>NDFZ01005398.1:397019-441577 GCA_002192655.3 Mamestra configurata | reverse complement strand
ACATCTCTTTGAGGCGCGCGTGAAACACAACGCGCCATCGACCCGGGCCTGGTGGTGATCGGACAGCGAGCCACCCAACGCTCGCCGTCCGCAGGCCCGCGCCTACGGTGGCCGGGGATCGCCCTGCGACTCCCGACGCCCGGGGCGTCTTCTCCTGTAGCGGCGGTTGGGACGGAGGCCTTGCCTTTCCCTCGCGCGGCCCGCCTCCTCCTTCGCTAGCATTACTGCTTCGCAAAAGGTGGTGACCGCTTCCCAAGCCTCCTCGCTCCGGACCATGGATTCAACCAGGGCCGGACGCGAGAGGTTGCCGCCGCCGATCGCCTCGACGAGGGCACGGCGGTGCTCAGCCCAAGCAGGGCAGACCTACACCGTATGCTCCACCGTGAAAGACGATACACTGCGTTGAAAACTCGTGTGACGTTACTTACCAGTAGACTTTTTACTGGAAAGTGACATTACAAGCCCCCACTCCTTATCTGTGATGCGTTTTATCTTCTTGAATTATTAATGATTTGATAAAATAAAAAATACGTATTCAATATTTCGATAATCTAACTGACGGACTAAATAGAATCATATTTTTGCTAGCCCACGCATCATTTCTATTAGGTGTAGAAGTGTTACAGGGATTTGAGAACCACTGAATCGAAAAGTAGAGGGATCAATGTCTTAAAAAAATTTTGACTCCGAGGCGTCATTGTGGTTTGCGTGTTTTTTTCTTTTCATATTATTTGCAGTCATTTTGAAGAGCAAGTCTCTATGGACGGATACGGACTGTCTTACATATGTATCGCATGCTATATTGTTATGATCACTATGATATTGCCCTTTAATATATATGCCTATGAAATTTAATAAAAAACGGACGTCAATGGTTCTCGATACAAACGCCCCACTGATTGTTATCAAACATTTTTGATAGTTCCATTAGAAACAGATGTTCGCTTTCCATTGATCGGTAAATTAATCTACAGAACTTATTGTGTGGTGAGATAAATATTAGTCATTAATTGTGGCAGAGAAAAAAATATTTGGACATTTCTTTAAATGATTCGATTAAATATTTTATTGGACAAAGCTGCAGGGATTAAAAATGAGTTAATTAAGGGATATAGAAAGTCAGGTCATTGTATTGCATATATATAATGTGTTATATGCGTCTTTTCTGTTTAACTTTAACCTTTTGAACGCCAGAGCATAAACGCATCGGCGTGCCCCCGACGCCAAGCCACAAGTTTGCCGTACTATTTGTCACATCTTTGTGACGTTTGGCGTACAGGGCACGCGCTTGCTAGTCATTAATACGTGACAATAGCGTTCAAAAGGTAAATTAAATAATGTACCTATGCCTTAAAAATATTTTGAAATGGAGTATTGCCTTTCACCGTGGAAATGCTGCCATTGGGCACTTTGCCCGAAGACAGCTATGTGGACGAATTTCTGTTTAACATGAAAGATATATATTGATGCAATTCAAAAATTCTAAACAGACGCCATATTCACCCTGTGGGCTAAAACTTACCTACAGCACGAAAATTACAGCCCAACAAATAGCCAATTATATCGAACACAAAATCCCGGCATTGCATGCACATATTTCGGTAACAATGTAGGGTAATAATAAGTGGAATGTCACAGGTTATTAGCACACGTGTGTGGGGAGAGCGGAGAGCGTGGAAAATGGCGACTCCCGCCGTACCCGGTTCCATTTGGGCGCCAACAATTATGTAGAACAGTTTTGCTCGCTTGGAGTTGGTATGACGTAATTATCACTTTGTTGTAGCCGTGGACATGTTATTATGTACGTTTTGGTGGCAGATTGGGAGTTTTAATTTGTGTTATTAAATAATATGTTGTGTTGAGCCTTGTGGCATATAAGAGCTTTTCACCCTGAATTTAGAGGTGGCTTTAGTCTGAACTTGTTTGAATACCTACCAAAACTTTAAAAGAAACCTCTCGTTGCATGTCGAACTTACATGTCTGCCTAATTATTCCTTCGGATAGTATTCTCTGGCCTAGCTGGATCATCATCATCATCATCATCCACAGCCCGACTTCGCCCGCTGTTGAGCATAGGCCTCTCTTCTCTTGTGCCAATCCCCGCGTTCCTGTGCCAGCCTCATCCAGGTTCTACCCGCGATGGCAACAATGTCGACCGCCCATCTCGCTACCGGTCGACCAACACTTCTTCTTCCAGTCCTCGGGCGCTACTCGGTCACTGCCTTACTCCACCTATCATCACCGCGCCTTGCCTTGTGTCCCGCCCAGCCCCATTTTCCGATGTCGAAAACCTTCGTACGTCTTCGGATCTCGACGTTTGGAACTCGATCTAATAGACGTATGCCATGGCATGGAACGCTCCTTGGCTCTCTGGGCAACTCTCAGTCTGTACACAGCCTCCTGTGTAAGCGTCAATGTCTCAGCACCGTAAGTCATGGTGGGCAAAACACACTGGTTATAGAGGCGGGACTTCAGACATTGTGGAATTTAGGCAGACTTCAGAATGTCATCCAATTTGCTAAAAGCGGCCCATCCAAGCTGTATACTTCTCGATACCTCCGTTTGTTGACATTCTTTGCCAAATGAAAGGATATGGCCAAGATAAATATATCGGTCCACCATCTCCAACGATTCATTCCCAACTTTAACAGTAAAATTTGAATCGCTGAAGATGTTTGCCAAAACCTTCGTCTTGGCCAAATTCATTCTAAGACCTACCTTAAAAGAAGCATCATAAAGATTTTGAACCATTTTTTAGAGGTAATCGAAGTTCTCAGCGAAACTACAAGGTCATCTGCAAATCTTAAGTGAGACAGGTAGGCACCATTGACGTTAATACCACTATAGTTTTTTTTATAGCCGACCGCAATTAATAGGATAGAGCTAAGCACAGAGAGAGTTTAGCTTCTCTAGTTGCTGCATTGTATTGCATGTTTTCCAAGGTTTGAAAGGTCAAGGAAGAGTGATACAAATTGGAATATCAATATTGCATCAACTTTTGCTTAACTTCGAGGGCACGGAAGTCGGGGAGGAGTATAGACAAAAGCTATTGAGTATAAATTATATTTATTTTGTAAGTTGGTTAAAAATAATACTTTTACACCTCAATATTTTTTGGAAATTTTAACTAGATGAGGCCGGTGTTTCCTATCTGAGTACCCTAAGAAGAAACGCCGAAACATACTAGGAAGTTAACGTCTCTCATAATTCCATACAATCCGTACTGGTCAAGTCATTTTAGAACCATGTAGGTTATCTGAGGTGGGTTTTGTGGAAAGCACCATACAAATTTGAGTTGACCTGCCCAGACAGTGCAAGTATCTGGTGGTTATCGTGTAGCTCAACTCAGACGGAGTTCAACGATCCGACGAACAATACCTAAGTAAGGTATAAAACTGACAGATAATGATGAAATCTACGTAAATATATAACGATCTTCATAGAATCGATCATTCACATTCACAATACATAATATGGAATGGTCTTTTGAGAAAAAACCACACAGATTTGAGTGGACTTGTCCAGATAGTGCAAACATTTGTCAGTTATCGTGTAGCTCAACTTAGTGCTATATATACTAACCTAACCTAACCTAAACCGTACCTTTTTAAACTTAAATCAAGCTAACCATGATGACTGCTATTCTTCAATCCTATGAAAAAAGATTGCGAATTAAGTAACTGAGAACAGAAAAAATATTGAACTATAAAATATTGAACTACTTATTATTACTCAAACTTCAAACTTTACAACCCATTGTTACCTAAGCAGGCCAAATTTAAGGGTCCGTACACATTATTAGTATTATTACGGCATAAGGCGGTGTCTACACGCGCGACACGGCACGCGCGCGCGCAGATTTATCAGGGCCGTAATTAAAAGGCGGCGCATTACCGAATTAATGCGGCGGGTGCGTGCCGCGACTCGCAGCTGTCGTACAGTGTGCAGTGCGCTTATGGGGTCTTGATACTTGGTATGAATAGGCCTTAGTAAGTATCTACCGCCAGTATTTTGGGTACCAGTTGACATGCGGAGGAATTTTGGACGCCATGTTTTACGGTTGAGTGACGAGTTTTTGTTTTAAGTGCATAGTTAAGTATTTACAAGAAAAAAAATATATTACAGAAACCTCTGGAATAAGTTATGTGAAAAAAAACGTTATTTGAGAAGCTTCAATTTTTGTGTAGGCCCTCTAAGGCTTATTATTTTATATTTACTGCACCGTGAATGATCATAATGCGTAAAATGATATTTTATTAAAATAATAGATACTAGTAGTATTGGTACCTACTTAGAATAGCTCTATAATAATAATATTCATAAGATCTAATAAACGTAATATATCAGTGATTGGTGGCTGTATCATCATGTATATCATCAGGTTTTTTATTACAATACAGTATTATTTGTGTTAAAAAATACGGTAAACATTTACTTTCAGGCAGTTCATTTTCACACATCCCAACGAATGACAGAATAAGATCCAAAAGTATCAAAACTGAAAGCTCCCCTTTAAAATCGCGTGACGTATCGTGATTGTCTAAACGCCGACAGATGTGTGCCGGAATTTAATTGTTTGTCCGTAACTTTACAAACGGTGTACATTTTATATCACTCGCAAGCACCCTTGCACCCCAATGTTGAGGATTCATTCACCTCGTCAGATGTTCAATGGGGTGACTAGGGGGCCGGAAGTCGTGGTTTTTTGCAGAGAAAGATTTATTTTTTGTAACAATTTGATTTAGTGTTGAGTGCAACTATTCGTATTGATATCATATTTTTATTGGTTTGACTGAATTGTTTTGTATGTCTGTTTGGTCCGTCCGTTGCCGCCATCTTAAGTCTTTGGGCCAATTTTACAGTCGTCATACTATCTAAGGAATTAAAATGGCGGTTTGACAGTTTTCATATAAAAAAATATTAAACTACCATATTATCTGACTATTGAAAAGTTATCCCCTAATGAAATTCGACTGAATATATAGCATCAACTCACTCCATTAAATTACAAATTTATAATCACATACCTACCTAATTCCTAAAGGAATCAAACCGTTTTATTTTATTAGCAATGTTCTTGTCACAACATTGATAATAAAATATGAATTTAAAAATAAAATTCTCCACTGTATTCTCACTCAGTTCTCCACTCGCCATATTCTACTCGAAAGCGTTTTTAATTTAATTCGATTTTAATCATAAATTGATTAAAATCAAATAGTGTAGTGTACTAAAATAGTATTAAGTGCTACTAACCCCTACTGTGGACCAAAAGTTGTCTGTGTTGATGATGAATTATATATTAAAAAAACACTAGAGGGATATTCTAATTTTTCCTACGATTTTATAATAGAATTCTAACAAACAAAACACCTTTTACCTCGTAATAATTAACTCGCCGCTAGAACAGCGTTCCTTAATTACAATGTAGCTGGAAGTTTATGAGGGAGGACTTGTCAGACTTGTCCGAGAGCCGAGAGGGAAGTCCTTCAAACTCCGAGAAGATCCGCCGGCACTCGATTACACTAGCACGATCTATTACATGGACGTTTTAATAAAATATTGAACAACAGCGTGCTACGAGCAGCAGAAGCTTTGGTGAAGGTAATTAAGATTTGTTTTAGAAGATAAATTATGTAGAGCATTTAGTAAAAAGTATCCGCAAAATCTGGATTTAGACGCTTAAGTCCTTATCTATCGTTCACCTTAGTGTTAAAAACACATTAAATATGAATATTTTACCTGTTAAGCACTCGCTAGGCAACTTCACGCTAGGAAAATCATAATAAGTACATTTCATTTTGGTATCATTAAGTTTTTATAACATTTATTTCTATTGCATCTTGTTCTAGCAAGACATTTCCAATCAATCGGTACTACATAAGTGAAAAACAAAAACCTAATTAAGAGTTTAAACTAGTAAAAGAACTGCTACATTTACCTCACGTGTAAACACGGTGTAAAATTGGTAGCAGTATGTTCATAAGTATGGCACAAGCCGCCAAGCCGCACGGGCCAGCTGCATATCTAATTATGATAATGGACTAATTTCCAATGCTTCCGGACAGCGCGGTGCGGTGTGCGGCCAATGCTGCCCAAATCATATGTATCGGTAATAGATCTCACGTGTTTTTCGTAAATATTGCCAGATATGGTAAACATGCACTCATTATACGCGTGACATTTTTAAATGAATATTTTTGTGAGTCTTATCGGGTAGAGACACCCAAATGACGAGAAAAAGTACATATCTAAGTAGTTAGATAAGTATTCTCATAAGAACGAGACTGAAAGTTAAACAAGCTAATTCTTTAAAGTGTTTCCCTTTATTACGGTTGTAATAATCAGTTTTCACTGATTCGGACTAATACAACAATCCTTCGATTCCCCTTTCTTACGATGACACTAATCTGAATAAAAAACACTTTACAAAAATATGTTAAAACTTCAAACATTAGCTAAACACCCTAAAAAGCATCAAAGCCTTAAAAAACAATATAAAGAAACAAAAAAAGTTATCAAACTGACGAATTGTTTATATAATTGATAATAATTGATATCTTCATATCTGCGTGTTTATGAGGTGTGAAAACCTCGACACCCCGACACCATGTCTCAAAATAACACAGGTGGCACGTGAGTAACTTGCCACCGAACTAAGATGTAAGACATACTGGAAGACGCAGAAAAGGAAATTCAAGTTCTATAAGAATATTATAGTAGGCGCCAGATAAATGTGGAATAAAGTATATTGACCTTTCCCTAATAACTGTTCATAGGTACCTTAAATATGAATCGTTTTTCATTATTAGACAATGTTAAGGATCACGAGAGATGATGATTCGGGACAGCTTTGTGTCATTAATTCCGTTATTCAAATTAAAAATGTCAATAATTGTAGGTGGGTCAATGACCGTTATTCCACGATTATCTGGCGCCTACTATACTAGAGTGCGTTCTACATTGAAACACAGAAACAAAAAAGTAAAGTACAATAATTGAAAGTGGGTGTTGGATAAAGAATCTCTAGAAAAAGCAAATGACAATTAAATATAAAAGTTTTTTAAAGAATGCTGTTCAGAACCACATTGGAGAACCGTTTTATTTCAAAGGAAATTAAGCCTGGCTGGCTTTACATAAACTAAACAAAAGCTGACGCTTAGGAACAAAAGTATGTATTCCTAAATCTTAAGAATCATACTATATCCCATTTGCTGGAGTATCTGAGATGACTTAAACAATGCTTCCAACGAACTAATAAGCGACCTACTGAGCCCAAATAGTATAATTGGATGAACCACACGATAACACGTAAAAAAAAAAAACTTCTCAACGCATAGCCACTGTCTTGCAACCGCGCACACAGCCCACATTCCCCATTGCACCATCCAGCAACGTTATGCACGTGTAGTCTCAAGCAAGTGGCATTGATACCGCTCCCCTCAAGAAGCAGGTCAAGGCGGTCCAACCTGTTGCACCCTTCGGCGAGCCATTAGCGAGGAAATTAGGGGAGCACGCGCCTTCCACCTGATTTATGAGCCTTTGATAAAACTTTACAAGTTCATACGTTGTTGGATCTAAGATTATGGGCTCAAGAATGGGTGTAAGGACTTTTATTTGATTTTGATTTATGACCTGGCGTTCAGTGTGTGTTTTTGTAGTCTTGTTTTCGAAGCTTCTATTTTAGACACTACGACGAAAATAAATTTTAGCGTTGGTTTTAAAAATAAATAAAGGATTGTCACAAATTACAAGCTTTTATCTTAATCGCTCCTTTTTGGGATCGGTCGCTGTGGCCGTAGACTAGATGAGTCCTATACCATGTAGTGGACGTCTTTATAAACTCAACGTGTGGGGTTTCCCTAAATGCTCTACTCTTCAGTGGTTGTGTAGCGTCTCCGTCCATGGCCCACCTTTCGTCTTACGCCACATGCCCTGTAATTTGTACATGTAAGGCTGTGTCAATAAATATTGTTACCATAGCTGAATTTTGGTTTAATAAGAATATTTAATAACTATATTTGCGATCGACATGCTAGTTAGGTACAAAAGTAGGACATTGAAAGGGACAAGAGGGATAAGAGTGGTTCAACAACTAGCCCTAAAACCGTTTTAAAATGACATTCGATGGGGTTCTCAAAGAGCATCTCAAACAGTGATTAAAACTCAACGATCACTATCTACAAACTCATACATATTCTATAAGTGAACAGCATTGCAATTTTATTATTCGAGTGTACGAAATTCACGGTATCGTAGTATTTGAATGGTACGAACTATAGCGGTGGAGAGCCCGCATTTCATTCGCTCGGCTGGCTGCAGATACATAAGTATGGTGGTTGTACAAAGGCGATAGCACTCGTGTATTATGGCTCATACATACTGGGATATGGGTGGAAAGATGCTCGGTTTTATTTTTTTTTGTTTAATATGGGTTTGCTCTTGACTATAGTCTAGGTCATAGATGACAGAGACAAAGTCGACGATGGAGCGAGCTTACCCAGAAGCCTGTTCACTCTAATTTTGAAGAGATTAGGGTTGTATGCGTTCGGAAACACAGACGCAGGCAGAGAGTTTCACTCGTTTGCTGTGCGCATTATAAAAGACGTTTGGAAACGTTTAGTGCGAATTGGTGGAATAGCAACAAGGTAGAGATGTTAACTTGCAGTGCGTCTAGATGTCCGATGGTAGAAGGGGGCCGGTGGGATGAGGTCGTGGAGTTCCTGGACACTCTCCCCGAAGTACAATCTGTAGAAGGTATAAATTGGTTTTTGGATGCAGTTGATTGTTGTCGTAATGTAGGTATACCTACTAAAGTTACACCAGACCGATTGGTCGGCGCTTGGTGCCTAGTATCTTTTCATTGGTATCATACTGATTTGTTTACTGTGCCATTTCCTCACTACTTAGGACCTTACTTATGAAAAAAAAAAGACCTGTGCGAGTTTCCGATCTTTCCTCTGCAGTGTTCTAAACTTGTTTTTTTTTAATTTTTATTTGAGATGGATTCACGGTCACAGATGACAGAGACAAAGTCGACAATGGAGCGAGCTTACCCAGAAGAAGCCTGTTCACTCTAATTTTTCGTTCGGAAACACAGAAGCAGGCAGAGAGTTCCACTCCTTTGCTGTGCGCATTATAAAAGACGTTTGGAAACGTTTAGTGCGAATTGGTGGAATAGCAACAAGGTAGGGATGGTAACTTGCAGTGCGTCTAGATGTCCGATGGTAGAAGGGGGCCGGTGGGATGAGGTCGTGGAGTTCCTGGACACTCTCCCCGAAGTACAATCTGTAGAAGGTATAAATTGGTTTTTGGATGCAGTTGATTGTTGTCGTAATGTAGGTATACCTACTAAAGTTACACCAGACCGATTGGTCGGCGCTTGGTGCCTAGTATCTTTTCATTGGTATCATACTGATTTGTTTACTGTGCCATTTCCTCACTACTTAGGACCTTACTTATGAAAAAAAAAAGACCTGTGCGAGTTTCCGATCTTTCCTCTGCAGTGTTCTAAACTTGTTTTTTTTTAATTTTTATTTGAGATGGATTCACGGTCACAGATGACAGAGACAAAGTCGACAATGGAGCGAGCTTACCCAGAAGAAGCCTGTTCACTCTAATTTTTCGTTCGGAAACACAGAAGCAGGCAGATAGTTCCACTCCTTTGCTGTGCGCATTATAAAAGACGTTTGGAAACGTTTAGTGCGAATTGGTGGAATAGCAACAAGGTAGGGATGGTAACTTGCAGTGCCTCTAGATGTCCGATGGTAGAAGGGGCCGGTGGGATGAAGTCGTGTAGTTCCTGGACACTCTCCCCGAAGTACTATCTGTAGAAGACCGACAAGCAGGCAACCTTGCGGCGATGGGCCAAGCTGTGAAGCTTCGTCGCCAATGAGCCTCTTAGCTCTGCGTTCCACCGAGTCAAGCGCGGCGAGTTTTTGTTAAGCTGAAATCAATTTTCAATTTCTGAATTATAAACCTAGAGCTATATTATAAGCTTAAGAGGTCAATAACAAAGACTAATCAACACCCCAATTTTTAGTGATCAAAAATAAATAATAATTCCCTTTACAACTAGTGGCAGCAGACAGTCAACTTGCCCAGTCCTTTCACCTTTGAAAGTACAATAAAAATAATAAAACAGAGCATACTCGTTTCTATTGTCGCCTGTGTACACCTGCCCGTATCACGGCGCATGCGCGGGGTGGACTCGCAGCTGCTCACACATGCGTCTGCGACCTTTCAACTGTACACTCTGACTATTCAACTCGATGCCAACCAGTTCTTTTAATATTGGGACGTGACTGAAGGGAGATTGTAATCCTTTTGGTATTTAGTATTGTTTGAGTTTTTGAGGTCAGCCATGTTTGCAGCATCGTTTAGCATAGGATCTGAGGTGCGCTATTTTTGCAGACTTTCAATTGTAATGAAAAATTTGGTGGCGATTTTGTTTTGGTTACTGAAATAAAATGGCTAGAGAAAACATACTAATGTATAAGATAGCCTGACTATCACCTACTCGTTTATATTGCTAATTGCAAATTATGATTTTATATTTCAGTCTGGGGCGTTTAGGCACACTTTGAAAACCGCTTGTGCTGACAATGAAAGCGTACCCGTATAAAAGGTGCACTATGCCTCAATTTCATACATCTGCTTTCATCATCTTACCCACAAAAAAATAAACTTAATAGCAAACGTATGTGACATATTTATTTCCTGCCAAAATTCGACAGTCTATGTCAGAAAGAAAAAAATAATAATAGAACAAGTAATGGCGTTGAGTAAAAAAAAATCCGAATGCTCAACGGTGTAAGATAGGTGTTCTGCACTCCCCTTTTAAGAGAAACCGTTCACCGAAAAATACAATAAAATAATCCGGTGCTTTGTACTCAAGCTTTGTACGGTCAGAAGATAAAATAGAGGCTGCTTAATATTTTTGTAATTAATTTCTAAAAGGGTAAATCTTGTGATGTATTGAATTTGACATGAGACACACAAGAAAATAAAGCTAAAATAAAACAAATAAATAAACAGGAAGTGTTTCAGAAAAAAAATCAAATCTAATTATTATGGTGATAACTGTATTGTTATTTTTTTTAAACCATAAAACTCTACACATTAAGATACTATATATAACGCGAAGAGTTTCATGGTAAAAAACGCCTTTACTTAAAAGATTAAAGTTTCCAAAATATTTTTTCTACAAAACTAACATCTTTTCTGCAGACGGTAGCAAGGTGCGCGGCGGGACGCGTGCGGCGCGTGCCGGGCACGTGCGCAGGCGCAACGCCAGCTCCATGCTCTGCACTGTCATGGCCGATGCTTACGCAGCTTTTTTTATTTTCTCTTTTTTTTCGCCAATGGACTATGAGTCCGTAAATTACTCCACTATTATACCAGATTATAGACGGGGGGACGAAGAATGCATCCATTCATGTTTACATGAAATATTTTTATGATCATGCCTGACTACGGATTTGCTTAATGAGCTTTATTTTTATGGTAATTCCTCAACGTGCAGTTTTTTTGTGTGAGTATTTCATATCTTTTTGTTTGGGACCTTTACTTTTGTTAGGCAAGCAGCTTATAATGGTCCTAACGTAAGACCGGAGGTGCTATTTTCAATAAATTCGAATTAAACTGAAAACGAATTAAGACCTAGAAGAGTCCGTAGAATCAACCCCAGAATGGACCTTCCAAAACAAACCGAAGATTTAAAATTAAAACACGCATCAATCGATTGTTTTACCTCCAATATTTTTATAGCTTTTGTTTACCCACAGTAACGGTAGTTCCCTTACCCCACATTACATTGGTAAGTATGTACGTATGTATGTATGTGTATGTCAGTAACAATCAGTTGATTAAATCCTGCGCACACCTGCGGGCTGGCATGGGCACACCGGCCGGGGGTGCGTTGCCCCGACAACCAGCTTTTTGATAAACAAGTTCAAACTTAACGAATATGTCCGAAGGGTTAATCAGGGTATACAATTTTTTAGTCTGTCATGGAGATTATGCTAATATGGGGTGCATAGCTCTCCGTATCCAGACTGCATCTGCTCTTAAATATTTTTTATCAGAACCATCAAATCTGAGAGAGCTCTTGGCTAGTTTATAGAAGCCACACGGGTTCAACTTCGAGGTAAAGTTACACTTGCCTAGGAAACTACTTGCGTTCTATTTCGAGCTACATTGTGCCAATTACCTATGTCTTACTTCAGTTCCTAGATGTATGAGGCTCAAAGATTCTACGATTGAAGATTTGTGTGCTATTTGGAAGTATTTAGATTAGTTTTAGATCTTGTAGGGTTAGTAGATTAAATACTGAAAAGGACGAAATTTTTCAGCACTTTCGGGGTACATACTCTTTCAACGTGTTCTGACTAATTGCGGGTTTCGGAGTATTTTGCGTTAAGAACGTGTCAACCCCTTCTTAAATGACGGATTTTGGTTGGTTTCCAGCCTGAAGTACTTGCAGTTTGCAAAATACTCAGATTCAAATACTTAATTCAGAAATCGGGGATAAGATACGTCATCATTTGCTCCGGAAGTTCGATGGAACGGAGATGTATCTCCGGACTTTCGTCAATATTTGAGTCATCCGATAGCTGGAGCGTCGGCATCGTTCGCAAACAGTGTATCACCATTTCACCGTTATTTTATTGCAGTGAAGTAATGTTCGGTTCATATGTTTACTCTCACACGCACGCCACCCCAACTTTGTCCGTAGCACAATAGTTGGGACTACAATAGAGTTGCGCGCGCATCTGTCACAGGCTCGTCTCTGATTGGTCGCTTGAGGGCGGCGTGTGCGCACCCTTCGCACTGATTTCCACGCTTGCTGTCCGAATCAATACCGAAATTCGATATAACGGTTAAATGTACGGCTTTATCGAAATGTTCTGAGATAAAATGTGCTTTGGTATTAATCCCTTCATGCTATTGTAGACTGCGAAAATAATCGGGGAATTTTATTTATTACCGATATCGAATTCAATCAGAAAACCGACTTTAGCTGCTTGCATCTACTTATATGTCTCTATTAAGAAAAATCTGTGACACTGCTTAGCCATTCTAGGGAATGAAAAGCACTTGTGTATCATACTCGTAGAACTGAACACTCCAGTGCATAAAAACTAACCTACACTTCACATAATATTTGTATGACCTGGAAAGACTCTAACAATGACCTAAAAGGTGTATCGATGGTCCTCACGAGCCGAGGTGTAAACAAAGCGATAGGTACTCTCGTGGGAACACACTGATGTCGGAAGGATGTGTACATGTTCGAGTGGCACGTCACAACACACCTTTTGTAATTGTTTCCCTTTTTTCCTGAATGGCAGTGTAATGAGGTTTTGTGGTGGGAACTCGCTGCTCGATGGTCTAGCTGACTCTAGGACCCTTGAGTGGACTGTTGTTTTCGTAGTTTTTACAGGGTGGAGAGGTGTGGGACAATATTGCGAAGCTACAAGCTGTTGGGTCAGATAGTGCTCCACTTAGGTCGTAAGGTCGAGACGGACTGAATCAAGCGATCGGGAATTGTGACAAAGTGTGGAATACCAAATACCTAAACTGATTCTAAATTGTTATTTCTTCTGCTAATGAATCAGAACAAAATGATGGACTGCGGATTTACTGACTAAATTCCCAACACATTGGTTCGAAACTAGTTTTCTTCGTTCTTCTAGCAGCAACTGCTAAGTCAGTCTTATAACTTAGTAGAAGAATAAATAATGCCAGACTTTAAGGCGAGCTTTTTCGATCCATATAACTCAAGAAATTATTAAAATTGTGATAAAAAATTCACTAAAATGCGTTGTTCGATCAATTAATAGTAGTTTATGATTTGATTCGAACGAATTTAATTTTGATCGAAAAACGCACATTACTGATATATAATACATATATTTATAATATATATATTTAACAATGGGTAACTACGGATCAAAAAACTCGCCCTAAGGGCTTATTACTTTATGACACTGACAGCCCAAATAAACATAAATAAGCACAGTTATCCCTGGTTGTGCTCTCACGTCAATTCAATATTGTTTCAAACTATTAATCATCGATGTCCCTAATTGTAGGAAGGCAGGTACTCCCACGCCAATATCGGTGTGAAACTATGCATGTTGTCAGCTCACCATGGGAGGACGAATGTTTGTCATGGTGAAACACATGCGATGGTTCGAGGGTGTATATTAATCAATTGGCGTAACGGATTACCTGTGTTTCCCATAACGGGATGCAATTGAGTTTTTGAGATGAGTTCCCAATATTCCCACATACATAACTAAACTTCAAAATTGAAATAAGGGTAGGTAAGCTTCAGCTTTTTTTTATTTATGTGCCCAATTTGTTCAAGTAGGTACTACAAAATTTCACGTAAATAGGAGTCATTCTTTCACGTGAATGATTAGTAAAATAGGTATCCAACCTATTTTGCGACTTTGTTTGGCTTACTCCAATTTGATTACTTCGTTAATTCAGCACAGGAATCTTACTATAGTGCAGGCCGTTCTAATCTTTATTTGGTTGAAATAAATCTAGGTAGGTAACCTAGATTTATTTCAACCTCTTATTCTATCATGCCACTTAATGCATTTCTGAAACTTACGAGTGCTACGCCTCACAAAGCAAACCACGAAAGATTTTTTGAAATTAATTAAAAAATATATCGACCACAAAAACGATCAACAGAACAGCAAGTACTTGTCATCGATATCCGCAAGTACACTATTCAATTACAAGTCCAGCCGGCAGTAAGCGACACCGGTAGCAGAGGATGCGCGGGCGCAGGCTTCCGGCGCGTGCGCGAGTACGGCTTCGCAGTTCCGCTACGAAAACCAACTTAGCTTTTACTATAGCCACACAGCAATCAGCCCTATTCTTTACTACTTAAGAGTTATAGTAAGTGAATAAAACAAGTTGGCACAACCCTTCTACAACCAACTTACTCTAAACCCCAACCAAACAAAAATAAACCTAATTTTTTAATGTTAAGGGTCATGGAGAGAATAAAAAAGGGTGGTTATGATAGTTTAATTAGGTCCTTGCCGCGCAGGCGCTAAGCCGGACACTCGAAGGGGATTTAAGTACTATCTAGTACGTCATATGACTCGTACAATGGCGGTATGTCTAGTGCTATGGTAAGTGGCATTTCAAAGTTTTCCTTTATGATCTGGATGGCTGGCTTAAAGAGCCCACCTTGCTATCTTGTGTAACTTTAAAATAACTATATATAGTTAAAAGAGTCCTGCTTAAAAAATCTTCGCTTGGCAAACTGCATCGCTAAAGTTATTTTGACTAGCTTTGCGCTAGAGCAGAAGAACTAGTTGTTTGTAACTAATGTACCGGGACGCTGTGACAACTATTTGAATATTGGCCTCGGTGGTCTTGTTTTTCTAAGCGACTATTTATAGGCACGCATTTGACCACTATCTCACCTGATGGTAAGCAATGATGTGGTCGAAGATGGATCACGCTTGCCTAGAAGTAACCTATTAACTCTTGACTTAAATACTCCCAGGTTGTAGTAATCAGGAAACACAGACTCTGGCAGGGAATTCCACTCCTTACGCAGTTGTCCCACACGAATAGCCCAGCTTGGCAAATGCAGTTTAGGGATTAACACATCCAACGTACCTACTCAAGAGTGCCAATTCTTCTCATTTTTAAACGCATTCGCATCTCAGTCGCAAACTGTCAAAAATGTAGAGAAATTGAGACTTTTTTGACAGTTAGCGACTGATATGCGGATGCGAACGTTGTTTAAAAATCAGTAGAATTGGCACTAAGATTTAAGGCTATAAAGGTTAAGACAAAACTGTGGTCAGCAGGAGACTGACATGATTAATTGTGTAAAAGGACAGGCAAGGCTTATAAAACGAAAAATAATACGACCAATAAAAGAGGTTGTATTTGTTCTGCTTGTCAGAAATATAACTTTGTTCTACAGTATTTCTTGTCTTGTATAGGTATCAGCACAGCTGGATTATCCGGGAACACCCTTTTTTTAGTAATGTGGATCGAAATTTTTTAGGTGTACTATTTAGCTTGCTAGGATCTGAACATGACGATAATACAGCCAAAAACATACCTAATAATATAAGTAAGGAAGTTTTGCTTTCAAAAATATAACTTTGTATCGGTTGGAAGCTCGAACTCTGCGTCTGAATTCGTTTCTTGAACGTACAACCTCGAAATCCTCTTCATCAAACTTCCACGCCAAAGTAGATTACAGCATCGAGTCAATCAGTCATATAGCATCCCGATCTGACTAGAATCTAATAAGCATGAACAAAAGGCTGGCGCAGACTCGCTACTCGGTCGCGTCGCATTCAAGCCTGACAATTGCACTGATTACTGACAACACGGCCACTGGGATGCGTTAATTGAATTCTCCAGTCTCATGATTCAATTACATTCAATTAATTTCTCTCAGGTCTCTGGGCGGCGAAGTGGGCGGGGCGCTAGCGGATTGGGCGGGCGTCTGGGCGGGCGGCGCGCAGAACCGCCCAAACAAACCTATCTGTGTGTCTCGTTTTACGCTTAAACTTTGTTTTTGCATGGTGTTTATTGAGTTTTTTTTTTGTACATAGTGATTGTGAAAGCTGGGAATGAAAATTGAATTTAAATTAAACCTATTGTTATTTGAGCTTACTGTTTCATGAGTAGCTAGGTGGCTCACTCTACTAGATAAATTCCAAGTCAACATGTCATGGCATGTGACTTAAAACATTAACATATAAATGTGCTTTTTATCAATACAAAACAAAGAGTTACCTAAGTAATAGCTTACTAGGTATGTAACAAAATGTAGCATTTACCTTGAATTTAGTCAAGTTCATGATAAACATTAAAATGGCTACTAATGAATCGCACTCGAAGCAAAATTAGTAGAAGCACGAGGAAGTACACGATTTGAAATTAAAAAGACAGCATTTTGATACACTTTAATACGAGTACAAATAAACAAAGAAACTTTACTATGTGAACAGAAGTTAAGGTTACCCTTGATGGCCATCGTCTATTTTTAGGTAAGAATAAAATCAATACTGACCTATCAGACATTAATGTTATTAAGCCTCTGAACGGAACAATGCATGCGCTTAAGATATTTCTTCCACGATGAACAATCAAATGAACCTCTATTAGATAGAATTTTCCACATCTCAATTTCAATTCCCTTATTCGGAAATCTGAGGTAATCCTCTTTTTTCCAAATAAATAAATTGTAGATGAGTATTTTTCAAAGTATACTTTAGACTGAAATCCTGTCAAACTTTCGCGTCAAAGTAGGTCTTATAACGTTCTTAAATAAAAACAAATGACTACTATAGATTCCTCAACAAATATCACCTTTTAAATATTGTTTCGAGTTCCAAGTGAGCAGTAACAGGGTTTCACAGAGATGGGGGTCTTATCGGTTATCGGTACAAGGTAAAGGTTTAAAAAAGCCCAAGTAGACACTTGTGGCGCGTGCATGGGGGCCCGCACTGTTCCCCATCCTGTAGACATGCATCCGTGTTTGTGTGTTTTTATTTTAAAATTAACCAGTAAGTTCTTGTTGGTTTACAAGTAAAACTACATATTTTAAGGATAAGGAAAGAAAAGTCTGTACCTAGAATGGAAACACTGTTTTGAACAAACTGACGTTTTTAAAAATAGCACGTTTTGTAAACAAGATTTCAATATTCTTTTTCTAATACGCCCCCCTGTTAAAAGCTCGCTGTCACACCCCGACTCCCACCACATCTACATCATTATTATTTTTACTCGTCCAAATCAGGTATAAAGTAAAAATAAGTACACAATACTAGCACCCTGTACGAGGGTACGGCGCCGCACGCGTCAGGGTGCGCACCCTGGCTGCAGCGCGCCAGTCCTGTGTCGACCGCCCCAGCGAGCGGACCGCGCACCCCTAACTACGCCACCGAACTATACAAACTTAAACGAACTCCTTCATTCCACTCAAAATAAAAATAAATAGATAAAAAAGTTTTAAAAATCAAATCTGTCAAAATTTTGTTTATAAACTCCCAGTTCGGTTTTTTAAATTTACTTTTTAATGTTTTCGTGAGCAGGGGTGTCGCCGGGTGAATCAGAAGAGGACCAGGCACAGGTATGAGTCACTTACATTAGTTTTCGCCATAGTAACGCCCTCCACACGCACCTACGTTTCTCTGTGCACGTGGCCGATTGGCATCTTCCTTTGATTTTACTGCATTTTTAGTTAAATTAAAACCCTTTGTGCTTAAAATATTGTTTGTGATTAGATTTTATGCGGAGTTTTCCAATCCTTAATGAACGCTAAATATTTAGGTAAATGCTTACTTGTTGGATGAAATGGTTCTTATTTACGCAGTTATCCATTATTTATGTGTAGGTACCGCGATTCCCTATTCCATTGATTCAGACGCTCTTTGTCTTTCAGACCATTTTGAAATATTATCATTTATCATTTACACTAGTACAGTGTTCATACGTCCGTAAAAAGTATAAGAAGCAAAATAATTAATTCAGAATCAAGTGCTACTGTAACCTTTTCTGCGTTGCAAACATTTTCGTAGCAAACTTCTCAAAAAGTTGTTCGGAGTGCATGTAGAGTATCGGTTACCACATGTCTAGCTCTCGACCAAGTCCACTGAAGTTTGCTGAAGCCGGACACAGCCTCCCTCATCTTATCTCTCAAGCCTCATACGTGCTACGAGACGTAGCACAGACCAAATCAAATTAATAGGTACATCATTTGATTTAAAACAGCGTTTTCATTTTCTTCTCCATATGAACCTATGCATTGGAACATGCTTTTTTTTACTGATAGGCTTCATGTTCATGTTTGGTTTTTAACTGAACGATTTTGGCAATTCAAAAGTGCTTCTAAATAGTTTAATTGAAATAAATGTCTTGAGTTGAAATTGTTCAAACAACTAATATTGGAACTTAGCTGTATGGCCTTTACATATTATTAGTATTATTAATATTACTTACAATATTATAAGTATAAACTTTAAGTTCTACAGATTTTTACTCATAACCAAAATGTCATGTTTATAAAGGGCAAAAAGTTTTTTCTGAGTGAAGTTGGAAGGCTTGTATTTTTACAGCATTCAATATTATTGTTATTGTATAATGTTCTGTGATAGTTTGCAATTATTGAAGTCTTATCAAACATATCGTGAGACTAAGCAATTACTCATAACTTTTTATTATGGTTAAGGATGTTTCGAGTGGTTTATTAAATAATTGCCTCTAGTTAAAAGTGTCTCAACAACGATTTATTAGCCATGAGGATACACTTGTTGTACTGTAATAGAAACAAGTATATATATCTATATCTTTATAAGTTATAATATATATAGGGCGTCCCACGGATATGCCACATGGAGGGAAATTGCCTTGAATATTGTAGATGGAACATTTTACTGAAACACATTGTTTAAATTTAAATAATTTAAATTGATTATCCACCAACCGTTTCATAATAAATCGAGATGGTGTTTTTCTATCAGGATATCTTTCGCGGTGCTATTGTAAGGCTAATGTTATGTTTTTGTGGTTCAAAAATTATGCTTCCATTAAATCAAAATTATTTTGATACGCCATGGTTATTTAAAAAAATCACAATACACTGCAAAAATCTTACAATCAATCTCACAGAAACAAAATAATAAAAGTTTGAAAATGGAACACATTTTTGAATTATTTCTTTATAATCAGCCAGCCGCATTGCGATGGACAAAATACAACCAGGTACCTACT
This sequence comes from Mamestra configurata, assembly GCA_002192655.3. Classification (NCBI taxonomy): domain Eukaryota; kingdom Metazoa; phylum Arthropoda; class Insecta; order Lepidoptera; family Noctuidae; genus Mamestra; species Mamestra configurata. The sequence goes on along the minus strand of NDFZ01005398.1, from coordinate 421,804 downwards.
GATTACGTATCTGTTTATCATTTTATCATGCACTTAAATTACCTATAATAGGGAAATGATGCGTACTTTTTATGTGGGTACATTTATTAGTAATAGGTACTTATGATAATGTCAGTTGTATGTCCTTACAGCAATGTCAGCTTTTCATTTTTCTGAAAAAAAATTATCATCAAATGTTAAAATTCATGGTCTTCCTTTTACTTCTGACAATATGTTATTTAGCAAAAAATAATCCTTATGATAAAGCCTTTCGATCGGTATGATAAAGCTAGAGGGTGATTGAAACGGGTTCGATTCCCGGTTCAACCATGTAATTATTTAAATATCTATGAATGCAGTTTAAATTGTTTTTTTTAATTCAAATAGGTAATGTCTTTGAGTAAAATGTGTCATCTACAATATGCAAGGTACTTCCACTCCATGTGGCATATCCGTGGGACGCCCTGTATATAATAATAAGCTGTCCTACGGTTTTTTTTTAATCTTTGTCTAGTCCCATATCAAGTTGTTGATTTAGGTAATATTCATCGTTCAGAAAGTCAATCATGGAAGTTTATTCGAGCTTTAACAGCGTCTTAGTGAGAGATGACAGAAAACGTGTGTTTTAAAATGAAAGCTCATTCTGTCACCCTATGTAATGTTTATCTTATCTTTTATATCTTATCTTTTCAGTAGCATACATAGTGTACATAATAAAGAGTATTCTATTATATTACATATACAAAGTCATATAGGATAAGATTAATCTACAATCAACTTTTATGCTTTATCGTAAGGAGCATAAATAATTAATTAACAAATCCAGTTCTCAACAATTGCCACGTCAATTAAATCGGTGTTACCTCCATAGTGATTGTAGAAAGGTGTTAATTAAGTGTAATCACTTCTACACCTCGGTCCGGCCGCGGTGTGTCCACGCCCTAATGACCGGGAGGACGACACACGCTAAACTATTCATAAACTGATGTAACACGACAATTAATAGTAGTCTTACGAGGGATATTATTATTAAACTAGATATTCTGTAGACAATCATTTGTCGGGTTTGATTTAATTATTTATTTGGTTGATTTTGATTTAATGATTTTATTATCTAAACTTGATTTTAGTATCGTTTTGATAATCACCTCGGCGCGTGGCGGGTGTGATAGTGTATTTGTACGGTTTTATTTTCCTACATCGGCCGGTGTGATAATGTCCGTGTTACTTGTTAGATTTGGTAAAATATGGGTCTGGGGCGGGCATAATGTGTCTGGGGTTCACCAGGGATTCTTTTACACTTTCATTAGGTGGTCAAGGTGTAAAAAGGCTCTTAAAACTCGGAGTCCCGTGGCCTAGGTAGTTAGGGCCGCCAGAATGTTTGCGCTACAAAAATCATTCTTCAGTCATTTCAAACAGATGCAATAATCAAAATGACAATCTGGCTCAATGATTGCAAAAAACAATGATATTACAATAAAAATAGATTAGCATTTCAATAAACCCGGCAAAAGAGACCCTATATTTTTTACTTCTCGGGTTCTGTCATCGGTTTGAACCCTTTAAATAAACAGAGTATAGTTTATCTTTCGAACGGGTTCACTTGAATTAACGGGGTTAGATTAGAACACGCGACCACTTGATCCGCAACTAACATTTGAGTTATTATCGCTTTCGAATGATTGGAGAATTAGGTGCTTATTGATAAAGTAATGCGTCAGTTTTCTAGGATTCCGTATATAAAGGATATTCAACGGAACCTGTCTGAAATCTCCGCTGATCATCCGTCTGTCTGTCAGCGGGTTGTTTCACTTAATTGGAATGATAAAGACAACGACAACGATAAATTAACGATTTTGTTCGTCAGTTTCCTCACAGTAAAGATTAACTGTGAGGAAAATGACGAACAAAATCGTTAATTAATAGTGACAAACACAACATGATAACAATATTGTTTATATGTTGTGTTTGTCACTTTTAATTTGGAAGTGTCTCAACTTTTTGAGGAGGTTTTGGTTTTAGAGATACCTACGACTATACAGAATTAATTTTATTTTACTTCCCAGAATTCGCTCCGAAGTAGCGACATTTTCGGATGGTGTAATGATACAGAATGTATTATTTTTCAAAATCAACCGGTTCGATTCCCGGGTAGGAAGACCGATTTTTCCAAAATCCAATGATGCAGTATTAATTTTGATCAAAATCGAGTCGAGACTACTTTTAGTGTTTCTCGTTATTCCTCATCCTCATAGGATCGGATTTGAAAAATTCACCCTGTATAAAGGACATACAAACCTTTACGTAAATCAAAGTTCCAATTTTAAAATTACAAAAATTTACTCGATCTTTTCTTACATATTTCTATTAAAGTAACCTGTTTTATCAAAATGTTTTTTCTTGATAAATATCAAGAGTAGCCACAAATAAACAATACAGTTATTTCTTATATATAAACGTAGTTATATTTATATAGGTACAACCACTGATAATATAAAGCCGTGGAGCCCCGCCTCCTCTCTGTTCGGCCTCCCAAATTATTAAGCCGCCCAAATCTGATGGAGCTTTACCACAAATATACGCAATATTATATTAACTTAACGGTTCGAAATATCATTTTAAATGACTAAATATTCGCTTTGTAACCGTATTAATTATTTTAACGATGTAGGAGTTTAGTATTTCTTGTCTTTTGATTTATTTTATATCCACAATAGCCCGGTCTAGTCTCGCTACGAAATTCTTAAAACTATAGGCTAACTAATTATATCTCCCTACATAATAAGATGACTTTATGAAAATTAACTTCTTAGCTCTTTCACTCATAATGTAAAAATTGTTTGGTCCAGAATAAACAATTTTTTTTTTTTTTTTTTTTCACTTAAGTTATAAGATCTCGTTTGACTACTATCTTACTTGATGGTAATTGTTGTTAAATATATTTAAAACGAATTCTGGTGTTGCCACCTACATGTTAGTTTAATTTATGGAACTTTAATCTGTATAAATTAAAAATAAACGTTCTATATTCCGGTTCGATACTGATTACGTTTTTTTTACTACAGGTTTACTAAAGTAGTATAAAGCAGTAAAGGCTTAAGTAGTGTTTTTAACAAGAATTTCGGACTAAAATGAGTGTTGAATTTTTCAACCGTGTGTTCGAATGGACAATTGGACTTACACGGATGTGACGGACAATTGGACTTATTGCGTAAGTACGTACGTACCGCGTGCGCTATACCTCGTGGTTCAATTCGTTACAATGTCTGCTAAATATCTCATAAATGTACCCAAGTTACGTAGTCGAGTAAATTATGGCGAGTGGTGTTTTGCGGCAGAGAATTTCCTAGTCTAAACTCCAATGGAGAGTTACATGTATTCAAAGATGAGAATTATGTAAATCATTTTTTCCTAATCAACAAATGATAGGTTACCTTATGTATTTAGCGGTGCTTACCAGACCTGATATATCTTTTATTTATTTAAACTTTATGTTATTAAATAAAGTTTAAATAAATAAAAGATATATCAGGTCTGGTAAGTACCGCGTGGTAAATGGGCAATAGTGGATCTTTTGCAGAAGGGCTGTCGATGCGGCCGACTATGGAGCACTCTTGCCTAAAATAAACCTATTCACCCTTGGACTTAAAGACTCTTAATTTAGGTCACATAATACAGACCTCGGTAGGTAATACCCCTTCTTAGCTGTACTCACGTATCTACTATATTTTAAATTTAGGCTCCAATCAAACAACCCCAATTGTAACTGCACATCACTGAATCCTAATGCAAAATAAGTTAACGCAATCTAAACATCCGTTTACCACAACATATTCACTATTTGCTCTAACCAAACAACAAAACTTATTAAAAGGAGAGGGTAGTCCACCCTCGGTAGGGCTGACACTGGCGGGACCGTGGGAGCGCCCCGTTGTCAGTAATTAGGTAACCTTGCGCGCGCGACACCCCTTGATTGCGTTTGTGAGCTACGCGTGGATTACTGTCGGTCTACGCTTGTTACCAGTCATCTTGTTCAAATCTGTCGGTGAGAAAGCCATGTTTGTATTGTAAGGGAAGAATGAGTGTTGAGGTTTATTTTACAATCTGAGGGGGAATAGAGTATCCTACTGAAAAAATCTAATTAGTCCGTCAAATAGATTTCTAAAAATTATTGGACACGTATTTTTTTGATTGTATAAATAAAAAATGACGAGGAAACATTAAACTTTGATGCGCTTTATCTTATAATTTTTTTTTTGGAATTTTAAATGGCAAAAAATACGTGTCCCATATTTTTTGAAGATCTAACGAACGGACTGAATAGAAATATTTTTTTCTACCTAGTAGTATACCCTATTGCAGTCAGAAGGGCAAAACCACCTCTTACTAATATAATAGTCGCCAAGATAATACTGTGACTTGAATTTGGACACTTTTTAGTACGAGAAACGGGCTTCTGTGCGTCTCGAAGCTGTAAGTTTATTCAGTTTCGGTTAAGGGCAAGGTTTCTGACTGACTGGCATGACTGATTGTTTTTTTTTTGTTTTGGACAACCAATCAGTTAAAGAAAAAATTGACAGTTAACTAATTTATTTTAAGTAACAATAGCGACACATCATATATTATACGCAAGTCGAGAGATGGGATTGACTGTTGTAAATTCATAAAACCAATCACAGCAGTTTTACTGTAATGTTCATTCTAGAAACAAGGCGTATGCATAACAAATGATTAGATCATAAAAAAGTAAGCAAAAAACCAGAAAATTATAAAACCCTGTAGAATTTTAACTTGTACGACTTCACTTTTAATATAGTAGAACAATTGCATGAAAGCGAGTTGTAAAAATTATAACAATAAACATTCCGCATGGTCTGCGTGTGTAGCTGACGGAACTTCATGTTGTACTGCTATGTGCACTTCACCGTCGCACTCGAAATAACTGAGATTAACTTTCAACAAAATGGACGACAGTAAAATTAAACACATTTGAGTAGTTGTAAGATTAGGTTTCTTTCGTTTCAAAAAGTTGGATTCACATCGTACAATCGAGTAAATCTTTAATTGAATTCGACCGGAATTCATAAATCTATAAGATTATTCCCGCTGTTTTGCCCGCGTGTGTTGAAAATTATCTCACAATAATCGTATACCCTGGAAAAAAAAACCAATATCCTTATCCAGGTCTCTGTTCCAAATTTCATTAAATTCCAATTATACGTTGAGGTGTGATTGACTAACAAACAAACAGACCGCACATTAATTATATTAGTAGAATAGGTTTGTTTCAGAGCAATTTTATCTTTGCTGGCTCAATCACAAAAGTAGGAAACACCAATTTCTGAACACACATCGTCGCGTTGCTCGCTTCCTCCTCGTTACAATCAATGGGCCACTCGACCACAATTGAATCAACGCCTCGCCTTTTGTACCTTTTACCGGACCCCTGAGCAACCTTCGCTGTTCTCTCTGCACTTTACTTTATTAATGTTCATTTTATCCGCAATAAATAATCAACCTTCTTCTTTGCAGGTTTGATAAAAATGTTGCTGAATCCGAACAAAGAATACGATCATCAACAAAATGTGTATCGAAATCACTGAATAGAAAATCTAGGAAGGAAGATGGAGGCAGCTTTACCGCACTTCCATCGTCTGACGACATCACGGTTCTACCAGCAGTATGCGGCTCCACCAGTGCGGATCTCGAGTAACTACCTCCACGACCTGATCCCACAACAACATCCTACACTCCTCCAGCAATATTTGGCTTACTACAATGAGCCTCTAGTACCACTTGACTTGTCCCTTAAATCCACAACACCAATTACCCCTCCCTGCACGCCGCCACCCTTGCAAAAAAGAAAAGCCACCGATGACAGCAAACCGGAAAAATCACCGAAAATATTTAGACATTTCGAAGATAATGACACTAAAGAGGACTCGCAAGATAAAACTGAGAAAAGAAAGCTAAACGATGAAAACTCCAACGACAGTGACAGTCCTGAAGCTAAAAAACTTAAGTTTACACAACAGTTTTTCGAAGAACTGAAAACATGTCTACCGCAAGAAGAAGAGACGCCATCGAAAAGTGGCAGAAGTTCACCAGACGTAGTCGAAATAAAAGATTTAGAGGAACGACCTAAGAAGTCTCCGAAACCACCGACGCAACCAACTAAGAAAAGTAAAGCTGTCAGGCGGCTCATGTTCGACGAAGATAAGACATCACCTGTCTCTGGAACCATCATAAGAGATTTGGCAGAAGATGAAACTCTAGTCGTGCGAAAGGTAATTAGTACAAACATTCTTTCACGTAAACCGCGTATATATAAAAACGTCACCGGCAAACTGCAAACAAAGTCTAATCACACGTACGTATCGAAAATAAATGGCAAAGTTGCACAGGAACTATTAATTAGACGTTCTTACCATACCATTACAGCGCACGACGACTTTCCTTATCGCTTTAGCAATTAAACAGGTAGAAAATCGGGTATTGTACTGTGTTTTGCGCTAATAACAGGTCTAAGGGCGCACCGCAACGCTTACCGCGGGGGTGTGCCCCACGACATTAAATACGAAATAAATCGCTGTTTCAATACCACTGTATTTCTTCGAATTGAGATAGAGAACTGTAACGGTCAATTTAGACGTAATAAAACTGTTAATGATATGGAATTACTTAATAGTCGTAATAGTTGCTGTGATAAGGAATCGTTTCAGTTATGAATGTTGGCTTGCATGCTCATAATTGTACTTTTTCTAGGGAGACATTGATCCGGCGTTTAACGTGGTGGAGGTGACGGACGAGGCGAAGTCTTTGATAGCGGCGATAGAGAACAGGCTGGGGCGGTACATCTGCAGGCTATGTCGACGACTTTACAGCGATGCTTTTGCGCTCGCGCAGCATCGTTGCTCTAGGATCGTGCACATTGAATATCGATGTCCCGAATGCGATAAGGTACTTATTAGATTAATTTGTTTTACAAGTAACAGAAAAATTATATCAGACAATAAAGTTTGATATAATTTTCTGTTCATTGGAAATAATAAACAGTTAACGATGAACTCCATTATCTCCCGATCAATTTTATCAACCACTATTCCCACGTGAACTTTTATTGAACTAAAATTGATAACGAAACACCCGTTCAATTTTATGGTATCCCAATTTGTCATCTATCAATTAAACTGCGTTTATCACTCTTATTAGATACGAGTAGGTTGGTCCACAATTCTGTTGTTTTTGTCCGTGGGAACGAGTTTGCGAGGGTGTTGTACAGTTGGCACATTTCTATGGGAACCTACCGCAAGTGGTGACATAAAATGTTTGTACAAGGGCGACTGCTAATAGAGCCGTTCGGTGATGCGTGATGAGAGAATATTAGCACTTATCTGCGTGATGCTACTGTGCTGGGGTATCGATAAATTAAAATAATCGTTTTCGATTTATGCAATTTAGTCATATAAGTTTTAGAAAGTAGTTTTATGTAATTGTATTTATTCGAAAATTACTTTTTAAATATTTTTTTTGGAAATTATTTATAAGCAAAATACTACATCCAAACTAAAATATTGTAGTTATTACTATATCTTTTCCATTTCTTCAAATTGGGCTTTTTTCATGTTTATATTCGTTTTACGTTCAAGATTTTTCCTTTTTAACTGACTTCAAAAAAAGGAGGAGGTTCTCAATTCGACTGAATTTGGATGTTTGTTCAGCGATATTTTCGTTAAATATCAACCGATATGGATGACTTTTTTGTTTGGAAGGATATTTTTTCGGGCTGGACCCATTTCAATTTGGTGAAGATTTGGTAAAGAACTTCGGAGATAGGCAACGGATGTGTTATGTCTGTTCATACGAGTAACATTACATCACGCCGCCACGCTGTGAAGGGGTAATCAAATGTGTACAAGTCAACCATGTTTTTGGAGTTTTCTATTTGGACATAACTTTATCGTTTATGAACCGATCTTGATGATTATTTTTGCCTTGGGTTAAGTGATAGCTAATTAGCTTAATTGAATTTTAATTGGACGTTTAACTACAAAGATATACTAGTGACCTTAATTCTCAATTCTACTTAAAAAGTTGAGGAGAAAATCTAGTAGGTATAATAAAATTACATATTGTTAGAATTATGTCAATCCCAAAACAAAGTAGATATTTAACAGAAATGTACAAGATACCTTATGAAAAGTATCTAAAATACAAAATACAAGAAACTATTAAAATAAGTATTTTAGATACCAAATAGAAGGATACTTTTGGAGATAGTATCTTTAATACTAGATACAAAATACGTATCTTCTAAATACTTTTTAAAGATACAAATACTTTTTAAGACACTTTTTTCCGATTTATTTATTAAATTAATCAACGAAGATTACATTGCAAATGTAAGAAAATATTGAACATTTCAATGACTCAAGTTTTAATTATCATATATATCGTATATTTTTGTCGATCATTTTTCTTCGGTTAAGTCATTATCATACCTCCAAACGAAAAGAGTCGCTCCACAGGGGCAGAACTTGGCAGACAGGTGTAATATTTTTTTATTGTAGGATAATCATTTAAGCTCTATAATCCGATATCTTTATTATTTAGGTATTGTAGTGTTTTCAAGTCAGCGGTTCTGCCAGTAAGCTCTGTCTTTTCGCTACTTGCAATAGAGGAATTAGAGTTTTCTAAAAACATGTAATAAGACGATTCGTCTTCTGACTTTTTTCTGATATCACTTCCATTGCTGTGTTCAGTTTTACAGTAATGTAAAAAATGCATATACCTATGCTTTTTTAAATTACTTTAAAACTACATAATAATATAATAATCACTAAAAGCATTTTAAAAATTTGATGAGATTTGCAAATACTAACATATCAAACGAATGTATCTAAATATAAGATACAAACCGAATTTTTAAAAAGTATTTCAGATATAAGATGAAAATACGTATTTTGCATCTTGTATCTGTATTTCAGATAAGTCACATCTCTGATATTTAACTATGAGCTGGTCTGGACTTGGACTGCGAAGGCTTACAAAGTAACTTCTTAACGGCAAATAGCGCAATTTTGTCGTGGGTATCACCACTAAAAAGTGAAAAATTTAAAACTTTTTTGCAAAAAATAATACAACCGACTTCCAAATAAAAACATTATAAAGTATAAAATGACTTTAATTTCAGAAATCGGTGTCAAGAAACGAAAAACAATAAAAAATACCAACCCCCCAAATTAAAGTTATTTTTAACTTTAAAGGTAATGTTTTTTTTGGAAGTCGTGTCGGTTGTATGTTTTTGTAAAAAGTTTTTTTAAACTAATCAATATTATTCTATATTCGCTGTTCCTTGTTATTCAACATCCCATTTCTACTTTGTCTAGGTGTTCAACTGCCCCGCGAACCTAGCGTCCCATCGTCGCTGGCACAAGCCGCGGGTGGCGGGCGCGGTCAAGCGACGCGACCCTCCTGCAGCCGACTCAGGGCGCTTCCCGTGCCAGAAATGCGGCAAGATGTTCCGAAGACAAGCTTACTTGAGGAAGCACATGCTGGCTCATGAGCAACCGGAAAACGAGCCTGAGAAGGAACCCTCAGCGTTCCGCCAAGTCCATGCTGAATATCCTGCTTATCAGCCGGTGAGTAACGCTAAGCTATAAAAACTAATAGGTTTCTACCTAGCCTGGTTAAATCAATGTGATGTGAAGCAAATATAAGCGCGTTGTCCCGTTCCGACTATATGTTTTCAAACGTATTTTCCGGCAGTAACAGACTTTGGTTTTGTAAATTCATATCACATAAGATTCTTCTGGACTATTTTGTATTGTACCTTCCAAACTATGCTATTCTTTCCTAACCAGCAAATCTTTCAAAAACAGGATGCAATCCGAGAGACCGGTTTCAACACTTTTTGGAACAAGATCCCGCCTCCTCAACAAGAATTGTCTTGGGAAGGCGTTCGTCCAAGATATGGGTCCTCCTGTTCCTCGGAAGACTCGCGGAGTCTTGACGTCACGGGTTCGGAGGACGAAGGCGGGGGCGGGGGGGTAGTGGATGGGTGACGGAGGGTACTGCGGCCCGTGCCGCGGCTGCCGCCGTACGTACCCGTCGCCACTGCTCTCTACCCGTACTCTGCGCCGTATGCCCACGACGCACACATGTACTTCTCGTAAGTTGGTAAGTGTTACTGGCCAGTCAGAAATGGAACGCATTTAAATTTGGATTGCCGCTAATTTCAATATGGTATTATGTGCTCATGTAGTATTGAATATTCTTGGTTTATCTCCAGAGAAACTATCCTTGATGGACAATAGACATCTTTACAAAAACACAGTTTTCTAGGTAGTTTTTCTCTATCATATCATGAAAATAGTTTTAAATTAATAAATTTATGAATATTGTATGTAGTCTTTGTAAGCACTTTGTAAATAGTCTTGATATTGTGTTTTTAGATATTTATTAAACTTAGTTTATTAAAATAATATGTAAATATTTATGACCTCCTACAGCACATTCCAAACTTATCAATTCACGCAAATGTGAAACATTTAGCGTGATATTTATTTGTAGATTGTATAGTGTAATTCACTTTTCTAATAAAATATGTATTTTAAGGTAAATATAAATTATAATCATAGTACTTTTAAATAGGAATTTATTAGTTAGAGAGAAAATTTTATAGTCACTTAAGTGCAACTAATAAAGTTGTTGTTAAGGTGTTTATTCCAATCTATATCGAGATTTGCTTGTTTTTAGTGTCAAATTCATATTTCGTAGAAACCTCCAATCCAAAAAACAACAATTAACAAAATCCAAGCAAAAGACGAAGTAAGCAAGCCAGTATTGGCATCAGGTTCGAGCGGCAGTTCGTTAGTTCTCGAGGGGTCACCGTCATCGATCGCTGCATGAGCATATTTTTAGATGCAGCCGTACTTTCAGCCCGCTGTGGTGGCACCGTAGCCTGCCGTGCCACCTAGACTCATTACTATTTCAACAGACAATTCATCGGAATTGAGCCCACTTTGAACTAGGACGTCTTTAAATACCTTTTAAGTCGAGAAATGTTCCGGTTTTTCATTAAATAGTTTAGGTATGTTTGTCATCAATAAACGTTTATAAGTTAACCAAAAAATAATACCAAAGAAAAAAATCAAACACCAAAAAAACAAAAAATATATTTCAGTTTCATTGTTATCAACAAACACTAAAAAAATATTTATTTTCTAGTCATTTATTTATTTTCGCATTGATCTCTATAAGTATACGATTTTATGTTAGATAAATAAGAGTTAGTGAATAATTTTTAGTAACATAGGAACATTATGCAGTCATTTTTAATTTGCTAGTTTTAATACCTAGTCATGAAGAGTCAAGTCTCTTTTAACTTTTTTTCATACATTTATTGATTTAGTTCACCTAGGTACTATTTGATTTAATTTTTCCTAGTTAGTTTTAGTTAAATCTAGTCATTGATTTGGGTCTCATTTTGGTCTCAGTCATATTATTATTTTCTAGTCATTTTTAGTTAAATCTAGTCATTGATTTGGGTTATACATTTTGGTCTCAGTCATATTATTATTTTCTAGTAATTTTTAGTTAAATCTAGTCATTGATTTGGGTTATACATTTTGGTCTCAGCCATATTATTATTTTCTAGTCATTTTTAGTTAAATCTAGTCAGTGATTTGGGTTATACATTTTGGTCTCAATCATATTACTATTAATTAGTCATTTAAAAATATATGTATATATATATATTAGAAACAATCAAAATATTATTAATATTCATTTTATATTATTGAACACAATTAATGTGCCAACACATTAATATCGTAATATCTAGACTGTGTAAAAATTGAAAGCAAATAATTATTATATTCTAGTCTGTATTTTAATCTAGTCACTTTTAATTTATAAATACAAAATTAACCAAAAATATTATTTATTAATAGTCATGAGGAATCAATCTAGTCGTATGAAACTATATAAATCTAGTCAATTTGTTAATTCAGTCATTATATTTTTATGCTTTATAAACAAACAAGATCTCAAGTGTTTTTTCTAGTCAATTACCTAGTCTATTTGAAAAAAAAAGAATAAACAGAAAAAAAAAGATTAAGCATCGACCGGTGACCCTTCAACAATGAAATTCAATGTTCGAGTTAAGAAACGATTTTGATGGATGTAAAGGAAAAAAAACTAAATAGTAAATAAGCCAGTCTACTACTTATTTATTTTAATAAAGTCTCGAAATATTTTATAACCTGAAGAAAATAGCAGAAATAAAATTTTATTCATTCTAGATCTTCATTACTTATAGTAAATACCAACTTCATAATGAATATTATTATACTAAATGAGACTACATTGTAGTTTCATTTTACAAAAAAGTCGTAATTATAGGTATTATTATTAAATATACGATATTATTTGTTAATGTTTCATTAAATGGAATTTGATATCGAATAATGTATTTATTTAGTTAAGAATTATAAAAGATAAATAATAATTTATAATTATAAAGATTTATCTCAACGAGTCAAGTCTAGTCAGTGTGTCTATGTAACGCGTTCCAAAGATGTAAATATTAAAAAAAACGCTATTAATTTTATAAGATATTAATATATTATTACTTTATAGTCCAATTATTTTAATAGATACAACTATTTATTTATATTTATGTATTGACTTTTTGAAATAATACAACAAAATTATATTTTTTCTGTATTTAGTTTTATTATTTTAGGGCTCCGTACCCCAACGGGGAAAAGAAACCCTTATAGTATAATTTCAGCTCGTGTGTGTTATATTTCTGATTAAAATAAAGGATTAATTAAATACATTTTTTTTTAAGTAGGATTATTTTTATGTTATGTATGGCACTTCAGTCAGTGAGTTTTTAAACAACAAATGAGTTTGTGAATGTTAGATTTGGTGAAATTAGGAGAGGTTCTTCTTCCTCCGTTTTTTTTTCAGAAAATTTTAGTTTTAGTTCCGAAATAAGCTAATATTCACGTACCAATAATACAGACGGTTCAGTACATTTACAAGTAGAGTCCATTATCAAACTACAAAGCATTTCTAAATACTTTAAAAATAATCATATTAATCTTAAAAATTTAAACCGTTTGGCAAGGCGGACGTATTAATTATCACATTCATACATTTGTCGTTATATTCCAAGTCATGTCCTCTGACTCGACTCTGTTATTGTTATTCATTACACTATATCATTCTGTTTCATGATGACGAAGTCGAGTGGAAGTTCGTGAAACTGACTTGAAATACGGTCTTTACTGTTAAATGACTGACAGTCAAAGTAAAATTACGATATACCTTATAAGTTAGTTATGATTTTCCTTAATGTGTATTATAATGTGTATGGTGGGACCGAATCATATCGCAGCTTTCTATGTAAATTGTTCAACATTTGGGGACTTTTACATTTTTGGTCTTTTAGGAGGGCGAAAGTGCCATTTTACCGGCGATAACCATATCAAAAGTCATTTTTTTATATTGGTGTGATAATTCAGAAGCGCTTGTCGCAATCACTTTAGTTTTTTTGAAAATATATTGGCCATACTTGATTATATCTGTCTTAATACAATTTAACATACCATTACTAGCCCAATTTAACTAGACTACCAACTTGTTTTAACCAATGTAAGCGCGTCCTTATTGCAAGATTGTCTTCTGTGGAACTCATGTTAGGGTGCTGCGATGTCGATTCACCGGATTTTGAATTGAGAATTTGAAGTTAAGCAATTGTTGGTGTCAAACTCTACTACTTTAAATGTAGACTTCGATTTCTCAATTCCGAATTGGGGTCAGTGTGTAGCATTATCTTATAGTTCTAGTTTGCACTCCCGTACCTTATATTAGATGTAGTTTGCACTTATTTATGTACTTAATACTTAGATTGTCAAAATATTATTAAGGAATTGTAGAAAATCAGTAGCTATGTTTGTAGATATTTATTAGACATTGAGAAATTAATAAATTATGGATATCACATTGTATTTTATTTTAACCCTTGTTAACTCAATAATTACAACCATTATTTTAAATAGTTACTTACCTCAGTTATCTGCATTAAGAGTATAATAAATATGTAAAAGAGATACATGAAATTACCTAATTGACTTTGAATGACTTTATTCTCCCCTGAAGGCTACTGTAATAAAATGAAACCTGTCTGAATGGCCCTCCTTTTTTGTCTAACAATAGATTAATGGCCATGGTCACTAACCCTAGATGGTACCTAAATGACTCGCTGCAAATTTTCAAAAACTACTTACGATATTGAAAAAATGCTAATAGTCATAGTCCTTAGTCAAGATTGACTGTATTATGACAACTCAACAAAACAGTCTCAAATCAAATGAAACTAATTTTCAAGTACTAAGTACCTAATCCAATGGACGGCAGCATTGCCACGTTGTATGGCAATGATTATCCTCTGTCCGAGGTAAAAGCCAGCCCTTGGGTCACGTGAAGTTACAACTAGGCGTTTCGCAAGTTCTTTATATAACTCATGAGCACTCGAACCCCACGGTCCAAGAGTTATGTCCGCAGGTCTTTTGGGCTCACTTCCAGTCGATAGCGATGCGGACGAATTTTTTGACGCCATATTTTAGTTAGGAGTTTTATTTTTAGTATATATACATAGTTAGATTAGAATTTAAAGTATAAAATCCTCTGTCGGCTAAGTTTTGGACGTCTTACGAAACTGGACATCTATTTGCAAAAATAACCATTACTATATCAAACAATACGAGCCCAGGCTATACAATAACAGTATAATTATGATACAAGTGAACTAAGTTGCTCATTACACATGAGGCTGTGGGTTGCAGCCCGAGCCGCAGGCGAGGGCGTAATTTAGCCGAGTGTGTAATATATATATAGTCCCAACAAGTCGCCAGAAGGCATACAAATATTAACAAATTTGTATTGAAAACAATTTGTAGTATTTATTAATTGCAAAATGATGATAAAAATACAATAATCATTAAAAAATAAATAAAAAACGTCCGTTATAATTAAAATAGTCTAAATAATCAAATTTAAATTAACAATTCATTGAATCTCATATTTTAATATAATATAATAATCAGTCAAAAGAATAATAAAATAAAAAATGACAATATACAAAGTGATCAATTAAATTAAACATTGTCATTAAGAAATTCGTTACTTTGTCATTCAATAATTTAAAAAGATTTCTTTTGAATTCATTTATGTTTTTGCTGAGTATCACTTGCTCAGGGAACTTATTATACAATTTTGGAACCATTGAGAATATGCTTTTGTGAAAAAAAAATTGTTTTAGTTTGAATTAGGTGTAATTTATTTGAACGTCGTCGTTGACTTTTTACAGGGTTAAATAAATACATATTATTTTTAACAAAAACTTTTTTCTTTCTCTTGGCATATTACCAAATTTGTTAATACCGATTGTATTGCAGTTCATTTTCCTTTCTGAAAGTTTTGGAAAAAGCGGTCATCCTTTTTGTTGAACGGAGAGCTTTATATGTTTTCCCTATTTCACAAAACGTTCCGTGGTTTATAAATATCGATCGTGGATCGTGGAATATTAAGGCAACCTGCAAATAAATCAATTAATTAGTTCTAAGAAGTTCTAAGGTTACGCAATTATAAAGATATACGTTTAGATTAATAATATTCAACGTACCTTTGTTGCTAGGTACTGACTATCCGGAGCCTCTTTCAAAAACTGTTCAACGTCGGCTGGTGACAAAACTTTAGATTTCCGACCAATATATCCGTCCGACCGTCTTTCAAAAAATGCCATCAGGTTACAGTACGTTTTGATATCAACACCAAGTTTAAGTATAACCAAGAAGCATCTTAACATGGAATAGATGCACCACAGGGAGCTGGGCTTGTTTGAATTGGCGAGTTCAGAAAAATACACCAAAAAAACATTTTCAGAAAATGACTGGGTTTTTTTCTTGCTCTTCCATTGTAGGAATCTTTCGTAGGCAGCTAAGTAATTTTCTCGAGATTTTGCGGGGATTAGGCTACCGTTTGTATTTTGTGCTTCATTTAGTATTTCTGGCGGGGGTAACTCTATCAATTGTTTATCAATTACAAGTTTTAGACTTGTAATTTTTAAAATAATTTACCAAAAATGCTTTATATGTATAATAATGAATATACTGTATATTCATTATTATACATATAAAGCATTTTTTTTTATTTCAAGTTCTGTAAATGTGAGGAGATAGTTTCCTTGTTTGACGTGAAATAGCAGGGGCAGTTGAGGGTGTGTCATGCTCACTCCAATGACTCGCTGATGGTGGCGCGTGTATCGGATCATTCAGTTCCCTTCAAAATGGTTGAGCTGAATGGTTGCACGTTCTTCTCCATAGAGATCTACGCCTTGGAACATGCAAATAGCTTCATGTTTTTGACGGACCGACTTTGACAATTCAAAAGAACCTAGTAAAAAACAAAATATGAATATTAATGGCGCGCAAGTATTTTTTGGCACGCGCCAAATGCTAGGTGAGTGAACATATAGGCTTCTTCAAATTATAATTTTAAGTAATACAGTGCAAATATTTTAATAATTTATTACAAATTAACGTGAATTATGAATAATTTGATAATAATAAGAATGTATACATTTAACAATAACTGTAACCCGGATAAATCCACTGACCTTAGTTATGTATTTATTCGCTAATTGAACAATGTAGGTTCTTTTAGAATAAATAAAGAATCTTTAAACCCAAATTGAAAATGCTCTGTTTATTCGCATACAACTTGCAGTAAGGTACTAATTTAATTTGGTAGGGATAGTTCTATTACGCACGAATGTGTAATGTTATTACGCACGTGAGTGTTATATCTCGGTTTATGGCCCCAAAAACGATGTAATAAGGCTCACTTTACAAGCAAGTTTGTTGAAAAAAACTTTTTTACAAATAAAATGCAACCGATTTCCAAATAAAAAAAACACTTCAAAGTATAAAATAACTTGAATTTCAGAAGTCGGTGTTACAATACGGAAAAACAACCAAAAACACCGACTTCCGAAATTCGATGGAAGTCGGTTGTATTTTTACGTAAAAAAGTTTTTTTATTTTTTTGCTTTTACGCAATTTCGTTTACTTACTTGGATGATATATTTTCTATTTTCTCCAGCTATTTTAATTTTAAAATCAAACTACTAAACCGATTTCGATGAAATTTCTATGGGACCAATCGGAACGTATATCCTTTAGCATGAAAAAGAACTTTTCAAATCGGTTGACGGAGTTATGAGGTAAAAACATAAAAAAATACAACCGAATTGAGAACCTCCTCCTTTTTTGAAGTCGGTTAAATAGGGTACCGGAAAACAACATGTGTACACGACAAACAAGACAAAATGGTAAAGACCAAAGAAAAAGGAACCAAAGAACGATGTCCACTACCTGATTACCCACCTACAAAGATAACGTCAGGAAAATTTAATACTGTGACAATAAGTCTCAGTAAATTTAAATTAAACTACGTTTAAAAATATGTAACTGTCACGTCTGCAGCTAGTCCTAGTCGTTTTATGACGTGCAAGTTACATTCAATACAAAACAATTTACTTCAGAGAGTAAATTAAGTATCTACTTATATATTATACTACTTCCTACTACTCCCCAGCAACAATATATTACTTATATTGTTGCTGGGGAGTTTGTTGCGCCACTTCTTCTTCCCAGCTATAACACTAGGAAGTGGTGGGGGGACTGTCTTTGTGTAGAACTTTGACGTTCAAAAACACTGAGCCTAATTTGAATAAATAACTTTTGATTACCTGAAATATTTTGGACAAAACAGTTAAGTACAATTACTGAAATTCTGCTAGTCAAAGAGACAATGTATAACCGTTACTAATTTCATTAGTCAAACAATTCAGCCATGTTAATTCTGTGAATAATATCTTACCCAGCTTGAAGTGAACTGTCATTCTATCATGATTGGGTGGATCAACAGCTCACTTCATGTTCACTTCACCATAGGTTTCATAGTGGGATTGTTACAGAATCGAATCGTTCAAAAATGGAACAACAATCTTTGTCATATAAAATTAATAAGTTGTCAAATAACTAATTCATTTTTTAGGGCTTTAGTAATACAAATGCTCACATAAATTAAAATACACAATCCCCTTAAGTCGATAGGAACATGAATTGGTAGCCATGCATTAAAGTTATCTCGAATAATAGATTTAAGTATTGGTAAATCTGGTACTTGCATAAGCTAAACCTGGGTACAGGTTTAGCCAGACGAAATAAAATCTCAAAAACTTTAACCTTTCATTCACGGAGATAGTATAGTAGCGTCATCTATGCTTCTAAACTAAAGTTACTTCGACACCCCTCATATCCATTCAATGGTCGCAGTTTGTCGCTGCCCCAGTATTTCGATCGCCCTGTTACCCTTATAAAGCTCACGTGGGTAAATAACTCTAGATGAACGTTACAGATGGCGTAATTTAGGAATACCCATATCATTTTGCGTTATAGTAGTTATTAAGAATTCCATGAGCTCATGCGGCGTCATTTCTCCAATGGACTAAATAATATTATTTGTTCATTGCTGTTTTCAAACAAGAGTCTAGACTGTGATATCTGTCACAATGTAGATTGGTATCTATTACCTACATATATACATTTTCATAAAAAATCCACTAATATCATTAAAATATATAACATGACGTCGGACTCGCGTGCAAAGGGTTCTGAACGAATTTTATTGTTGTAACATTTTATTTTAAAACCATATACTTCTTATAGGTTTTCCTGTAGTCTATAGGCAAAGAACTATTACTTTACTGTATCTTTTTCAAAATTTTTGGCTCAGTAAAAAACCCAAAAACCAACCAACCACCAGTGACCATTTCCCCCCGGGAATTTATTTTATTTTAGGGCTCCGTAATCAACAATGGATCCTTATAGTTTCGCCATGTCCGTCTGTCTGTCCGTCCGCGGTTTAGCTCAGAGACGCTTAGCGCTAGAAAGTTGAAATTCTTTATGGGTATACATAATTATCACGCCGACAAAGTGATGAAATAATCCATGGTGTGGGGTGTCTGTTGGATAGGTCGTTAAAAAATATTGAGAATTTCTTAAAACCTGTTTTCCATTCAAGGATCTGTTTGCGAAATATATATATATCTATATTATTATTTTTTTTAAAGATGGGGAATCATCAAATGACTTCTTCCGCTCTGGGTGGAGCGGAAGGGCGTGTCAGACTCTTACTGACTAAAACCCATCCGTGTTCCTTCTAAAGTCCTTTGCGTTCCAGGGCCGCGGTGACTCTTTCGAACAAATTCCGCAACGTTTGCGAAATATTGCACTTTAAAGTGCTAAGTTTTGTTAGAGTCAAGTGACCGGCCCTCTGCCAGTTAAATGGTTGTTTTTGGAGACGTGAAAAATGGAACTTGGTGAGTAAAAAAATCCTAATAATTCCATAGAGAATGACTTAAAACCAAGTGCATTTGTAACTTTGTAATGTAATAATAATTAAGTACTTTTTAGTCTGACATGGTTTAGGAGACGGGTAACTACGGAACCCTTGCATTGTGTATGTTCCGGCACGCACTTGGCCGGTTTTTTTTTCTTGAATAACTTCAAGACTATTCATTATTTGATATATCACACGGTACAGTTTGAATACCTTTTTTTCGATCCAGTAGTTTAAAAGAAAATTGGCCGTGACAGATGGACAGATAAACAACCGAGCGATTCTAAAACGGTTCCGTTTTTTCGGATACGTCAGATTTTCCCATTCAGAAAATTTGCGAATGGGTGGTGGGTGGGCGACTTCCTTATCACGAAACCATATGTTTGCGCCCAGCCTTTGTCTGGTCATATAGAGTTCAATGGAATTAAGTCCTGTTTCATATACTACCAAGTTTATGTTTTACCTTGTGTGACCGTCATCGAAATCCAGTTCATGATGAATAAATTCTAATAATTTATTCAAATTGTAGAGTCAATCATCACTTACCCCCAACATACCGTGACCACAATAGAAGCTAATTACCAACTAAGTAACAATTGCTTGATTATGCAATATTATTATTTTATAACTAAACTCAGACGCATCCCAGCTTCAGTCCATTACCTATCCGACAGTAAACAATGCAGTACATTTATTTGATATTCCTTGGCATTATAGCAATAAATAAGACAAACTGCCATGTGATTGATCGGGCAAAAAATACGGGGATGAGTGAAATGCTCACAACACAGTTGCCCGCAGAAAACGACACGCGAAATGTAATGTATAAAGAAATACCTGCGAAAAAGTATGAGTCCGCGAAAAACGTACAGGGTGGTGAAAGTAGTGTGTACCTCGATGATGTGTTGTTTGCCATGAAAAATCAGAACTGGACCGCTGAGGAGGAGCCGTGCCTGGATCATATCTACCGTCTCCTATACAGTTTGCAGAATTTTACCCTTTGGGCTGTTTGGGGTAAGTTTATCTTTAAATGAATACAATACTCCAAACATATTTACTGAATATTCTAAAAATGGAAAATCAATACTTTTGGACCGAAGTTTCATAAAACTAACAATGTCTAATCAAATGTCAAATCTATAGATACTAGCTAATGCAACAATAAACAAAGACAGACTGGTGCTTTAGTCAAAGTAACATTCTGTCAGCTATCTATATAATATATAAAATGACCCCTATTTCCCTTGGTCACGGCATCACGCGTGAACGGTTTTTTGTTATGTTTCTTATTGTCAGGAGAAGGTTCTTATGAAAGAAAAAAAAAACAACCGCGCGAAGTCGGGGCGGGCCACTAGTTATTATATACAATGTTCATAATGAATGGAATTAACAACCGCTACCGAAATTACACGTGATCAATCAATCACTGTGGAATTTTGACGCGTACAGCTAAGAAGTGGGATTTCCTGCCAGAGTCTGTATTTCCTGAAAGCTACAACCTGGTAGACTTTAAGTCAAGAGTAAATAAGTTACTTCTATGCAAGCCTGCTCCATCTTGGACCACAACATCACTTACCATAAGGTGACCAAGTGGTGAAACACGTGCCCATCAATAGTAAAAAAAACCATTCACCTTTAAGGTCGGTTAGTCAAAACAGTTTTTTTTTTTTTTTTTTTTTTTATAGGTTTGCTCTTGAGTTTAGTCTAGGTCATAGATGACAGAGACAAAGTCGGCAATGGAGCGAGCTTACCCAAAAGAAGCCTGTTCACTCTAATTTTGAAGATATTAGGGTTAGGGAACACAGACGCAGGCAGAAAGTTCCACTCCTTTGTTGTGCGCATTATAAAAGACGTTTGGAAACGTTTAGTGCGAATTGGTGGAATAGCAGTTCTTTAGAACGAGCAGGATACTAGCGCCAGCGCTTATAAAATGTCAATTAATTTAGGCCCAGCCATATTTAAGAATCATGTAGGGCTTAGCATAGGCACTCAACAGGTCACACAGGCATATTATTTCACATATACATTCCACTAAACAGAATGGGATGCTCAAGCGTCAGAACCACAAGGGCTTCTTTTCGGCAACCGTTACCAACTCGGAAACTTCGACCAGTGCATGAACGCGCCCTGGGCCAAAAAGCAACCCGAACTGAAGACCAAGTACTGTCTTGCGGACATCGTTCTAGAACGAACTGATAAGAATGTCAGACGAAAAGTTGAGAAGCCGTACTATCCTTATCAATCTGCTTTGGATTTTATTGAGGTAAGATTTGTATTTTTCTTTCCTCATTTAAAACTAAAAATTGCCTTGGCTAGTTTTTCTCCTGGTGTATATGTTGTAGCTACACCGTAAAATTGGCCATTTCATAAAGTAGATGGCCGTTTCACATACTGATTGGCCACTTTAAGAAATGGTCACATAAAATCTAATGTAATATCGGCGGCCACATCATGAAATGGCCAATTTTGCAATATGGCTACGACACATTTACTGACACAAAAATCCCATACACCCGGATAAGGTACATAAGTGCACCAAAAAAAAATTGTTTCATATCAAACCCGGGACCCCTCTTCTTTGTAAGTTATCCGCAGTTCAAGATTACGACACAATAATAACAACCTACACTACAACTCAATTTTCTCAACTGGATATGCAAATATCGCATGTTCATGTTTAATTGAAATAAGTGAACAATAATGCAGTTTGCTAAGATGATGCACGCAATGTACATTGACTTTTAATAATAACAAACAAAAAAAACCGGTCCCATGGTACCCATTATACCGCCTTAATAAAATTGGTATAATTTTTATTGGTGGCAGGCGTCAACTATGTATGTATGGGGTCACCCTTTAATTTTCAACTTTTTTGATTCTAGGTCACAGGAACTACCATATAGGTTTTCGACTCAAAACCTAAAGGGTACTTCCGGTTGACCTAGAATTGTCAATTTTGTTTAAAAGCAAGGTTTTGCAGCACAAGTAAAGGGAAAATTTAAAAAATTTAAAAAAATTAAGCTAAATTTGGTACTTACAAGTTTAGTCTAAATATTCATAAAATAAATCTAAATTTGCCCATTTCTTTTTATCGTGTTGACTCAGGACCTTGATTTTTATACACCTAATAGGGACTATATAATTCAGTATCTGGTATAAATTTCAACTTGCTAGATCAGTAATGGTTTCTCTAACCTGCGTAGCACTTTGCTACGAAAACGCCACGAATTCGTAGCACATTGTGCAAATTTAGAGAGCATTATTTTAGGTATTTACGTTGGTTGCATTTTTGACATATTTATAATTACAGTCAGTATTATGTAGTTTCTGGTCTTTTGATAGAGAAAATTCAAGGTGGAATTTTTGCTTCCTCTTTTCGAGAATCAATGTCTGATTTACTGTCCATATTAATTATTCATTTTCATCAATTGATTCAAAGTTTCTAAAAGACATTAACTTCTTTTATATTGCCTTAAGCGAAAAAGGCAAGAATATTCAGGTATACAAAGGTATATTATGTCCACCCGATTGCTCACTTCTGACAGCTGCCTTAGAACGGACTATTCATAATGCAAAAGTAAAAGTAACTTTAAAATGCGTGATAAAAGAAATATGAAATCTGACTTCTATCATTGATGACGTCTTATCTAAATATATAAAACTCAAAGGGGACTGACTGACTGACTGACATAGTGATCTATCAACGCACAGCCCAAACCACTGGAAGGATCGGGCTGAAATTTGGCATGCAGGTAGATGTTATGACGTAGGCATCCGCTAAGAAAGGATTTTGATAAATTCTACCCCCAAGGGAATAAAATAGGGGATGAAAGTTTGTATGAAACTTTGTCAATTTTAAACCGGTCGGGCTGAGATTTTGCATGCATATAGCTACTATGACGTAGGCATCCCCTAAGAAAGGATTTTGATACATTCCACCCCTAAGGAGATAAAGTACCTAATGGAACAAATAAATTAAGACGAACAAATTATTTTTAGTTCAAAATTTTTACTTTCTGAATCGCGGTGTTAAGATTTTCCGCGGATTAATGACCCTCTCCAGTTATTATTTAACTTTCATCGTCAGGTAGGTTAGTTGTACACAGTTGGTTGGATGTTGTTGGTCGTAAAAATTGTTTTGGTTGCTGTATAGTACATACTAGGTATACCTAAATATTTCAAGCGGATTATATTTGACGATTTTGGCTGTTCTTTTCTTATCGATCCACATAACCGATCCGGGCAGCGACCGGGCAATTTCCGGCCCCGGGTTGTATATCGATTGTAGCCGTACCGTATGCGGTATGGCTTTTGATGAAATTTGGTATAGATATAGATTAGACCTTGGAAAAGGACGTAAGCTGCCTGCCGTCACAAGAAAATGGCTTAAAGGGGTTGCAAAAGGGGATTAAATTGTGTATGAGAGTCCGACATTTAAAGATAAAACCATGTACAATGTATTTAGGCACTGGGTAAAAAATAAATAAACATTACGTTCCAGCGTTTTTGAAAAATTAGTAGCTTAAAAATAAAAATGGCTACCCAAAGTAACTATTTCACGCGGACGAAGTCGCGGGCAAAAGCTAGTAGAAATTATAAAACCGTAAATATCTGTCTTAAAAAAAACCGGTAATTGTTATACGTATAGTAAACTATCTTATGTAGTGATGGGATGGAACGGAATTAAAACGCTGCAAATGAATGAATTGAATATAACTATTTATAAGTAGGTATTTGAAAAACAAAGCATCCACTCTAATATCAGTCCTTATTTAATCTTATAAATGCGAATGTTATTCTGTCTGTCTGATTGTTACCTCTTCAAGTCTTAATAGCAGAACGGATTCGGATGAAACTTGGTACACGGGTAGACCATGTCCTGGAATCGTTCCAGCAGCGGTAGCCTGCTACCACTCTTCTTGGCTTGTTTTCAAATATCTCGAAATGGGTGTGAAAAGAAGAATATTCTCCCTGGGATTAAATGTCTTTGCCTTGGGCTAACTTGAATTCCTCGCTTTGTTCGTGAATTAAACCCTAAACTCCCTCGATAGGAAATTCACACCATTCTTACTATCCTACCTCAGCACCGACCCCCCCACACACGTCCTCTCAACGAGCTGACATGGGGCGCCTGTGTACCATCAGCGTGTGCCCCGCGCACCGTGGAGCGACTGCTAGGTGTCATGCTAGCGAGGAGTCACCTCGGGGCAGCTGGCATGCGAGCAGACATCAGCGTCACCGAGCCCTGCCAGAGTGGCGACGACGAGAGGGAATATGATGCGCTGTTCTATGCGTTCTTGTAAGTGCACATGGTCCATTGTCACGTA
>NDFZ01005398.1:382081-396828 GCA_002192655.3 Mamestra configurata | reverse complement strand
TAGCCACCCCGGCGCAGCCGGCAAGAGGGCAGACATCAGCGTCACCGAGCTCTGCCAGCGTGGCGACGACGAGAGGGAATGTGATGCGCTGTTCTATGCGTTCTTGTAAGTACATATTATCTATTATCGCGTGCAGCCACCTCGGCGCGGCTGGCATGAGGGCTGCCTTCAGTGTCACCTAGCCCTGCCAGAGTGGCGACGACGAGAGAGAATCTGATGCACTGTTCTACGCGTTCTTGTAAGTACACATGGTCTATTATCGCGTGCAGACACCTCGGTCGGCATGAGGGCCGATATCAGCGTCACTAATTTTTGAGATCAGTTTGTTCTCTGTTTATAATATAATGTTGAATTTCTACTAATGTGAGGTGTTTTTTTACAGCGGTGTAATGGGATCAATAACTGTGATTTGTCTTATCAGCACATATTTAAATTGTCAGCAAAAGGAGCTAAACCCAGATTCTAGAAGTAAGATCATCATGATTCTCTTTGACGTTTATTATGACACTTAACTAAATACCTTAACTAAATAGAAGAGTTTTAAGTGTGCTGATTTCTTTCAGAATCAGGTATCCTCAAGTCATTCTGCCTAAAAGAGAATGCTCTTGATCTTCTGCGAATGAAGAAGGAAGGCATAGAAGTCTTCTACGGCATTCGATTCTTCACAATATGTCTAATAGTGTTGGACCATCAGATTGGAATCTCTAACTCGGGCCCAATTAGTGACGGGCTGATGTCTGATCAGGTTTGTGAAAATAATTCATTATGTCAATATCCTTCGAAGCTGGAAGAGAGCAAGAGAATAATGAAAAATTATGATGTTTTATTATTTTGTTCGAAAAATGTTAAGACCGTCCGCTCTTGACAACCTGTTTTTTTTATTTTATTTATCGTCTAAAACGTCTGGACGATAAATGTGGAAGGGCTCATGGTTAAATAATAAGCACCGCACGGGTCGATCTTTGCAAGGTGGGTCTGTAAATGGGTGACCATCTATTACATACCATGCCACTCGAATAACAACGCTGTGCCGTTCGTCCCGGCTGTCACTTATACATTTTTGACAGTCGTTACGGGAAGTCAGAAGCCAGAAAATCAGTCATCAATCTTGCCAAGGGTTGTCTTGTTACCCAGCTACTGTGGTTGCTACCGTCAGATAGGCATTATTATGTAACGTATTGGTATTCAACCGCATTCCCTTAGAGAGGCAGCACATATTGATCCAGAAGATAAATGTGGACGTTGTAATCATTCTCTCAAAAAAATAAAAAAACAAGTCACATTTTGTTTTATACTTTTTACGTCAACAGGAGGTTCAAACACCGCTCGGTCTTCTGATACTTCACGACGATCTGTTCGTGGACACATTCTTTCTGTTATCTGGCTTCCTTACCATCACGAACGTTGCTAAATTCAAGAGGCTGCCAAATCCCCTTTTCATCATCCTGAAGAGATACGTAAGGTAAGCATAAAAGTTCAAAATACGCCAAAAACTGACTACGGAAAAAAAAGTTTTGTGCGTTTTATGAAATTTTAAGAACATTTAACCACGTATTTTTTTTAAATGTGCGTTTTTAAAACATTATTTTTCAATATAATACTTTCAAGCTTGTAAAGTACCCTATTCCAACACATTATTTTTTTTTACCAATAGGTTGGTGGTTGCATTCGCCGTAGTAATATTTTACGTGTGCGCGGTTTATCCTTACACGGGCACTGGCCCACTGTGGAACAGGGTCGCCGGCCATGACACAGAGCTTTGTCGCAAGAACTGGTGGGTAAACCTCGTCATGCTCAACAATTATATCGACACGGAGAATATTGTGAGTACTTGTAGTACCTATTATTTCATTTTGTGTGGGTAAACTGAGTGACCCTTAAAATTGGCAACAAATATAATTACTACGAGTGTTGAACCGTTCAAAAGGCACGCTATCTGTCACCAGAACTGGAGGCTTAGTGAATTGAGGGCACATACCTATATTACACTGCAGATTACTCTAATCTACTGACTAGACGGCTGACTTTCTAGAATGGGTCCCGACTTCAAAGCAATCGAGTATGATGACTTTCTTGATTTAGGGTTTTTTCATTTCCAAATTACACAGAAACGCAGTCGGGTTTTTTAGTTTTTTTTTTACCGTTTTTTTACTGGATCGCCTTCACATGTGTGGAATATTATATACGATTATGTCCATGAACCGTTTCAGCCGGTCGATTCTGTGAAAATCTCCTAGTGAAATCTTGGACGAAATGAGTGATGATGTGGGCTGTCAGTGATGCTAGAGATGGATTAAATGTTACATTTGGAATACACACACAATACACAATACAACATATCGACAATCATTTCACTAGGATCATTGACAGCTCATTCCAATTCAAACTCTTCGCACCTAAGTTTTCACCGTGGAATGTTTACAGAATCGCAGTGCAGTCGGTTTTCACAAAAATGCGGCGTGAAGAAGTGCTCTTACAGGTGAATGTAGGCGGTTTATTAGCACACATTTACAAGCCTGTTTGTTTCGTAGTATAAACAATATACAACATCCACTTTTAGTTGTGGGACAGCGTCTAATCAGCTTGCCTTTTTCAGTGTATAGTCCCATCGTGGTACATCCCCTGCGACTTCCACTTCTTCGTGGTGACCGTCCTGGTGTACTGCATTTACAGGACCCTCCCTAAGCTGGGGCTCATCATCGCAGCCGTGGTGACTGCAGGAGCTCTAGTGTCACCGGGCGTCGTCAACTATATCTACGAGTTGTCTGCTGTTCAGCTGTTCACTTTTGAGTAAGTT
The DNA here is from genome assembly GCA_002192655.3 of Mamestra configurata. Lineage (NCBI taxonomy): Eukaryota > Metazoa > Arthropoda > Insecta > Lepidoptera > Noctuidae > Mamestra > Mamestra configurata. The sequence goes on along the minus strand of NDFZ01005398.1, from coordinate 394,031 downwards.
ATTTTTATTTTAATCTCCAACTTTGACAGTTTAGTGGAGCCAACACATGGAGTCCGCTTAGCCACCCCGTAGTTGCCGCGTAAGCGCCTCATAGTGGCAATGTAGTCACCTCGTAGAGGACGCGTTGTTGCCAAAGCAGAGGTCTCGGTCTTATTTCACCTTTGTATATACAGACGACGGCACTTTTGCTAAGAGATAAACGTCCAACGGAAAAGCTAGTGTATCACGAAGGCTGTCGCCGAATAGGTGGATGCCAATTTGGTCAAGTTCAATGCTCCAAAACCCAGGTGAGTCTTTTTAGCAATAAAAGGAGCCAATTCCACCCCGCTGCATTTTTCAATTTTGTCTCTGTCATGACCTAGACTAGAGTAAAGAGCAAACCCATCTCAAATAAAAAAATATAACCCTACAGATCATTATATGCATTTTGGGATTACGTTGCCATCCACATGTTTTTGTTACATATATCGAGGAAAAGGCTCAACTGGCTGCCAAAAAGTAATGTTACTTCACGCCGGAGCTACTCAACCTTTATCAAGTGCAAATTTATCATGTATGCAATACTGCTCTCACCTTTAGAACGGATCCGGATACCCTGACGCGTCTGTGTCAATTGAGAAACGAGCCAAGAAGCAGCTCATTGGCTATGATGCACTGATCGAATGGAAGCTCCAAAACCTTGAACACGGACGTCGAGTTGCCGCATGTCGGTATTCTATTGGTTACATCATTTCGGGAAGTTCCATCATCGTACCTACTACAAGTCGTACGGTGATGCGCTACCGGTACATAGTGAACATCCCACTCAGACGCACAAAACGTTTTGGGATTGTTCTCATTGCGCGCACAGCTAAGGAGTGGAATTCCCTGGCAGAATCTATTTTCTAGTAGAGTGAAAAGGTCAAAGGACTAGGCAAGTTGCACCATCGACGACCTCATTATCATTATCGCCGACCACATAAAGGTGAGATTGAGATAGTGGTCGAAGGTAGGCATGCCAAGAAAAATAAAAACATTAATATTGAAGAAGTCTCATAAGGAGCGGCAAGCATCACTTATCTAACGAGGAATATAATTGAACGAATCAGTCTGTAGACATGTTTAGGTAACAAAGATAGATTTCTGACCTATTCCGAACCTTATATAAAAATCGTAACTCTAGTAAGCACATCGACGGACTGGTTTGTTGCTGAAAATGGCTGCTAGATTGCCACGAAACCACCTGCAGTTTCTTACGTGTTAACAATTTCAGATCTTTGAACTTTTCCAGTAGTCACACTAGCAAGCTATGATTATGTTTGATGCAATTTTTGGTTTAAGAACAATCTATTTCTCATAAAGAATTGCATACATAATTCACTTACTAAGAAACCTAAAACTAAGATTGATAATTAGAGCGCACAGATGTACGGATATAGAATAGCAGAGCAAAATGGCAAAAAACTATGATATGGGTACTTGCTCGTGGCAATCACAATAAAACGCAGTTCATTACCACCTCATGGAAAAATCTCGAGACGTTTTCCCTAAACCTTGCGTAGCGTGTCTTCCGCCATTACATTGTGCCATTTGAAACAATTAGATGTTTATCTTTATTGCGTTTCATTAGTTCATCTCGTTTGTTAATGTGTTGCAATTAAATGAATTGCGGAATGTCAGGCATTCTTTTTAGAAATTCAATCAAATTTCCCAGCCGATGTTGGCTTTCAGTGTAACCGGATGCAGTTGAGTATGTTTCATGGAGAGACTGACTATCAGGCCACTGCAATCCAGTAACTGTCAAACTCTATACGCCTTGGCACGATTTGTGTCAGATTTTTTGACTTCTGACTACTCTGTAACAATTATCAACGATATACAAATGACAGGCGGGGCCCATATATTTTATAAGAATCAAAAGTAGCTGACAATTTACTTTAGGACCCCTTAGTATAATTATTGGTGTTAATATTTACGAGTAATCCGTAGTGCTTGGCAACTGGGTTTGCCTCAGTGTTTTTGCCTTGATGTCAATAGGCCTAGCTCTGTTTGTCTCCTGGTTGACGGCTCTTGGAAAATGGAAATTGTGTTTTCCTTACACCTCCACTGTTCATTTTTTCTGGTTAATTTCCTTGCGGAAACCAAGAGAGTTAAATCGTTTCTCCAACCCGAACACCTCCAAGCCGATCCCAACCTAGTTGAGAATAATCTACCAATCGATATAACTTGAATTTATTAAACATTACTGAAATTATTGATTTGTGAGTCTTAAAGTCGTAATAATTTGCACACCATCAGGTAATAGAATCTATCGAACATTATTTGTAACACCTTTATCAACCTGTATTATGCAAATTAAATATATGATTGATTGATTGATATATCATCAAAACTTAATTGATATTCAAAACAAAGAACACCATAGTTGTTTGTTTTTACTATAGAAATTCCAAGAAAAGTAGTACATTTCCGTAATTTTCCTTCCAACTGCTGAATGTGACGCACCTCAGCCACAATAGTTTCATAACGGAGGATTTTCTTTGCCATTGTTCTAATGTATGAATCTTTATCTAGTATCAATCAATTTGCACTTTTACCACACACAATCCGGTAACCTAATTCTTAGAATTATTTCATACCGTGCACCACTGAAGTCTTCCATTTTGTGAAATGCAATGAGAGGAAAATATCAAGACCATTTTGGGGAAATTTACTTTGTGATGCACTTTAATCAGTTTTTGACGCCTTTTCGATCTGTATATTAAAAATTGCACTACGCGATAAAAAATGTTTTACTGTCCAACATTTCCTTAAAGCTATACGACACTTTACGCAAAAGCGGTTCGTTTTCTTCAAAGTCTAGAAAAAATCTCTTCTGATTTCTCTATAATAATAACTTCAAGTTCTACCTTCTTTCCACTAGGTTCATAATCGACCCTCGCGCCAACAGAGAGTTCAACGTGTCTTACATAAAGAGCCACACGCGGTACGCCGCCTACCTGGTGGGCTTCTACAGCGGATACCTGTTCGTCGCGTACAGCAGTAAAGGGAATCTGAACAGGATTAGACAGGTGAGTTAAATGATATTGATATTGCTTTCTCGTTATTATGGCCCAAGTCATAATCTGCTTCGGAGAAATTGTCCTCGTGGCAAAATAATAATAGCCGAAAGGGTCGATCTTCGAGGTTAAGTGATGCTTGCCGAGATTGACCAATAGATAGGTGACGATACACACCTGTGAAATCTGGTACCTACCAGATTCCTCTATGCCTCGGAAAGCACGTTAAGCCGTTGGTCTCGGCAGATATTTAAAGATCTTTGACAGTCTTTCCGGATCGTTATGGATACTCAGATGCCAGAAAATTTGACATAAGTATTTCTCAGCGACTGCCAATCTGACACACAATAGTGTAAGGTAATTAGGTTGTGGAGGTCCGATAGGCCGTAACTCCATGTAAAATACTGGTACTCACCTGCATCCGGTTAGACTGGTAGCCAACCCCAATATAGTTCGGAGAAGACTCTGTTCGGGGTTGAGGTGAATTAAGGTAAACAAAGATGAAAGATTATAGAGATGCTATATTTCAGTAACACAAATGGAATAACAATTAAAACTAATGAGGTGAATGAGACGAGATTGAGTCGCACCCGATATGCTATCCGAAAGAGGTCTGACTGTTTTACTTAGGTTATACATAATACTAAAGGCATAGAGCGCGGTGTCGCAATGACGCTGGCATGTTTATTATTGTTCGGTGATTGACCTCAACAGACTCCAAGTCTAATATTGTTGTCCTGGCTGCCAGGCACAAATCTATAAGGCTATACCGAAACCTTTAGCCGAAACAAAACGTGACGCTGCGGTGTAGCTAATACATAATAACAAAATGAGCTTCGGCTCAGTGAGAACATTTCGAAGTTCCCAATACTTCCGGCATAGCTAAGCTTTCCTCTAAGAGAGGGCGTGGGCTATAATCTGCCATGAGTATCGACTTAAGTGTTGTGTATTTAAAGTTGATTTTTAAGTTACCATTGAAAAGGCCCTATTACAAGTAAGGGTAGCAATGAAATTTCAACTTTGTCTAGTATGACAAATAGTTGTTTGTTGTAATAATAATTGATAATTAGCTAGGATTCTGAATTCCAAAGTAGGATGTGTCAGACACTTCACGATATTTTCCACCACCGTGCTGCTATGCACGGTTAATGTTATTGGTCGAAACTGGCTGAATCAGAGCTTTGTTTATCATAACGACATCTCTCATCATTAAAACGTCGTCGTCGTTTACTAAAGTCAAGCAAGTAACCCAACGTAGTACACGTCGAGCTAGTTTACTTATCTTACCAAAAATGAGAACTAAGTTCAGTAAGAAAAATTTAACATTTGAAGGAGCACAGTTGTACAACAATATACCGACATGCATAAAAAATGTACACTCATTCAATGCATTTAAGAAGGAATTAGCCCAATATTTAATAAATAAATAATAACGAAATAAATAATTACACATATGGGAATGCATTGGATGAGTGAAAAACTCAATATTTATTTTATTGACAAACTCAATATACCTAGCATAATGTAAACATTGTTCTCATGTAAGTGACTTTGTGTCTTTTTTGAGAATAAATATCTTTAAACCTAAAACACAATGTTTATTTCCAGAAATGGTCGGTCCTCGGCACTTGCGTGGCCCTAACACTGATGTTAGTGGTCATGGTACTGGGCAGCACCTTCCTCTGGCGCAGTTATGATCCGCTAGAGGGCGCTGTGTACGCGGCACTGAACAGGCCCGCCTGGGCGTGCGGGGTCGCCCTGCTAGTACTGTGCTGCTCGTTTGGACATGTTCGTAAGTACCACTAGATGTCGCTTGAGTTTTTTTACAATGACATACTTGTTTTTACTATAACACCTCATAACTCATGGTTTTAAAAAGCGTTTTTTGAAAAAAAATCCAACTTGCACGTTATTCATCCGTGGAGACAAGTCACTTCGACAGCGGCAGCAAACAAAATGGCGATTTGCGATTCAATCCAGTATAGTGTTGTCACTTGTAAAAACAATTTGGGATTACATATGTTTTTTGATTTCACAAATGTAATTTTTTAATTATCAATGTAATGTTGCTTTTAAGAGGAATTACTAATGTTTATTATAAACACAAAACTTACATTATTTTTTAGTAATAATAAGTACTCGGAGTAACCATTGTGCGTTAGGAATTACGAAGAGAAGAAATTACAAAACAATCAATTTATATCTACACTTGGTATAATGAGGAAACTGTAAAAGATATATATTATAATAATTCCATAATTTTATAAATCCTTTTGTTGTTATTGCATTTGGATGTTTTATAATTATTAAACAAGCCACTTGTAACTTATAAGTTAATACTGTATTGATATCAACAAACAGACGTTGTAAATTTTACGTTTTATTGCCATCAAAAATAGAAGTATTTTTATAGTTATTACAATATAAAATTAACAAAAGTTTGTCATTATGATTCACCATTATTTAAAAGTAAAGTTCTGTTGGATTTATTATCAAATAGTATTAACGGACATTACAAAACAACTTTTTAATTTCTAGAATAAAATTTCTCTCAGTGCGGGCATCTTTTGGGCACGCTCGCTCCATCGCAGATCTCATCCATCGCTTCCCATCGTGGCGTGGCGTGATCGAGGTCAAGAGCAAGCCCATTTCTCAATAAAAAAGATAATAGAACAACTCTCTGTCTGATAAATTAATCTTAAGTTTTCGACCTATTTTCACTGCTTAAACTGTCGAACAAATTACTAGGTGAAATTGTTAGATTATGAGTATTGATCGACTTTGTTCCAGCGTTAGTAAAACCATTCCTGAGCTGGTACCCTTGGGTGCCTCTGAGCCGCCTCTCCTATGGGCTGTACTTGACGCACACATTACTCATCACACGGGGCGTCTTCATCACCAGGAACCCGCAGCACAACGACTATTTTGAAATCGTAAGTAAAATTGACTAAGAAGACAATTACTATACAAATTGAGGAAACAAAATTCTAAAGCCTTCTACTACGCAAGATGTCTCCCGGTATATTAAACAAGTTGATTTCTGCAAATAACATTCGTGTAACAATTATTGATATTAGTGTCCAACGGCTGGGCAAAAGAGAGTCTGGTGTCTGGGAGGCCTTCCCTTATTATATCTTTTCAGACTCTTTTTCTTGCGCCACCTTGAACCACCCTTCGTGATTCGCATCCAGGTCGTCTCGCCACCGCTTTCTGGAAAACCCCTTTAATTTTGGCACTTGGTAATCTTTCTAACCAGTTATAGAATTACAACCGATTACCATAGTAGTGTTATGAGTTAATTATTTTTGACCACTTAAGGCCGTACTTTTAAAATAAATGATAGCTCGAAAGCACCGATTTCACCGCGCGCACCCCTCGGTCCCCGCATGCTTTCACGCGGAAAGTTTGAAATATCGAACCTAGCGCCACAACATCAAATTAATTAATACCGTAGACTGACTCAGTGTTGCTTTTCAGTTGAACTCGACAGCGGGTGTAATATTCTGGGGCTGTATAGCCGCTCTTCTACTTTGGCTATTAGTGGAGGCTCCGGCCAACAAGCTTCTTGCACTGTGCTTGAAAAGGAGGTACGTTTAACTCATTTATTTTACAATATTTTATTAATTTGGCGGTTTTACAAAATGATTAAACTTTTTTTACTTTATACTATATATAAAGGGTATCTTAACCAGGACCATAGTCCTTGTTTGTAGAGGTTAAATAGGCATTCGATCCATATTAATAAAATACTGTTATTGAACTGCAGCCAGTTCCGGTTAGGTTGAAAACCGACCAGTACATGGTAAAAAGTCAGTCAGATGATGAAAAAATAACCAAAATGATGAAAATAGCAGTTTGAAATGAATATGGGTTAATCCAAAACTGTAGATAATGTTATTACGTTATTATTTGCATTTATATTTTAACTATCAAATTCTGGAATAATAGACTCTATGTTATACACAATAAAGTTCAAATTCTATTGCAATGCATACTTTTTAAGGGCCCTTTTAACACAAATAAATATGGTCTTACAATAAAATTAACAATACACATCACTAAAAATATATTTCAGTACGCGATGATTTGTTACGTTCAACTCATACATAATTTTTGTTGAGTATTCTTTTTGCAAATTGTTTCTTCTAAATTGGCAGGAACAAGAAGATATTGCAGCAAGAAGCGAGCCCGGTGACGGTGAGCCCCAACACAAGTATGAGCACTGTGCCAACGGGCAGCGGACACCTGAACGACAACCTACCAGACAAGATATATTTATCTTCTAAAATATGAAACTACAATGCAAAATTTGCAACTTTTGAAATATATGCTATTTTGTGTGTCACCTGCGGTGTCAAGTTAATAAGTAATCAGTTGTAGTAATTAATAAAAATGTATCGTTATAACAATATATAACAAAAAGTCTGCGGTTCCTTAAATTAGTGTATATGTATACTTGTACTTGTAGCTTTACCATGAATGAAGTTACAATGAAAAGAAAAAAATAATTGACCAGAATATTGTTCACACTCTAAAAAAATAGAAGCAAGCAATTTGATTCATTGAAAAAAAAATAGTTTAACCTCTGTGCTTCATGACCTAGCGCAGTAGTGTGTGTGCGGCGATAACACAGACAGTTGTGCAGAAGTTAACAATAAGACTTAGTGGCCGTATTTATTTCGTTTTTTGAAATTGATGAATTTTCAAAAATGACTTACATAATTAGTATCCGATATCGATTGGAATCCCCTACAAGGTACAACAGGGTTTTTGTTTCATACTGTAAAGCTAAAAATATAATATTTATTCGTAAAACAAATTAAATATACAAATATTTGAATTTTGTAATGCAGGTTTTTTTAAATAATTATTTGAAGAATTTGTGTTTTGTAGGTGTATAGCCTCCTCAGGAAATATTACTTTTAGTAAAACGTTTGGTTTAATAGGTTTTAATTTAATAAATAGTTTAGTGTTTTTTTTAGTTTAATTTTGAATACAATAAGAGATAAACCCATCTCAATTAAAAAAAGAAAGGTTGGTTGTTGACAGCATTGTAAATAAATATCAAAAAAATAATATTATAATTTTACCTGTATTTTTCAATGTTCAATCTACTTGCCCGATTCTACTTATAAGAAGGTAATCCAGTACAAAACAAACTTCAGTTACCTAATATTGTAAATGCAGATCTAACTTCTACGCCGTAGGCACTACGCCGTAGAGCGCTCTACGGCGTAGCTCGTAGGCCTACTAAGTGCTATGATTTATATAATTTTATTTTCGATTGTACGATTGTAATAGGTTGTATGGAATCCATGAGTAATAAAACATTTTTTTATTAATCAGTAGCAACCTAGAATGTAGGGCCATCCGTTTTGTGCCTCAACAGAAACTAATATGAAAAAAATGTAGGTTTGAGTATAGAATCTGTCGATTTTTTTTTCCTTTACTGCAGTTTTTGTTTTTACCTCAAGTGGCATAGCTACCGCCATCTATGTATGAATGGCGTTACTGCTACGTAGAGTAGTTTCGAACTTGAATCCACTGTTGACCGTGAAAATAGTGTCTGGTCACAGCTGTAGATGGCGCTAGTAGTTCTAACTAGAATGATATCAAATTCAGTTTCATTCACATATTTATCCCTTAAGTGATGTTTTCTGTATTTACCTACTAAAGTTCTATTTTTACATAAAGCTTACCCATATAATTGCGCTACTGTAATAACTGGACCACTTAGTAACACAAATAAAATCGTAGCAGCTCGTCAAGTCTCTTTATAGGTAAAAATGAAATTTGTGGTTCCCGTTAAATATAACCATCTCTCCGCTGGAGCTGTAAAAATTGGTCAAGACTCATTCACGCCATGATAGGGTTTGGCAGTAGCATCTCTTGCAGTATCAAAACGTTTAATTTACGTAAAATCTGCTCCCCTTTGTACAACCATCCATTTGGGGCTGAGTCAGGCTGTCTTTTGTAATTTGTGACGTTCTAAAACGGCTGAATGTACTCAGCCTATTAATGATAATGGTGGTCTTAAGAAAATGTTGAACTATTACAATGTTATGTTTAAGCTACTCTAGCTTCTTATAAGCTTCCCTGTTTTAGCAATGCCAATAAGAATATAGGTCAATAATTCAAAAATCATTTATTCAAATTATTTCGCTTAGAACCAGCACTTTTAGCACGACAAAAAATAAAATAAAGACTAATGTTTTATGTATATAGGCATGCCCGTCAACAATTCCTAATGTTTTAACTGGAAAGAAGACATTGCGTTTAAAACTCCAAAGCAATTGGTCTACTTACTTACAAGACTCAAAAGAGAAACCTGTTGGACCTTTGAAAATTTATTACTCTTTTTTATATAAATCTCAAATGCCCACCCTTCATCACTTTCTAGTGTTTGTACGCGCATATCCCATTTGTTCCCATTCCCGTAGGAATTTACCGTTCCCGTAGCCTATAGCATTCCTCATAAATGTGGCTATCATATCCAATATTTAAAAAAAAAAAACTCCAAATCCGACTGGTAATTCAAACAAACAAACAAACTTTTCAGCATTATTATATTAGTAAGTATAGATGTTAATCTTAAATGCCTGACTTAGCAACAGGAAACCCAGACCAACTCAGAAATCACAACCACGCACTGAACAAAGCTCCTAATTTAATTATTCTAATTTAATTTGTGATTCGCTACACACTGAAGCATTCATTATCGTTTACCTATGCAGCCGACCGTCTATGTACCTAGTATAAACATAAGTGCAGGTAAATCAACAATGGCAGATTACATCACCGTGATGTTAGCATTATTTATAGATTTCATTACCTTCCGACGTATGAATTTACTTGGTCGATTTATAATTGAGCACTGTTTCACGTTGCTATGCTGGACTTTGTTAAGGTTGATTCAGTTTTCAGTTGTTTTCTGTTTTGTTGGTAATTTTATCTTTGTTTGTTTTCCACACTGAGCTTGCCCAGAATACGCCTGTTCGGTTTTTCTTTGGTTAAAGTGATATGCATACCCTTAGAAATCGGTATAGTTTTGTCGTAATAATTAATCAAAGTCAGTGTTAAGATATGTTTTTTAAAAAAATACTTTTACATAAGCATGTTTAGCAATTCACATAAGACAATACCTTGTGCCCTGTAGAACCTTGGTTGGCGGATTCAGAGGGGGGGGGGAGGTAAGAGGTTCAAGCCAAAAAGACCTAGATATCTTTTGTTCTTTTATAGGGTTGCTACTTTGCTAAAACTTACCCTCAGCGGAGTCAAGCCCCCTCCCGAACGTCAATCCTGGATCCGCCGCTGCTGTGGGATATCTCTCAATGGCAACAAGCATGGCATAATTTTTATAAAAAATAATTTACATCGAAATTGAACCAACATATCTAATTTCAGCAGTAAAGGTAGTGGTTCAGCTTGCAAGATTTTACCTTAGCAAATTATCAAACAACAAACCGCAAGTAGAATAATTTCCTGTAAAGCTGAATCCAAACTTCAAACTCATTTTACAAACAAGCGTGTGTACGCGTCGTAGGTGCTCGCCGCAAACCTTTGATTTGAGCAAAAAACTGACAGTCGGGATCCGCTACAAGCGTTTGCAAACCTACACAAACCAAGTCAAACTCCCTATCCACACGTTTGGATTTGTGATGGTTTGGCAAGCGTTTGACTCCGACTTTAAAATGACGAACTTCCCCTAAACCACTTTAGGGAATTCATAAAAAGAAAACTTACTTAGTGCTAACTTTTGTTATAAAAGCATAATTTCAAGCTTAGATCCAGGTTTAGATTATGTAAGATACCATGGGTCTTTGGGAAACTAGATGGGTAGTAACTTATCCGTCCCAAATCAGTGTCCATCATAGAAATCCTACTAATATTATAAACGCGAAAGTATGGATGGATGGATGGACGTTTCTTACTCTTTCACGCAAAAACTACTGAATGGATTTTGATGAAATTTGGCACAGTTGTAGATTATAGTCTGGAATAAAACATAGGATACTTTTTATCCCGGGAATGTGTTTCCTTGGGATAATTTTCGACAATCACGCGGGTGGAGCCGCGGCCGGCAACTAGTATAAAATATATCTATGGTGTCCATCATCCGCAATAGGTGTACCTAACTCTATCTTGTATAGGAGAATAACCCGATAAAGATAGGATGAATTAATGTGTTAAAGTCCCTTAATGAATCCAAATTCCCAGAGGATTAGGTACTTACACCGGTCGTCAACGAACCTTCAAGATTTTTAGGGAGATGGAAAGAGTTTAGTCATGTATCGTAATTTTAGTTCGTTAACTATTTTTGAATCTAAATGTAGTTTAAGAAATTAATGGATAATCATAACTTTGACTGATTATATAAAATACAGGTAGGTAAATAATAGCTTCTGCAAATCACGGTCGAATTTACTGTTGACTTGATTTGTCTATGATTACGAGGAAATTGAGGAAATATCAACAAAATACTACTTATTCGATTATTTTTTTCATAAAATAGTCATTAGCTGATATGTATGTAAATAAAAAACATCAGTGTTTATTTTGATTGCGTATCGTATCGGCCAGTCTCTTGCCACAGCAGTTAGAATTCAGTTTCATGTTTACAAACGATTGATAAAACTTGGAATCGCATTTTACCTACTTGATTAGTAATATCTACAACAGCGCGCCAATCTACTTAGTTTGTATATCATACTCTGTGCCGCTGGCGGGCGGCGCAGCACAGTGCGTCTTCGTACATAGCTACATATTTAATTCCAAGAATGTGGATACCTACATCCTACATCATTTGACCTTATTAAAAATCTGGATCCAGCTCCAGCAGAGCGCGACTGTGTTTGGCAACACAACAGCAGCGGACTCGGCGGCACATCATAATGACATAATTGGCAGGGGGG
>NDFZ01005398.1:364016-381556 GCA_002192655.3 Mamestra configurata | reverse complement strand
ACTTCTGAGGGCCCAATGCGCATAAATCGTCGCGAGTGCCAAGTATCCTGATCCCCAGCCCAGCCATGGAGTCGCCAACAAAGGTAATACCACCATTTCCTAAACAAATTCACGACCACGTTCCGTTTGATGCAAAAATCGATCAGTTGTGTAATGTTTGTAATCACGCTTTCCACCTAGGTACGTATACATAGCGCCGTGCGGCTTGCGTGGTTTTGCACGCTACGAATAAATTAGACGAGCGATGTATTTCGATGCTCATAAATAAGAACAGGAACTAAACGACAGCTAGGTAACATTGTCGTAGGTAGTGCGAACAAATGATTTGTTCATTGCGCGAAATTGGTCAGCTCACCTTGCGCAGCGTGGCACGTCACCGGCTCTGCACGCTAATCGTCTGAGCAAACAGTTTTGACGTTGTTTTGGGAACTGAATTCATTATGATCACATTTAAAATGAATCTTAATCCCTCAAGGATGGTTAGACGCCGATGTGTGCTTCCACATATTAACCGAATACCCACTTTTTGTGCAGGTTTTTGTACCGCCTGCTAAGTATCGTTAATAGTGCTAGAGTCAAAGTACTCGTAACAAATACCTGTTCTTATACGATATTTATTTCCATGTATTTGTTATGTATTGGAAACTTATTGTTGTATTAATGGATTCCGCTTTTTCAAATTGTCAAAATTGTGTCCACTGCCGTCATTTTGCCACATGGGCTCATATTCGGCAGCTTATGATGTCTAAGATATTTACGGCGGTCGTGGAGGTAGTTTGTTGAAGTTCTCGCCCCCAGTGGCCCTGGAACAGCCCATAATTTAACTATCAATATTTAAGGTCGCTTCTGAGGTAATCCCTTGTTTGCGGATACTTACGGAGCAGCGGTGTGCGTCACACATCTACGTCGGCACGTAGGTACCTTCGGCCTTTATCCATTTTTTATTCACTTTACTTACAATTGCTGTTGGTGGATAATTCTAAGGATATCGTTAACTGAAACTAACCCTACGGTGGGTGTTTAAGTTTCATGTTTTTGAAACCGTCGGACATGGGGTACAAAATTGGAAGTACCTACCCACGTAGCTACATTATCGGAGCATTCAATACGGAACATGGTTTGGAACTTAGATGAGTTAAGTAGATTTTTTGATTGGATTGAAAGGAGTACCTACTTAGTAGTATTATATTACTGTGGGTAGATTTTTGTAACAAATAAAAAAAAGATGGTTAAAATTTTCAGTTCACCATCACCGCATTATTTTTGACAGCACGCGGATAATAGGACTTAACTCAATTGATTATAACCGAACCTCAAGTCAAAGTTACAAGTTTTTTTAATGAGTATTTTTTACTAAATAAGTGGGTAGGTTAAGATAGGACAATGTAGGTAGTTCGTTTATTTTCTACTTGATGTAGCTTTTGTTTTTCATGCAATACGGCAAGAAAAAAATTAATTCGTCTTAAATGCCCAGGTTCAGGATGGCTATTACATCTACATTTATGTGTATATTACAAAACACTTGACGCAAATAAACACACTTTTTATTTCTTTCTATTTTTTTTTATAAGGTTAATTCCAATACGCTAACTTTCACTGATCCTTATTCTTGTAATAAGTAGGTAACACGCTCAATGAATTATTCTCGTACTAAACAGAGCGACAACAAATACCATTTTGTAACCATTATATAAAAGAAATATTCACAATATCCTCTCACCAGTCCAACATATCAAATTGCTTGTTATTTATTATCCTCTCCATAAGTAGCAAACAACATATACCCATTAATATTGTCATATGTTTATCCTCTTGTTTGTTTGTGTGTGTGAGACTCATCCCCCTCTATTTGGGACAGGGGAAGCTGCGGGGTGGAAGTTGTGGGCGGCTCATCTCCCCTCTATCGACCAACCCAACCCGCCTACACACAAAAAAAAAATATTGACGTACCTTCGCAAAATAGTCAATAGGATCACAATGATATTTCCTGTGCTTCCCGTTCATTTGTGTTTTGTTTAGTGGACTGAGTTTTTTTTTTGTAATTGTTATTTTAGTTTTTTCCATATGGTTAATTTTTGTAGATAGGGTTTTTTTTATTCGTCGTCGTATTGTCGTGAATTTTATTTAGGTATCAATTATATGTATAAAAATTCAAATAATGTAAGAAAAATAATTATTTGTCATACCTAACTGATTAGTATTACCTTACCTTATTATTTATCCATGTAAAAAAAAATTAAATATGAAGAAAGAACTTTCCAAGAAGCGCCATATTAAAGCTTCAACAAAGATACCCTTCTCAACGGCCATATTGATTTTTTATTTTATTTACGTATTTATGTTCAATGTCTTTATCTTTTTAAGTAGGTCCATCTGTGTTGTGTATATGTATGTACCTACGACGTCTTTTGAAATATGTTTGGCTTTCGTATCCTACACAAAAAGCAGGAAAATATGCTTTGAATCTGAAAATACATCTAAGGAGTGGAATTCCCCGTCGAAGTCTGTGTTTCCTGGTAGTATTATTTATCGTGTAAGTCTTAAAATTAACATGTTCAATCTTCGACCACAGCATTATCATTTGGTTTGGAGGGATATGTAGGTAATGGTCGCGAGCCCATCAATAAAACAAAAATTATACCCAAAATAAAGACAATGTATTTTTCGATGGATGGATGGAGCTTCTGTCAGCAAAATCGCCCTAATGAAAGTCAAAAATAGTCCCCACCGGGATCAAGTCTACTATTCCAAGACATGGTCTACCTCTGTGCCAAGTTTCATCCAAATTAGTTCAGACGTTAAGACAAAGTTATATCTATCTATCCTATTTTGTCCCACTGCTGGGCAAAGGCCTCCCTCTCCCTTTTCCACACAACTCTGTCATTTGCTATGTCGGTCCAGTCCTGTCGGTTGGTATCGGGCTCGTCCCGCCATCTTCGCCTTGGTCTGCCGCGATGTCTTTTGGCATTTAATTGGAGACATTCGGTGGTTCTTTTAATCTAATATTAGTATGAATTTTACTATGAGAACGGGAAAGTAACTTCATGAACTCAAGTAAACAAAATCACTACAAACAAATACTCCTTTCTCTTTGTTATAATCGTTTATTTTTATAAAAGGTAATTGTTTTTTTTTCAGCAATTTAAATAATTCATTCACTCACACTGAAGTAGACGCAGAAAACAATGTTATTGAACAAGTCCTATTGTTAAATAGACAGACCATTGCAAGGAATTCTTAGCAGTACCTACACGAGCTCCAGCCAAGAATTTTTATACGACAATCGTCTAAGGCACTTATTTCAAAGTTCACTAGTGTGGACCTAATCGAACCTCTAGTGGTATTAATTCATCATGGATTATTTTCCTCCTATTATTTAACAAACCTAATATAACTCTTGAAAAAAATAAGTAAAATTAAAAATTCGAGATAAAACAATTTCAATCAAAAGTCAATTCAAATGAAGCTGATAGAATCAGACATTTTGAATGTCAAAATTCACCATACCCTATTGTTTTAGCTGGGAACAAGAAGGGGCCCAGCAAACTCGCTCGCAAAACATCTTTCTGTTTAGGGATATTAGGTACCTATATCATAATATTAATACTTAAACATTTTATTGAACCAAAAATTTACTTTCACACTCGTATAAAAAACATTTAACATTGGATGAGACATGCAATATGGAAACAACTCCAATAAAATCAACTTTCCTTGAGCACTAATATAATAAATCTGTCATTAAATTAAACTGAGCAGTAAAAAAAATTAACAGAAATAAAAAATATGACAGATTGAAAATATTTTAATTTTTCTGACATGTGCCAAGATAGGCTGGTGAAATAATAATAATAATAATTTATATATTTAAGCCGGTGACATAACAATAATTTATTTACACTTCTGGACACATCTATTGGCCCACCTTAGAGTTTAGGTTTCGATGGCCCCTACCGAAATATGATTGCTAGATTGAACAAAAACTGTTGATGCAGTTTTAAACCTGATACATTTTACCATCTTTTTCGATCGTATTGTTTTAAATTTGAATTCAGAATACCATACGACATGGAGCTACGCCTAACAAGTCGGATATGCGCCTTGTTAAAGGCAATTGATTTTTGAATAAAAAACATGTTTTATCAAATAAAGGTTTAATTTAATAACGCGTGTTGCCTCCATGGGCATCTACCACAGCTCTCATACGATTAGGCATAGAGTTTATCAACCGCTCTATGCAATTTTGAGGGATCATCTCCCATTCCTCTTCTATGGCAGTTTTCAACTCCTGCATCGTCTGGGCAACTGGCTGACGAGCCCTAACACGTCTTTTTAGCTCGTCCCACATGTGCTCAATGGGGTTCATGTCTGGGCTTCTGGCTGGCCAGTCCATAACTGTGATGTTCACATCCCGAAGATATTCCCTGACGATGCCGGCCGCATGGGCTCTTGCATTATCATGCATAAAAAGGAAATTTGGGCCCACATAGTCCGCGTATGGTATCACGTGAGGTTCTAAGCACTCACGAATGTACCTTTCAGCATTTAATGTTGGCAGCCGTGGTCCTGTAACAACCTCAAGTTGAGTTTTGCCGCTCGCGGATATACCGCCCCAGACAGTCCATGAGCCACCGCCATAAGCAACCCTCTCTTCAAAGCAGCATTGTGCGAAACGCTCTCCCTTACGTCGGTAGACCTTCTTCCTTCCATCATTGCCATGTAACACAATTTTAGACTCATCAGAAAAGAGTACACGGCTCCAATCTTGCTGTGTCCAATTTAAATGACTGCGTGCGAAATGAAGGCGCGCTGTTCGGTGGGCTCGCGTTAGTTTGGGCCCATTAGCTGGCTTGTGTGGTACCATATCGCGTTCTTTTAACCTTCTCCGAACAGTTCGAGCGCTCACAGATACTCCGTGGAAGTCGCGAAGTTGGTTTTGTATCTCAATGGAGGTAAGGTGACGATTTCTCAAGCTGGTCGTCACGATGAATCGATCCTGCCTTTCAGTTGTGACCCGAGATCGTGGCCTTCCTTGGCGACGAACAAAGCCGCCAGTCTCTAGGTACCTCCGATAAACATTTCGGACCGCAGATCGACTTAAATTAAGTTGAGCACTCACGTTTCTTTGGCTGTGTCCGGCCTGAATAAGTGCCACAGCTTGGGCGGCGACTTCAGGTGAAGTATCCATAGATTATTGATAGAACCTCACCTTAATGTTAAGAATAAGTAATGTTTGTTGCAAAACCAAAGATATCAATCACTTTTTCAAGAATTAAATCCAAGTAAACCAATAAAACCAAGTTTTCTTAGTATTCGATTGTTTGATATCAACAAACAGGCTCCAAATTGTCTTTTGTTTCTTTAAATTCTGTGTTCGAAATTCAAAAAAAGACTATTGAATGAAATTGTGAATGTGCCAGGTTCAAAACTGCATAAAAACTTTTTGCTCGACCTAATATAAAATTTTAGCTAGGACCAAACGAAACTACAAATACAAGGTGGGCCAATAGATGTGTCCAGAAGTATATTTAAAACTGGTTCCATAGACACAAGTAATCATAATTATTTATTACATCCATTACATTTTCACATAAAAGTTAGAATTTTGGATCACAATAAATCGATATGCTAAAATATTATTTCGTTAACTAAATTAAATTACAAATAATAAATAGACTAGAGTATTTTTTTTCCTTAGTTTAATTTAAGACATAGACATAAAAGTCGCGACTCCAATATTCTATTCCTTTTTTTCTATGCCTGTCATTGGAATTTCACAATTTATGTAAAGAAAGAAATGTCATATATGAAAAGTACAGTCCGTTCGCAGTTATTTTACCTCTGATATTGTTTCACAGTGACCTTTATTCTATAGTAGCCATAAGGTTGCTATCAGAGGCAAATATATGTGAATTGCCAAAGTGACACGACACTCTGGTGCAAATATTTGTCAGCAAATTCAAAAGAAATTTGATGTGTACTACGGTATCTAAACAAAAAGTTTTCCGAAGAAATCAAACATGTGCCGAATATGTGAAAATTATGTGATTTTAACATATTTTTAACAACTTACCGACTTAACACATCATTTAGGTTCAAAGGTTAATTTTTGTGTTTCGACGTTTAAATAATTAAAAAAAAAACTGAAATATAATTTAATTGAAAAACAACAATACCTACGTATTGAACCGCCATTACATGACAAAGCGGGTCGATAGTTAGGCTAGGTTAGTGACTATTACGTAAGTTACAAAGCTGCACCATTGGATCCCATATCAGATAGATAAGCCGTTTCCATATAAAACTCTAGCCAACAAACAATCCTTTATTCTTTGCTGGCAAACGCACCTTTGTATAACCACATTTGTAACATTGATCTTGTGAAACATTAATCTCAGCTAAAGCTCTGTTCTTTTTTCTGACTTCCTAAAATATGACTCCTAAGTCCTAATATACTCTCTTACCTATTTATACTTACCCTGTAGTCCTTAAAGTAAATAAACGTCTCCCAAACAAAGTATAGCCGTCCATTGATGGTAAAGCAGTGTTTACAAGAGCAGGGCGGGTCAGCTGGTTCGCGCCGATCGATTCGCGCTTCGTGAGCCTTCGTGAACACTGAAGGGCAAGGCCAACCCGCCCGGGCGGCGAGGCGGCTGTGACGCCGGCAAATGCCGTAACTTTATACGCAGTAGAACCCTGTCTGTAATCCCTGTTCGATAGTGTGCTCGTACCCTTTGTGGTTTGCGTTTAAGATATATGGATATTGGGAATGCAGATGATTAGATAAAAATATGGTTGACAAAATTGAAAACCTTTTTTGAACATGATCATGATACTTATTTAGAAAATTTTACACAAGAAAGTGATGTTATTCAAAAAATTAAGTCAATAGACATTTTTAAAATGACGCAACGATTAATTTGAAGGTCAAAAGTCATTGTAAACATAACACTCAAAATATCCAAAACAGGAAAAGTTGTTTTTAAACATATGACCTTACTTTGATAAGTTAGTAAGCATAATGTTTACACACTTGGTGACTAAGCACTGACAAACGATCAATTTCATGTTCAGGTATAAAAATCATATTGCACTTGAGTATATAACAGACACGTGCGACTAATAAAACCATAATTATGGCTTCTGCTAAACACAATGCATTATTCATTGGCTGTCGATCACATAGGGAATTAGTTACGTGCCGGCTTAACCGCAGTGACGTAAAAGGCATATTGCATAAATAGTGGGATATAAGTTATGCTTGTCTTATTTTTAAGCAAACTAATTAAGGAATATGGGAAAATCATTTTATAATTTTCACAAACCAAGAATGTATCATAATAATACGGGTGGAGGTGGATATAAGCGTTAATATTTTAGAGACTGAAGTAATTGATAACGAACAAACAATATTAATTTCTTGTTTGAAAGTTGATGATGTCTTTAAAAATGATGTTCCAATTGCTTGCAATTTTAAAAATGGCCTGCCACAAAGTCAAAGTCAAAACGTTTATTTCAATTAGGCCATTAAACGGCACTTTTGAACGTCATCGTTAACAGTTCAGTAAAATAATAATGTTACATTAATAAAGTGACTCTACTGTCCATTCGGAAAGGTAGATTCTTATGGAGAAGAACGGACAAGAAACTCCATAGTTACTCTTTTCAAATAATGATTTTACAAAATTTGGTATACAAAAATTAATTTAATATTATGTGAGGACGATGCACCCAGAGTATGCTACTTAAAGAACAAAGTATCACCAGCAGAGGTAAACTTATTAATTTCCTAAAGAAATTTAGGTAAATTGTACTCACATATTTACAAACATTGGAACCATTAATTAAACAACAGTGTGTGAGTCAACAGAAAAATAAAAACACAAAAAAAGAAACAGTATATCTATAAAGTTAATACATTAATCAACCAGTTTGACCTTCACCCTTGATTGTCCTATGGAGCAGGACCAGCATGTTTCCAAGCATTCTTATCCTGAATGTAATCTTCTAATTTGTAATATGCTTGTTCACAAAGTGTACTTTTAACATGAGTTTTAAATTTTCTTTCATTTAGTTCTAATATGTCAGAAGGTATTTTGTTGTAACATTTAACACAATACCCCATGAAAGAAGTGTGGACTTTAGCTAATCTAAAAAATGGTTGATCTAATTTGTCTTTATTTCTAGTATTAAAATTATGTCTATCACTAATTTTACTAAAAAGATGTCGGTTTTTCCGCACATACATAATATTTTCATAAATGAATTGGCAAGGGACTGTCATAATATTAATCTTTTTAAAAAGTTCCCTAAGAGAATCACGGCGACGCAGATTATAAACGGCTCTGACAGCTCTCTTTTGTAAAATAAATATGGATTCAATGTCAGCAGCCCGACCCCACAGCAAAATACCGTACGACATAATGCTGTGAAAGTAACTAAAGTAGACCAAACGTGCGGTTTCTACGTCTGTTAACTGTCTTATCTTTCTAACAGCATACGCGGCTGAGCTTAGACGACCCGCAAGAGATGTTATATGAGGCCCCCATTGTAATTTCTCGTCCAATGTGATACCTAGGAAAACCGTCTGATTAATGAACTCCAGTTTTTCTGTCACATTCGCTACTTTTAACATTTGGTAAAGAAAATCTAATACATTTAGTTATTTTTAATTTAAAACCAAGTTGTTTGCCGTAAACTACCTTTGCCACGCGACGGTGGCAAGGGACCGGATGGCATATCGTTCTTTCCATGGAAGATGGGTAGGCCATTAGTGTGGGACGCTACTTGTATCGATACTCTTGCACCATCCCATCTTCTGTGCTGTGCTGGCGCTGCCGCTGCGGCTGCGGAGAAACTCAAGCGGCGGAAATATAATAACCTCATTGGTTAGATATTTCGAGCCGTTATTGGTTGAAACTTTCGGGTCGTGGCAAGTACTCCATACTTGTTTAAAGATTTCAAGCCGTTTAGTTTACATTTCGCGTGACCCAAGGGCTGGCTTTTACCTGGGACAAAAGACAAGCATTGCCATACAACGTGGCAATACTGCCAGCCGTTTGGTCACATTACCAGTGGCCAGCGGAGGATTCGTCATCGTCGCCATATTTAAGTGTATTTTTTGGTTTTAATTAATGAAGGTTTTTTTAAGTGTAAATGTAGGTGTAACAGTTAGTTGTGAATTTATTTGAATAAAACAAAAGCAGTTAATTTTAACAAAGTCTGAAAATGGAGAAAGCAACTCTGAAATAAGACAAGTTCTGTAACGTGAACATAAGTTATTTAACAGTGCTCCGGGTCCCTTCAACCTTTAACCTTAAAAGAGCGCGACAAAGGTCAAACGTCTTCTGAAAGGCCGGATGATAATACATAACGTTACTTCAAAATAAACGTGGATCTTACCTACTGTTGATTTAATTTGTAACATTTTTGCAAGGTGAAACGAATAGGTAAAATTGTATTTGAAGCAGTAAAAGCACCTATAAATATGAACAAGTTAAGTATGCGAGCAAATCGAATTCGAGGAAAGGAAGTCGATTGTGCTACAAAAACATCAAAGGCAATCCAATGAAACTCTCTGACTCAGCCGTAGTATTTGACAGATTCAGAATTGCTTTTATGCTATAAATTGGTAATTTTCATGGTGCTTTCACTCCCAAAAATAAGTTTATACACATTTGATAAATTCTAAACTGCTTCAATAACAAAGCAGTGTGGTACCAAGCTAAGGCTGCATTCGGCAAAAGTATAGATTTTCTTTTACTGTTCTTTCTTTTTCTTTAAAAATTTAGACGAAGTCTAAGTAACTTCACTCAATATCTTAGCCGGCGGATAGCATCAGGCCTGACCCTGAGACTCAATTTCGTCTGCAGTGAAATGTTAACGTACAAAAATAGCATCTCTCCCCCTACCCTTCTAAAGAATCCAGACGTGACGTATGTTCTTGCGGCATTTTGCTTACCTATGCACTGAACAAACCTCGAAACAGCATAGGCT
Organism: Mamestra configurata; assembly: GCA_002192655.3. NCBI lineage: Eukaryota > Metazoa > Arthropoda > Insecta > Lepidoptera > Noctuidae > Mamestra > Mamestra configurata. Next base: position 371,560 of record NDFZ01005398.1, on the reverse strand, counting down.
ATTATTACAGATTTTGTAACGTCCATACCTAAGCAGGTAGGTCTAGGTACCAAAACGGAACTTTTGTAACAAAAGTAGTGATAGGTGCAACAGAAAAATGTATAGTTGGAAATAAAACGATCAAAGTGGGTCGAAAGATGACGAGGTGACAACCTGGCCACAACTTAGTCATTCATTTTCCTCGGGTGAATCCTACGTTATGACAATGTGTCATGAGATTTTAATTTTTCATATACAATAGTAAAGTCTGCCGTTTCGTGCTCATTAAAATGTAATTAATTTTTGTCCACATTTTGACAATGTCCTTTTTAATCCCTTTGATTAACGTGTTCATGTAGACTGCATGTAAAACAGAATCAATTCATTTGGGTTTTTAGCTCCAACATTACCTACTTAAGGAAATGGAAAGGGGTTGACTTCCAACAAAGATCTGTCATAGGTTTAACCAGTTTCTGTTTCCTCAAAAGTATACAAGAATTGTGTACCTCAAGGCAACATCTTAGGTTGTACATAATTTTCCAGAAAAATATTTGACTGCAAAAGATTTGCTTAAGTGGTATCAAGATTCAAGCAACCATTGATTAGTGTATGGCAAATCTTAGCCTGTCAAAATAAACTAAATACCTTGATTAGAAACCAAATATGTAGTGGAAAAAAAAGAGATATTTGCAGACACCAACATTTTTTCATAACTTTACAAGCTTATTAGATAACCTTTAAGATTATGAAGGAGAAGAACATAACAATACAGAACCTAATAGTTTAGCTTGAAAGCTCATAAAAACAAGATACAATCAATCTTGTTCACGCAAAGTTCAGTGCACTGTTATCAAAGTTATAAACTTATAAGTGAAACTAATGTTCGTGGGCTTCGCCGGGTACTTCGTAATAATACTTCTCAAGGTAATAAACTTAATAAACATGTGGGTAGTTATAATTAGATCTCATACGTTATATAAGCTAGCGACGACAAGTGAACTGTAGGAGAAAACGCAAACGTTAAAGACTAAACAGCAGAGAAATTAGTTTTTTTTTCTGTAAGTACGTGAGTTTTTCAGTAAACCGAAGGTGAAGAGAAAGATAAAAAGTCTTTAATGTTTTTGCCGATAGCATTAAGTGAAGGAATAACGAGCATCAATACAGCTACCGCAAAGTACATTGATAGGTATAGTCGTTATCGCAGAGATGTATCGAGTTAGTGCTTGGCATTGGTACCTAAGTACCTAGGCAGCCCGGGATCTGCGTGGCCTTTAGAACGGGTGGCGAGGTGCGCGCGCATTCAGATCGATCTCACAACATCCCCCGCCGTTCACCCCTACACCACCGCACCCCGCACCCCCCGCGCCCCGCAGCCTTCGCACCCCGACACGTGTAGGAAGATAGCTCATCACCCACGACTGATTATGTTTTATAACTACGATGTCAAAATGAACCTGCTTATTCAACAAAGCTATTTAAAATTATAACAATTGAATATACTCCACTTCTGTCTGAAGCGATGTTATTAATAGAATGAATTCTACTTGATATCATAAACGTGTAATTATCGAAGAAATGATTGCGGGCTTAATAAATCGCCGGTTGGTAACTAAAGTCTCAAGTGCGACCAGTTTTTCATCTGATATTACATCAGATGTGCCTCGAGCGAGCGGCGCACGAGCAAACACCATGATCGCCTCTCCGCTACACCGCCAAATTATAATACTACTATGTATTGTTCACCAAAAACTACACAGTTTCAAAACGCTAAATATTACTTACGTCATTAATTAAAATTCCTTTAAAATATTACCTACCTATTCTCAAATATTTTCACATTCTTAACTGCATTACCACAAAAATTTAAATACAAACAGACTATTACAAAAACGAATCACTTCGGGCAAATATCCAAAAAAATCTGTCATATTATTCAAAAACTATAATCCTAGATATTTGTCTATTGCAATTTGTTAGTTTTACAGCGCTATCAATTATAGAATCGTGCGTTCCACCTATTACACTTCGAACGCTTCTGTGTGTCATAAAAAGTAAATAAGACAACGGAAACGGCGCGTCACCATCGGGTATATAGAAGCTGGCATAAGGAATATCTCCGCATTATACAGTTGAAGACAGGAATCAGTACTTTGTATTCTGTAAGTTGGGCTCGGGCAGTGGCGATGACGGAAGGATGGCGGGAGAGGGGCGGTGCAGCTGCCGGTGCATCACCATCCCCCGGCGGCTCTCCGCGTCCGCGCCCCTCACCTCGCGCCCCTCGCCGCGCCGGCCCATTGCCAAGTTCAATGCCAAGGTCATGCGCGCGCGAGTGCGGCTGCGCGCCGCAATGCAGGAGCGGCCGGCGGCAGGCAGCCGGCGAGCCGTCAGTGCCTCACCGACGACCGCGCCACACACCGCATCGCCGTTTCCACACGAAGCGGCCCAGCGGCTCACCTGACTGCCAATTACAGTTCCGTAAAAATTGTCACGTTGAGGCCTTCCGCGAGTCTCGCGCCGCATGAGCGTGGACGCACCAAACTACCGCGGTTAGCTATACGGCCGGCAATTATAGATGGACCGTTGTGAAACCGAGTGCATATCAGCGGTGAGCAGATTGTATGGCGATGCTACTGTTCCGCAACGCGACTGGTTCCTGCCGGGAATGCCGCATGTGCTATTTCACTGGCATCGCTGTTGATGCCACACCGAATACCATTGCAACAATTCTTCTAAAGAAACCTACATTCCAGTAAGTTTCCCATAGCAATTTTCTAAACTAACAATATTTTAATAATAAACAACTTGTTCCAAACCCTGGACAGGTGCTGGAAGTGTAAGGAAAATGGCAAACGTATAATCACTATCGTCACTTTCAGTCCTAAATAACTTAACGCTAGCATCTTTATTGTGAACGTCGTCCTTGATATTGTTTTTAAAACCATATACTTATAGCTCCGGTTACGCTAGCCTTTTTATGAATAAATAATTTTATCCGAACTCATCCGGGGCCTGCGCATTTCGTGCTAGCAGCCATGTTTACTCTAGACATTAGACAGTCAATATTACCTATACTACTAACTCGTGTGCCCTCTACATGACTCAATTTGACTCGAGCCTTATCACCGCGTCATGATCATGAAGTTATTATTACTAGTATCTAATATAAAAGCAAATTTCCGTGCACCAAGTATCTAAAACTTGGTTGACGTTCCCTTAAATCCATTTCAATTTTATATGGCTGAAGAAAATAACTTCTTCAGCTTCGATGCTTGCATCTCACATAATGTGCAGGAAATTCGCACGCATCAAGCGAAATTTGAAACTGAGGTAGTTATGTAAGTAAAATCGCCTGACCAAAATGGAAAAAAGAATTGTAAAGATCGGCCCGCCCGAATTCCAGGCCATAAAACGGCCGCAAAAGATCGCTAAGATTCATCAAGGGCATCAACTAAACCACTAAAGGGCCGAGCATGGCGGCGCGCTATGTATCCTGTTGTAGCGTTAGTTCGCAAAAAATGTCGAACATGAGTTCAAGGCGATCTGGTGATCCCAGTCGACGCTGGCTTGGGCCAGCGCAAATAAAAACGTAACTCGTAGCCAATTATTCAGATTCTTATATTTGCTCATGGAACCCATGTTTATCTGATACGTCTGAACATGGATTAATCAATAGCGTCAATAACCCAGAGTAGGTATACAAAGGTGTAATATAATTATAGCAATTGGAACTTCGTGGCAAATGGCAACCCCCCACCCCTTCTGGGGTATGCTTATGTCCAGCATTGGCCGTCTTTCGGCTTCTGATGAATAGGGACTTACCTACTGCAGTAGACATTTACGCACATTGACCATATTGATTGAAATTGTTATTGACAACGCTATTGTGGTTAATTTCTTCGCCAGATCAGTTACGCTTTCACTAAACCTGTTTGAAAGCACAATCATGATTTATTTGCTTTCTTCGATACATTTTTGTACCAAAGCATACTAAATAAAATAATGGTAAAAAAATCGTACAGCTAGAATAACTAGAAGATAATAATTTAGCTTAACTCTACCAATATCTGTAATGTTCCATGTTGAAATCGTCTTCTATTTCATCTTTATCTTTTCTCGGTTATTTTACAGCAACCTCTTTACTAACGTTTTGTTTTTCTTGTTAAACTGAATTCAAATTCAGCCACTAAATCCTATATAAAACACATTCAACAACATCACTTCAAAAATAGAGAGTCTATTTTTGAAATGATGTTGTTGACCAATTTAAAAAAAAAAAAATAGTCCGTTTAACATGCAAATACATTTAATTTTGCTGTACAAAGCCGTATTCGTATTTGAAGTCAACAAGAAAAAACTTGAAGACAAAATTAGGAACATTGCTAAAAGCGGCATTCATGATTAACTGTTTAGAATCAATATCCAATTGTTGTTATGGACGACGCGCGACGTTTTTCTCAATGTGTTCGTACAGTCAGGTGAACAGCGTCATAATATGTAGGTATGGTTAGATTGGATAAATAGTGCTAGAATTTATAAGTGCTTTCATTAATTTATTGTATGATCTTGTTTCTTATTCCTCTTTTGGAATAACCATTAATTTAACTAGCACATTTATAGCTCAATGGTTATCATCATCAATATCCTCATAACTAATTAATAGGTAGATTACGCTAGTTACTCTGTAATTAATAATAAATTAATGGTTCCAAGAATATGCATAAATTGAAACAAGTGAACAACCATCTCAAAATTTATTAGTTTTTCTTGGTATCTAAATAATTGCTGAGAATCCATTTATGGCCGTTGACGCATCTAAAAAAATTACAGCGAACAGAACAGGAGCAAACAAGAACTGAATGACGTCATCAAACACTAACTTAAAGATACCATCAACAATGTTGTGAGTAAAAACTCAGAAGTTAAATTCCTGATACAGTTAATAAATAGATACGATATACTTAATTAATAAAACATATAAATATAACACGGCACGTGCTACAAACATATATGTATAAAGAACGAATTTATAGAATAACAAGTTTACAACAAGTGTACTACATAATTTCATGTTTTTTTTAAATATCGCAAGGACATCGAATTACTTCAAAAAATTGTAACAATTGAATTTGATTTTTGATGCCAAGATTAAACTGATAAGAGTTAAATAAGATACGAAACTGAGGGGCCTCCCACATGCTGATGGCGGCTTTGCCTTGAACCCGCGCTTGCGAAGCCTGAATAACAATAATCTACCAAATAATAATACCAAGCCTGTCTCCTCTACCGTCATTATCATTTACAACTGATTCTATTTTACAGTCAAGGACTTTATAAAAAGGAAACACAGTCGATTCAAAGATTTCTGAAACAAAAGTAAGCAACACGAGGAATGACTAATCAGCACTCTTGGTATTATTCAAGGAAACGTTCAGGTTGCCTGTGGAATTTGAATTCCAAAACAAACGTGCTATTCAATACAAATCCTATTTTATTGTTCAGCATTGTGGTGGATCTAAAACCGGATCGAGCTGCAGCCATCGATCATAATGCAAATCGAGTGAGTGATGAAGTTTTTATATTGATTATGTACATCGAGCCTGTATTGTGTGCGCTTGCGGCTCGTTTTGCCGGACACTTGGCTGAGCGGCACTCGGTCGAAGTGGTTACATATATTTGCATCAGCTACGGCTTAGCGTCGAAAACCACGTATCGCTATCAGCTGACGAATGCGCACGTCACATTGACGTCTCATTGACAACATGGCGGCCAAGATGGCCGACCATTTGTTTATTTACAACAACACAAGTAGTTAATAGGTAGGTAGATCCATACATTACGAGACAGGTATATATCTAACATACCTACAATAAATTCGCGATATATTTAGATAACAGCAAACACGAGTTTATCATACTCATCGATAACATTGTTGTATTCATACGATTAGACTCGTTTCGTTTTGCGATGCGACCATTTGAAGTGCATTGTAAAATCTATTTTGAATCAGAAATCTCTTTGGAATATTGCTACTTGTTTAGGATGCCAAATGCAGATGTAAAAATATATAGGTAGGTAATCAAACATCTATTAATAGAAGATGAAATGAAACACAGGAAATAAATCTATATAAGTCGCAACATTGTAAGGCGTAGTGAAGTTTGAAAGACAGATAAAGTGCAATACACGTGGGAGCCGTGTGTATCAAACCGTCATCATCGATAAATAAACACCGAGGTTTGCCAAAGCGCATGTATGGAACGAACGACACGTGCCTATCTTGAGAGACAATCACACTAGGTATAATATACCTTCGTTCTTTAAAGGTGATGCTAGACTAAATAACATGGGTAATATTTCCTCAGACTGTCTGCACACTTAAGTCGGAATAGAAGTAGCTGTTGTTGATGAAATAGATGTGTCTGCCAAAACCAAACGGATTTATCTTGGGGATGTACGCCTAGATTTTCTTAAAGCATTGATAAGTCTACGCACAGCCTTATCCCGTCCTCGAATGCACCCATCGATGCAACCGGTTTTCTTATTATAATGATTGCCATTATACTTATTTCATTCAAAAGGATTGTATTCGTAAAGGATTCTGGCAGAATGTTCATAAACGCGAATATTTCAAAAGAATGAGTCGGATTGACATCGAACATGTCACGAAGTAGGTGCATAATATCCGCCTACTGCTAATTAAAAGGAACCATGTAAAACACTTTTAAGTCCCAGTAACAGTCAGTTTCCACTTGCTCAAGGAAAAAAGCGTGTAGGCAAATATTTCAAACGATTGACGTTAGCTTGGACTGAAGTTGTAAGACGAAAAAAATATATTTTGAATCATTAAAAAATTCGTGCCAAGGTCAAGTAGTAATAGTCATTATCATCGTTATACGTACTCGTACAAATTTTTTTACGTAAAAACTCATTTCGTCACTAAATTCTGGCAGCAGTCCATTGGATGCGATATAAGTTATAACACACAATGTTACCCTGTCATCACTTTACAATGCTGAAACACTTGGAACCTATACAACTTCCGGGCTTCCGTGGGAAAATTGAAAAAATGTAATACTACGGACTACTGAGAATAAATTCGAATAAACGAAAGAATTTTGCACCAGTCAGAAATATAACATGAAGTGATTTGTAACAGCATTAAAATCACTTGGCAAGATAAAAAAATGGATGTTGATGCATTATTGCAGAATGACTAACGTTGCAATTTTTTAAACTAAAAGGTGGGTGTTCTTTCCTAAATCTATTTCAAAGAAGACGATTGGTGACTTTTAACCAACTCGGAATCTCGAAGAATTTTTGAATCTTGAGCTAGAAATCTTTAGAAGAAGTAGGAGGGAAGTATGCGGAATACGCGAAAAATCTGTTTGACGGAAGAATCGAAGAAACATTGCGCGGATGTCACGTAAGCAGGCAGTTTCCACATTTAGTTCAAATGGAGCGTACACTATGTACACAAACACATGGAGCCTTGTACGTGTGTGTTGTATACAAAACTAAGAATACCCACCATCATTAATCAGACATCGTGTGTGTACACGCTCACT
>NDFZ01005398.1:333650-363693 GCA_002192655.3 Mamestra configurata | reverse complement strand
CTGTGCGGAGTGTGTGTTCAGTGCTGCGCTGGTGTGCGGGGCTGCGCACGTATGCGGCTGGCAAATGCAGCTTGACGGTGCACATGCGCGGGGGGAAGGGCAGAGGGTATGGGGGGGCACGGCCAGGGCCGCGCAGACCTTGAGCGCGCCTAGCAACAGCGCTGCCAGCGCAGACTTGCTTATTTATTTCTGTTTTACTCGTCTGCACGTTTGCTTGCAATTTTAAACAGAACGTTTTATGGAGTCGTAATGGCAACCGACGGGAATGTGACCTTTGTGTGCTTTTGTCAGATGTTCCCCTAGGCGCTGTACGCCGATGCCGACTTGCCGACGTATCGTTGGATGAGAATGATAATTTGTTTTATCATTCCTGTTTATCTTTATGACTGAGATTTTACCCTCTTTATGGAATGTTCATTCTAGTTATTTTGGTTGGCACTCCACTTTTTGATGCACAGGCAAAACCGCATACTGCTACAAGATGCATATATACGAAGATATAAATACGATAGGGAACATTAAAATTCATAGCATAGCACAGCATTCTGGGGAGCAGTTTCATCAGATTAAGAGGGATTGCACAATTAAGATTGACATCGGTTTCACGATCACGCCAGATCGACATGTCCACCTACGTGTTTGCTTATGCCAGGGTGGAGATTTCGCTAATGGGAAACAAGTCTACATGTACTACACTTATACAAAACAAACCATTCTTAACATTTCCAAGTACATTTAAATGTTTGAATAGCTGAAGTGCGATAATGTATCTACTAGCTGTACTTTCTTGAAGCACGTAGCATTTAGTAGTTTAAAATATCCATGCCGCGATGATATTTATATTGGTAGAGTTATGCACAAAATTTTGATCAAAATAGAAAGATACCAACACTATTCCAGCATTATTATAAATTTAAGATAGGTTATAAACGAATAAATACACGTTATGAACGCAGGTGGTGCAGAAGATGAAAACGTCCCAAATGATAGCAAGACCAATAAACCCGTTCGTTTGACCAATCCTCCTTTTGATCTTATTAAACACACAGTCAGTCCACAATTGTGTTTGCCCTTCAATACGTTATAAGGTCTCTGTGACTTTATTCAAACCTTGATGAGAATATGACGTATAGAGACGAGCGACATTGTTGTAACTTGAGAAAAAAAACATTTTTGAGGTAGACATAATTTGTTTTTGTCGTACACTCTTAATTTGTGCCTCAAATTCTCAGCATTGTTTTCGAGTATTCGTTACTTAGCTTGCTCACATTCCTTTGTTCATTTATTAAAATCTAAATTCAGATTTCATTGATGCTGCTGCCGGGACTAATCGTTTCTGGATAACATCAAGCTTCTATCTGCATGTGGCTGCAGTATATAAAATTGTATCAAGGTCTAATAAAACTGCTAATACCACGATATGTTCGTAATTTTATTTGGATTATAATATCCGAGATGAACTGAACATCAAAACATGAACTGGCAAAGAACAACATAAAGTACATAATTATTAACTCAAAATGATGATCAAACCACAAAAAACTGCGTTACTCTAATACTTTTGGCAAATAACATAGTATTCAGTGACAATAAAGAAAATCAACACATGTGGAAGTTCAGCGTCGTCCTTAAGATTAAGACCGCAGCGCCTAAGAGTATCGGATGTCCATTCAGGGTCGGTATGTGTCTCATATTATTAATTACCACAATTGACTCGTTCTCGACAATTATATACGCTGACTAGCTTTTTTGTTCTATGTAAAACAACATCATACCTTTATTCACACCACAAGTACACCTATATTATGGCAGTTGCGTAGATAATTAATACAAGGCTACCCAGTATTGTCATCTTCCGGTCTCAAATCCGAGCTCAAAGGTGCTACTAAAAAATTTCAGACGGAAAACCCCAATGATACTTTGTCCGACCCTATAACCGAAACCAGGACCTTATGCTTAGCAGTAACAGTGACCACTATACCAACGAGGAAAGACAGATCCTGATTCACATGAAACTACGGAGTGACTGAATTATAAGGAGCGTCCAACAAATTACTGTCCATTGTTATATTAATCTTTGTTGGTATTAGCGTTCTAATCTCTAGCATTTTAATATTTCTGTTTAATTTTATTTCTTCTATTAAGAGAACCAGTTGAAGTTTACAAGTTTTCAATTTCTCGTTTTGATTATTAAGTATAGGTATTAATAAGAATCGATTGGTTATCATTATTATTTCCAATTGATTACACTGCAAAGTTCTGGATGTTTAGACTGCTTTTCGTAGCATCTGCTTTATGTTGATCTACTGCTTCCTTTTGTTGTAAATGTTCTTGTATATTTGCTACACTTTATTGCCAGATTGTTTCATTCAAAAGATACTGTTCTAATTCATTCTTATTTTGTTCTTTTCTGTGTACAAAATTCAGTAACGGTATTTCTTCAAGCAATTTCTCTTTTATTTGTCATAAATTATTCTGCGTTTAGGTATTTTCATTGTTCGTACACTAAATGATACACGTGCTCTGTTCACATTAGTTTATGCACATTTATAATATGCCTTCCTACATACATATCGCCACAATGACACATAAAAATAATAAAACTGACCCAGATTGTGTTTAATTAATAAAGCCTGTATGACGCCCTAGGTATCCAGGCATCCCGCGCTGCCCTTTGACATTATTTAGTGTAGGCGCTGTTTTCGCGCATGCGCTCGTCCTTGGTAGCAGCCGAGCGTCCACCCCCCGGCCCGCTCCACCGCAAGCCTCCCCCGCGTGGGCTGATGACGCAGAGCCTAGAGCCCGTGTCGATCACGAGATCTATATTTAGCGAAGAATTTGCTTACTAAAATAATAAATGCCCTTTTTGAGCTTCCGGACCTCGACTCGACAGATTATCTCCAACAATGTTAACGCGGAATTTAAATTGAATCATTTAGGGAATTGCGAATTTGCGAAATTGGGAATTAATTGGTTACACGAGCAAACTTAAGTCCACGTGTAGTGTAGAAAAATAATTCCTTCCTTTCAAACTGTGAAGATAATGATTTCCATGATTGATTTCATCAGCTTTCGTGGAGCTTACTTTTCTTTCATCGCGTATAGTTATCAATTATTCAAGAAATACTTGGAAGGCAAAACACCATCATCAATAACTTTGCTAAACTTTGTTTTTGCAACAGCGTGCGACCCTGACTAGTACTCGTACCTTCTTATATTCTACGAAATATGACGAGGGGAAGCTGACCTGTATTATCAAAATCTTTATTGTATGGTCATGTTTAGGCAAGAGTTGAGAGGTATTTAGTCTACTTATGACATAACAGTTTCAATACTTGCCGAAGCCCCAGATTGCTTTCAAATTCAGTCCGTGGCAACAACCGTTTCAAATGATTTCATGGAAAGTTAAACAACCAATTACAGAATACGATTTGCTTATCACAGCTGCAGGCCGACACGTGTAGGTATAAATACTCATTATCTTCAGCGTCACCACACTATTTCGTGGGTAATAAATAAAATATCTATGGTTATGTTCGTCGACGTCATGTCATGACGGTATGACTCAGCTAATGTTTTCCACGCTACAGATCACCTCAAGGATTTCGAACATGAGTTGTTGACAATACAACCATGGTCATGATTTGTTTAAAACCAATAGTTACTGTGTTACTATACAGTATTCCTATGCATACTTAATATCATAAATGCGACAGTAATTCTGTCTGCCTGTTTGTTATGTTTCACCACTCATTAACAATTTTGATGAATTTTGCTTTAGGGGATAGTTTTTTTTTGTATTGAAGAAGAGGTATAATAATTTTGATTGCGTTTTACAATATATTTGGAGGAGCTCGTGGCTAAATAATAACAGCCGCACGGGTCGATCTTCAAGGTTAAGCAACGCTTGCCTAGGTTGGTCTGTGGATGGGTGACCATCTTAACATACTGAGACTTTTCCGTGCCTCGGAAAGCACGTTAAGCCGTTGGTCTCGGCTGTCATTTGTAGATCTTTGGCAGTCGTTACGGAGTCAGAATCCAGAAAATCTGACACCAGTCTTGCCAAGGAGTACCGTGTTACCCAGTTAATGGGTTGTGAAGGTCTGGTAGGCAGCCGCTCCACGTAAAATACTGGTATTCAGCTGAATCCGGTTTGACTGGAAGCCGACCCCAATATAGTTGAAAAAAAGGCTAGGCAGATGATGATGACAATATATTTTGTACAGGTAACCTAAAGTAACTACTAAATAGTGATAGACTGGATCTTGTAATCTTTATCCCGTAAGTGCGTTCCCTTGAAATAATTTCTGACGTCACGCGGACGAAGCCGGTGATAGAAGCTAATACTACTAATACGGTAACGAAACATCTGTGACTATATGTTATTACACCTCGTTAGCTAGTTTTATGTAAGTGGTTTCCGAAGTGGTCGCGTGTAATTGTAAAAGTGTAAAAAGACAAATGCAGACTTCCTGCAAGGTGAGTTGTGTATATCTGAACTTGGGGAATATTTTGACTTCGTTATAAATAATGATGGAATCTTTTGGCTGTTATAGGCTTCACAGTACGTCTTTATAATGCCTATTAGGTTGAGTGGTCTACACTGTCCTCTCATTTCTATTAATACCGTAAAATTGAAACATTGTAAAACCAACCAATTTTTTTAAAGGAGTTTATTTACTGTTCTCAGTTCTGTGGAGTTTGTCGGTAGTTCATATGAAACAGTCAATCGGAATTGTGCACTAGCTGAGGTTTAGAACTGGCCATATAGGTCTTTGTAAAAAAACATTTGAATTTTAATACATACACTCAAACATATGTTACTGGAACAATGGGGTATATACTATACTTACTCTGCCCTTCTGGGAATACAGGCATTGTGTAGTAATAAATGTCACAGAGCTACCGTTTCACCATATCATCATCCTTTACGTTAGCCCATCAATGTTTACTGCTGAACAAGGGTTGGTTTCCCAATGGGAAACAATGAACATGGAAATGGGAAATTTTGACAACAAGCACACCGCATTTGTTATTGCAATTTATGATATAATCAGATATTAAGGTCACAATGCTACCTTTCTTCTTACCTGGCTGAGAAAAACTACGAAAGTATAAGTCCAATCAAAGCTGTGATGGTAAATAGAGGTCTCAAGTTAAGTTAGCGTAGTAACCACAGTATCGAAGACAAAAAATCAAGGTTCCATCCCCTTTGACAGAATAGATGGAAATCACACAGTACCGGGTATAGCCTTTTTTCAGGGCACAGCTTTTAGTGTTTCTCAGTTTTCAGATACTGATATTCTGTCAAACGTGATAGAACCTCTGTGGCTCCCATAGAAAAATGTTCGAACCCTGCAAAAGTGATGACTACCAGTATTTCCTTCGACTGTACCTACATCGCTATTGGTGTTAAGAATGCTATGAGCTAATATTACAGAGGGTGCGAAGTATAGTATGTTAAATACAAAAATAATACCCTTCATTTCAGTTGCAATACACCAAAAATATTTTAAATCATCAGTTTAACTGTACCATATTAATGCATCATTAGCACTGCTTTTCTGCTTTGAATATCGATTCTAGTGACAGTATTTTTCATAATTCGAAGAACACATTTGTTTTTATAAATTGACTATCTTTGGGGATTCACTTGGTTCTGAAGTGATGTTTAGACAATAACAGGAAACGGATGTCACAGGCCGAGATATTATAGGGAATTCTACAGAATAGGGCAGTCGTTCTTAGAATGAATGGCAGCAATAATTTTATTGCAGCAAAACAAATATGTTTGCTTTTAACAGTGTAATGCTAGTTCCTAGTCTCCATTTATTTGATTCCACTGATACCTATTAAAATATGTTCGGGGTATTCCCCAGTCTCGTCATTGCACAATCATTACATACGAATTCTCTGATTGCGTCCCGTGACTATCTAATAATTTATAAATAACTGGGTACTATAAACTAAATCTAATTGTAAAACTTGTTCAGTCATATCACCATTGTTTTTCTTAAAAATAATTTGATTTGTATTAAAAAATAATGCCCAGAATAATAATCAACAGTATATAATAATTACAAAACAAAACAGTCCTGCAGTATTAATATAAAAATTGCAAAGTATCTAAGTTCTTACCTATGATGTATTTAGACATAATATGGATTAATTAATGAGCCTTTATCTTTTTAATTAGCCTATTGGAGCAATATTGGATGCCTCTAATCAATTTGACCTATCGCACTACGTAGCGACAAGTAATCATCATAGCCCTTTAACATTTTCTTTTTATCAGTCGCTATCTGTCAAAAAAAAACCGACCAATTCCGAGTCGGACTCGCGCACAAAGGGTTTCGTACCGTATCTATAAAAACGGCAAAAAAATCACGTCTGTTGTATGGGAGCCCCTTAAATATTAATTTTATTTTAATTTAATCATTTATTTTTTAAGTGAATAATATAACTCAATATTCTGGGAATATTTCAAGCGTCTACCTGTTGCCGATTTCAATATCGAGCAAAAACGAGCAAAAAAATCACGTTTGTTGTATATTATTCTGTTTTTTAGTATTTGTTGTTATAGCGGCAACAGAAATACATCATCTGTGAAAATTTCAAGTGTCTAACTATCACGGTTCATGAGATACAGTCTGGTGACAGACGGATATACAGACAGACGGACGGACAGCGGAGTCTTTGTAATAGAGTCCCGTTTTACCCTTTGGGTACGGAACCTTAAAACACGTTTTTCATACATTTTTGACAGATTGCGACTGAGATGCGAATGCGAACTTTGCTTGAAAATTAGTAGAATTGGCTCTTTGTCACGGGAAATAAACTATGTTGGGAAGAAAATTATAGACGTTTTCTTTTATTTTCAGGTGAAACGAAAGTTGGGTGATCTGCAGGCTGATACCGACCACTGTTAAAGAACTAGCGAGCCGAAGAACTCAGGTAAGATTAATTTACTTGTTTTTTTATTTATTATTGTTTATAATTTTAAATAGTAAAATATTGTACATATTTGTACCGAAAATTTACGTAAACTGTAGGGAAATTGGTGAGAACCTAGGTTTATTCGAAAGGTAACTGTTACAGCGAGTTACTCAAAAAAATAAATAAGGTAAGTCGTAGAGCAACTGTTTTCGCATTAGGTGAGATTTTATATGAACAATAGGATTTGCAAACATAACCTGTGAAAACAAAGTCTCCAGTTTTATAAACTAGCTGATTTTAAACACAGTTTTATAATAAACCCGCAACAGTGGCCCGCCCCGGCTTCGCCCAGATGCATTTTTTTTAATTTTCTTTTATAAGAACCTTTTCCAGACAATAACAAAACACAACAAAAAAAGAATTGCTGAAATTGGTCCAACCGTTCACGCGTGATGCCGTGACTAAGGGAAATAGGGATTCATTTTTATATATATTTAGATAGATAGATTAAGTAGATACCTAAGTAAAGAGATGATAAATACACAAGTTCGTATAGAAATTCCTTCTTCAGCAAATCATTTATTTGTATTTACAAACAATATGACATATTGTTTGTAAATACATTGTGCATTCAGTATTATTATAATAAACATAATAGTACAGTGTTAAAACCTGTTGATTATGCAACACCTAAAGGTTATATGCGAAGTAAAACACTGAGTCAGTGTGTCGCTCGATATCACACACTCTTCAATATATACCGATATAATATAATATGTAGGTAAAACTTGGTATCAAAAGGCATCGTATTAACATACAAGCTTTACCCGAGACTTTGCTCACGTGGCATATTCCATATAGGGACCGTGGAGTTTACTGGGCTAAAAGTAACCTATGCCACGCAGCGAAAGTGTAGCTTTCAATCAGGGAAAGAATTTTCATTATCGTATCAGTACTTTCAGAGATGAAGATGCCTCATACAAACAAACAATTTTAGCTCTGTTCAATATTAGTTTATATCGCTAGGTATCAAAGTGTATCTCATTTACATTTAAATAGTACATTATTAGACAGCAAGTGGCCATATTATGAGTAAGAATCGGATATTGTTGCGCAACTACCTATCCGGATGAATCTAGTGGTTTAGGTCCGTTTTGAAATAGACAGTGATCTAATTGGCCCAGGGAACAATTGACATCCACATTGGCAATTCCTATAAAACAATTAATAATATTTTTATACAACGTCGATGAATTACTGGACTTTCCCAGAAAACCGACAAATTACATGACATTACATAAACAGTGATAGATAACTCCGGGGTTTTTTTCAGGAACTCAAGTGCAAAATAATCGTATATACATATAAAAAATTCTCGTGTCACAATGTAACTTACATTGTGACACGAGAATTTTTTATATACTCCTCCTAAACGGCTTGACCGATTTTTATGAAATTTTATATGCATATTCAGTAGTTCTGAGAATCGGCTGCTATCTAATTTTCATGCCCCTAAGTCTTGTCACTTAGGGGTATGAAAAATAGGTTGTCCACCCCTAAAAATTTTTTTTATTATTTGTATTAATTTTTATTTTTATTTTTTTTATAATGTGGCATTAAAAATTACATACAACACTAAATGTTCACCCTTCTATCACCAACCCCTATTTTTTAATAGGCATTTTAGTAATTTAATCATTTTTCATCCCGCTCGATAACTGATCAATTACCACTCGATCAGTTATTCTTGACTATTTGTTTGGTAGAACGCACTAATCCCAGGACATACTGGTTCGAATTGGAAAAATCTTTTAGTGTTGGGAAGTCTATTTATGGAGGAAGGCTTTAGGCTATATAACATCACGCTACGACCAATAGGAGCCGAGCATTCAAGAAAAATGTGACGCAGACGAAGTTGCGTGGGTCAGCTAGTTTATTGTAAAAAATATAACCTACTAGTCTTTGTTGTTTTTGTTTTAATTCTTGCTTGTAGTGCATCGTGCTTCAACTGTGTCAAACAAATGTTATTCTTTCTTTCTTTTTTATAGAGAAATAAACAAAAATTATCACAATATATGTTACAACCTAAGTTTTTATTAACTTGACGCACTTTATTATATCTTTTGGTGCATATGCTTGATAAAACCTGTATTTCACCTGTCAGTTTACGAGGCACAGGTGATTGGTATTGTAGAACCGCACTTATGTATAGGTTTATGAACAACATGATCATAAAGATATTATGGTTTGGTCAAAATAATATTTTTTTTTTTCCTTAGCCTATTGTTTCCCACTGCTGGGCAAAGGCCTCCCCCATATCCTTCCAGACATTCTTTTCTTGTGCCACCTCGAACCAGCCTTCGCGGTGTGCATCCAAAATAAATATTACGCCAAGTTAAGTAATTAAACTTACGATAAATATACATATTATCTGTTTTTTGTGACGTTTTCGCAAAAAAACTCATCGAAATCGATCCATTCGTTTCGGTGTGTAGTCGACAGAGACAAAGGTATTGAATTAATTACCCCTTCATTTAATTATTGGGGGACAAGGGACCGAAAATTCTACCCCTTCCAATTCAATTATATTCATTTAGGATATCGGATACCAGTGATCCATAAGTGCAGTCTTGTTTTAAATTTTCTATCTATCTATATAGATAAAAAAATAATCATGTGCTTGGGTAAGCGTTTGACTTTCAACCAGGCCGATTTGTTTTTAATATTTGCAGTTCTAGTAGGTACCACTGAACTGCGAGAGGGGTAAGGTCCTTAGAGAAAGAAAAAACGAAAAGTTGAAAATTACGCAATGTGTTTTGTCTTTAGGATTTTTGTATGAATTGGACAGGACAACTGCTACAGGGAAAATAAAAACTACGTTACGTACGTACGTTATACGTTTAATTCACTTCTTTACTTGTCAATGCATTCAGTACAACGGTTATAAACATAAAATAAAAGACCCATAATTTCATACCCAAACTACATAAGAAATAAATGATGCAGTTCTAAAAAGCAGTATAATGACGACCCATTCAAGGGTTAAAGCATCGCCTTATCGCAGCGCGATAATGATAATATTTACACCCACACGTGTAGTATAGATAATATAACAGATATGAGCAATGGATTGTATGATAAATGCAATGTCGTACTCGGTATAAGGTGATAATGTAGACGGCGCATGCGCGAAACAAGTCGACATTCGTCATTGGTGAAGTGCCACCACATAAAGTGCGAACTTCGAGAGTTTGAACAATTTTGAGTCGCTTTTTAAAATTCTAAGGGATTTGTTTGAAAGAGTCACCGCGGCCCTGGAACGCAAAGGGCTTTAGAAGGAACGCGGATGGCTTTTAGTTAGTAAGAGTCTGACACGCAATTCCGCTCCACCCAGAGCGGAAGAAGTCATTTGATGATTACCCATCATTAAAAAATAAATGGGATCTGTTTAATCATCATTCATTTCTGTTGCAGTATGTCATATTAAGCGTGTTATTTATTATTTGTTTTCATGATGATTTGATTAACCATGATGACTCATTTCCTGTATTTGGATTTTTGTAAAAAGCCAATGTAATATAAATACAAAATAATTGATTAAATAATATTAAAATAATATCGGCTTCCTTTGGACAACGACTCAACTTCACATTAAATATCTGTAAATAAATAAACCAAACACCTTTGCGATTAAACTAATTGTTAGAGACCAGGTGAAACACGTTTAAAGGTTGTATTCATTTACGGACGGCTTCAATAACGTATCTACCTGTAACCAACTGTCAAATTAGCTACCAACAATAGCTAAAACGTCATGTTTGAAAAACAAACGTGACGTTTCAGCTACTATTTACACCCTCTTATACATGAAATATGATCAGCTGTTTTGGCTATGGAAAGCAGTGTTGGGATGGAGCCCTCCCTGACAAGACACTTTTTCGGTTCATAGTACGGAACCCTTCGTGTAAGAATCCGACTCGCACTTTGCCAGTTTTTTTATACATTAGCTTGTGGAAATCGACAGATTATATTTATTTTCGTGTTTCTCGCATTACTTCCTTCAAAAAAAAAAAACAAAAGTACTCGATATTGTCAAGCAAACGTTTTTTTTGCAACTTCGTAACCTTCCCACTCCCTTATGTTATGCCCAAATCGTCAGATTTTCTGAATGTACACTTTTTAATCTAACGCGCTTCAATATTTCTGATGATCGTTTTTTTTTACTAATCGGATGGGCTGTCTAGACGCACGGCCCTACATATAGGGCTTACCTATGATGAAGGTACTTAACAGGATGCAAGGTATCCCCCCCAATGTGCATCTGCCGCGCTCGAGTAAATCCCAAAAACCCAATGGGCTACTAGAATACCTACACAAATACATACATTCGTATTTATAACGTCCGAACCGGATGACAAAACTTGATATGATCGCAAAAACAATCGAACGCAAAAAATATAAGTGTTCTCATTGCTGTAATATTATGGCTCTTTGGACTGTGAGCTAAGTTGCTTGAAAATATTATAAAAATGTAATATATAAAATTATTACTGAACACTAGGTAAACGTTCAGTTAGTATGCCCATTATTTTTATGTGTTTTATCAAACTACCCTACCAAAAATAATGTTTATACATAAGTATAGGGACGGACGTGCTGAAAAGATACCAGAGAAAATTGAAAGTAGAAAATGCTAAGATACGTAACTAAGTAGAATTGACACCATGTGAAAATTCTGTATTTTATTCAACCGTATTAATCCATCCGTCTACAACAAACGCTACGAATTATTCGAAACAACAATTTCTAACAACGTTATTCAGTCAAGTCCAAAGTTTTTGAGGGGGATGCGTCCAAACATGAGTCTACTTACAAAAGTGAGTGTGTGTGCAACAAGTGCACTTGTGTGTTGTGTGTGTGCGTTCAAGGTCAAGGTCGGCACGTGGCGGGTATGGCGTGCCCGCGAGGAGGCGAGGGTCGGCGGTACCCCTCCGAGGCGACGCGACGCCGACTTCCCCAGCGAATATTAGTCATACTCAAGTCACCCTTTCCAAGCTCGGTGGAATATTCGGCGGGTGAGAACGTTTTGAAGGTTTTAAATAATTTCAAGGGCTAGGTCAAGAAATTATTATTTGTACTAGGATTAACTCAGTTAGTAGATGTTTTAGCCAACTAAAAAAAATTCTTTAGAAATAAAACTAGAAAAAGAAAGCTCAAAATAATTCACAAAACGTATACTTAAAGTTAACACCTAAAGTTAGTGCATGACACGTTTTCCTTGTTTGTAAAAAAAACACTTTGATGTAAATTCAGGTAACAGATTCGTTTGTCGAGGAAAATCGCCAATTTACCTTAAGATAATTTTAAATTTTAGTAAGATAGGTATATTTTTAACGTATTTTTAAGATATGCCTAGATTATACCTATGTGATAAAATACTTAAAAAATATTAGGTGTTACAGAAATTATTTTGACGTTATAATTAACAGCTGCGTGCTGAAAAACTATCTAGATTGTCTAACTTTTTCGTCATACCAACACGTCAACATTTTATATAAATACATATATTATGTCCATAAGGTAAAAACTGACTAGCCGGAACTGCAGTTTCCACACAATTATTTGAGCATAGATGATTCACTTGAATATAAACTCTCAGGACAGCATTATTTTAAAACGGCACCAGCAATGCTTCATCATTACCCACACAAAGGAAAGGAAAAAAGTCGTGATACATTTTTAGTCCCACTACCTACAAACCCATCTATTAACTGCCTCCTCAACTAATTTAGTTTTATGCCATTGTACACTAAATTAATATCTTATTCATTTTTGAAAAATATTAAACATAAAATAGAAATGCCCTACCGTAGCAACTTCATCGGTATCAAATGCTGTATGATTTTATGAAATTCTCCATTATTTCTTCAGTGAATAAGTCTAACATAAGTATGTTTAATTTTATCTCAAGAACTAAACGTAAACAGTATCAGTGCCATCTATGTTCAACGCGTGGAACTAACGCAAGTTCCGTCCTAAGGAATAGTGCACACCAACAAACCGGTTGACTAACTTGGCAAAGCTCTGTTTCCCGCGTTTCAACACAGATGGCGCTGTTACAAGTTTCATGAAATAAAGTATAGGGTCGCTGTGAAAATGAAGTTTATTGAAGAGAAAATCTTGCGAAATGAAGAAAATGATATGGAAATGGAATGAATTGGGAAGAAAATATAGAAAATGCTTGAGCAACGGGCTATCGAACGACCGGGTGCCACGCTGTGCTCTCTCGGGAATTAGTGCGGAGTGAACACAGCTGGTGGTATCTCAGTTGTTCCCTAGTTCTCCCACTCGTCGATCGGCGGCCGAAGATGAGAAGAGGAACCTGACAAAGCAGAGAAATCTGAAGACTGCGAAGAATCGTCCTCTGGAAGTGAACATAAAGATCTCAAGGATGCAAATTAGATATTGTTTTTTTACTGTTCTATACCTACTATACTTTCTCTTTATTTTTTTGTAAATGCTTCTTTTTTTTCTTTGGTGTTTTTTCTAGTTACGTAGTGCAGTTCAAAGGCGGAGATAATTGATAGATATTACTAACAAAAATACAACAGAGATTCTCTATCGAAACTACCTACCAAAAAAAATCAGTAGTAAATACTACAAATAACACTAGTCTGAACATAGTAACATCTATTATCGAAACAGAAACAAAATTATCCCAATGTCTGTGCGCTTGTTAAACTGTCATTAATATCTATTTTGGTAGGAAGTGCTCCAGCTATGAACCGCACCTGACAGATTATACCTACAGCGGATAGTGCGTAACCTAAATATTCGTCTCTGGTTATTTTTAAACTGTCAAAAGTGGTCACATGTGGTAATGTGGTGACTATACCTTGCGGTCACTATGCGGTCACACAAATATATTATACAGGGTGGATTTTTATGGTTGTCTTTTCTATTTTCGCCACAAATTTTACAAGTACCTATATAAAATATGGAAATGAGTTTCATTTGACATTTTTCAAAAGTTTTATTAATTTGCGGCCTAGATCCTTCAATCCCAGTTACTCGAAAGACTTTTTGATTCTAATTAGAAAAAGGATTGATGACAGACATCAATTCTTTTTTGTTTTTTTGTAAATTTCTTTAGAAATTATAAATATTTTTAACCAGAAATACAGAGTTAGTTACAGTTAAGGAGTCTAAAGAATATTTAAATGGAGCTATCTCAGTTAAGGAACCTGCCCTTTGCCCCATCTCAGAAAATCAACCTGTATATGCATAATTATATTTAATTCACTCAATCGGTATTAAACCACGATTAGTGGGAATGTTGACGATGTTCAGCAGATGTGCGTGCGCGCCGGTGTGACGGTGTGACGTCACGATACGTGTCGCTTCATAGCGTGAGGGAAAGTTGTCTGATAATGTTCCTCGATCGCGACTCCGAATGTTTTTCTACAAATTACACTCAATGTTAGTATTAATTGTTGTTGTTTTAGTGCTTTATTATTGAGGTAGTTATTCGTTTAATTGTGTAATTACTTTTTAATGGCGGTAAATGAAAAGTTGATGATTGTAAGTGTTTGTTTGTGTTCTGTAGACAGATATCATGTTTATATGTCACCGGAAAATCACAAACGCCGTAAAATTGTAAAATAATGCGAGAAGTTGTAAACTATTTTTTCTTATTAAGACTCGGATATTATATTGGAAACTATTTAATTTGGATGGGATATATTGTATACAAAAGGATTTTAATAATATATCGAGAAATTATAATCTGATAAAGATTTATTACAATCTTACGAAGTCTGCAATTTTCCGGAGACATTTACCTATAAAATCGTTTGTCCTGACTGATTATTTATTTATTTAAACTTTATGTACAATAGTGGTACATGGGCGGACTTAATGCATCAAGGCATTCTCTACCAGTCAACCTTTGGGTTATTAAGAGTATACTGTGGTAGGTGTACAATAAATAAAATTAAGATACAAAATTGAATTTTAACATTTCGGAAAGAATATACAGATAATATATATAATACTAATAAAATATATATATATGCTAAAATAATAAACTAATAAATATGATATATAATAATCATACCGATTAAGAGAATTCATAGTAATCATGACGAAGAACGACTAAGAATGACAAGCTTTTAAGTAGTGTTTACGGATTTTACGCTTAAAGGAAAATTTTGACTCCGCCTTCTTGATGTCAAGGGGAAGCATATTCCAGAGTTTAATTGTAGAAATAGCGTAGGAATTAGACAAAAACCCGGTGCGGTGAGAAGGGATATGAAGAAGTAAGTTTTTAGATGCTCGAAGGTTGAGACTGTGAGAACTGCCCAACACTTTAAAATATTGTTTTAAATAATCAGGAGCACAAGGATCGTTCATGATAGTGAAGAGCATGCAGAGGGATCTGAGGGATCTTCTCTGACGGATAGGCAACCATTTAAGCTGAGAACGGAAGGAAGAAATGTGATCATATTTACGAAGGCCAAAAATGAAACGAATACAGTTGTGATTATCAAAGCGCAGCCAAAACTAGGTAAGACGCAAAAGCCGAAATTTGGAATTTCGGTTTATTTTATAACGTAAGCATCCGCTAAGAGAAGTTTTTGGAAATTTAAACTTAAAATAAATGGGGATGGGGATAAAAGTCTTTGTTTCTGAAACCAACATCTACGGGTACGAAATGGCAGTCGCCAACTAGTTTTTTTTTGTATATATTTTTTTGTATTCTTTGCAACATTGTATAAATGACTCATCTATCAACTTTCCTCAAGATCTGAAAATGATAAAGTCACTAATATGTCTTTCAAGTAAACTGGGT
Organism: Mamestra configurata; assembly: GCA_002192655.3. Taxonomy (NCBI): domain Eukaryota; kingdom Metazoa; phylum Arthropoda; class Insecta; order Lepidoptera; family Noctuidae; genus Mamestra; species Mamestra configurata. The sequence continues at coordinate 347,906 of NDFZ01005398.1, read as the reverse complement.
GTACACGTAGGTACCTACATGCAAGATAATTTATTTTCACGTCATCTGCTTGGCGATTCATGCTCCTTTCTTGTTACATAAACAAGTTTATGTGTCGACTTCACTGGCAGGTCACTGGCTCTTTACGAAAACGACGACTTTTATTAATGACTTCACTTGACGAGAAACTTCTCGCACTGGACCTGTTTATTTTTTATCAAATTGTACGATCTTGCATTTTAACTTTACGGTTGTTTCTATGTGTATGTAAAGTCAGGGAAATTAAAAGTTTATCAAATGACACACTACATCAATTGACTGTATTTTGCTTGTATCTGTCGCCGGCACCGTAAGATTGCAAAATAGCGGGTAAAATTATTTTTTCTCAATAAGACACAGATATTTTTATAGGAAACTTTTAAATTTGAATGAGATTGTTCACAATATAATAATATCGAGAAATTATAATCTATTAAAAATGTATTACAATCTTACGGAGTTTGCAATTAACCGGTGGCGCAGCCCTTTCGTAAAACTGTCATATGGTAGTCAAGTTCAAAGTTATTTTTTTTTCACAAATTCAGATTGCTACTCCTTTTTTTTGCTGACCTTTTGATGCAAGTGGGGTAAGTTTGTCATTGCAGCCGAGGCAGAATAGACGCCCGAGCCGAAGACGAGGCTGTTATGGAGCTAAGAAACTGCAATGACAAATGCCCACGTGTATCAAACGACGTTTTTCAACACAATTACTCGAAAAAATAAAACAAATTTTAATATGAACATAATATTTAATAACAGATTATTGAGAAAAATAGCTCGTTGATTTTTTTCGTTCGACGACATCTATTTTAGTTGAGGCTGCCCGACCGGCGACATTTCCTCACTAGTCAGAAATACACTTCATTTCGTGCCTAAAAACAGTGGCGTTGGAGCCAGTTTTCGAGTAATTGTGTTGAAAAAGATTGATTATTTTCATTGACATGACATTAAGAAATATCATACAATATACCTAGTACTTTTACAAAATGGATTCTCTTCATGGAATGTGTATTAAATGGTGTATACATATGTGTAAAAGTATACTTCTCTGTGTTGTATGTCGTTTTGAATTTATGTTTTTGTTGGATAATTTTGCATTTCCAACTTATTTTTATGTGTTTTTTATCGTATTTACTTCAACAAACTTATGCTAGGCGCCAGATAAATTTGCAATTAAGTACATCTCTCTGCTCTTTTCTTAATTTCTCTGCGTACCTGGGCAATAAATAATGAATCGTTTTTCATTACTTGTTAAAGTTAAGGATCACGACAGATGTCGATTCAGGACAGCTTTATGTCTTTATTTCAGATTTAAGTATGTCAATATAAATCTAGGTGGGTCGATGACCGTTACTGCAAATTTATGTAGTGTCGACCATAATTGCAAGTTACCAAAATTCAATATTTCAACATTTTTGCCGCCTTGTCTATTATTATTCGTTACACAATGAACTGTTAACTCCAATGTTTAAGCTCATTCAAAACAAGCTGCTATTTGAAACGTTTCTCTATAGAAACTATTTGAAAATAAAAACTAAAAACCATTTAAACCGGAAATATCAAGGAAATGCCATATTTATTTTAAAAAGGAAATACTTTTACGTTTTTAAAGTAAAATGAGCTATCATAATAACTCAGTATAATTTACTCATTGTCAATGTGTTCACAGAACGATATTTAATGGATTTTCTGTAAAAACCAACGTAAACTAGATTTTTTACGCTCATGTAAGTATTGCCAGCCATAAAAATAATGAATAGCTTCGGATACATTTTACGGTACATCACTCACGTTACTAAAACAAATAGAAAGAAAATGTTTTATAGTAATTGCTGAGTTGTTGTCGGAAACAAAGTTAATGGACAAAGGAAACTGATTTACACTTAATATCTGGCTGAGAATCTTTTCCTTAAATAAAGTTCTAAAAGCAACTCATAATCATACAGCAATTTCTCTTCTAAATAAAATACGAAAACACTTAACTATACCGCCTCTGTGTCTACGCCCTCGTAGTTCTCTTTATTAAAACCCTTGTCTTAATTCATAATATTAATTCAATAAATAATTCTCGGCAATAGTACTAAATTAGAACTAGATCCTCTCCAGGAGAATACCGCGGCATATGGGCTTATCCTATTGACGTCTCGATCTCAATCTGGTGACCGGATAACTCCCGAGGTTTTCGCGTCATGATTCCATTTGCTCCAACCGAACATGTCCTGCAAGCAAAAACACAACAAAAGCAAATAACAAGACCGCCCTGAGTCTATGTCTACTATAATGTAAAAATTAGAATTATAATGTAAAATATAAGAAAAAAACAAGAATAGGTCCCTAAAATAACAAAACCGAACAAGTGCGAGTCTGACTCGCGCACCAAGGGTTCCGTACAAACTCGTATGTTCGTCTATTACGGGAATCATGTCTCTATTTTTTCCGAGTATTACCTACTGAAGTTTATAAACTATAAAAACACTCTCATTACTCTGATGAAACGAAAAGTATAATTGAAGGACAAACTTAACTTTGCAGTTGAAAAAATGTTCTCCCATACATCGACGAACGTCACGGTCATTTCTTCAACAGCAAATATAAGTTTGTCAGCGCAAAAATGTTTTTTTTATGTGATAAAACTACAACTGATCAATTTTCAGACTTTTTACATTTCTTGTGCTGTGAAACCTCGCTTCAGGCCAAAGGTTTTATTTTTTTTTACAAGTATCAAAATATGTCGCAAAAATTATGCATAAGTAGTACTAGTTTTTATTTCGTTGAGTTAGAAGCTTCATATTTTTAGAGCAAGGTACCATCGACCTACGTATTTGACATATCATATACATATTCATAATTTCAACATGATACATCTACGAGATCCTAAGAAAAAGGGTCGTGACAGACCGACAAATGAACAACGAAGTGATCCTATAAGGGTTCCGTTTTTTCCTTTTGAGGTACGGAATCCAAAAAAAACATTATAAAAGAACCTACCTATATATAAAATTCTTCACTCAAAACTTAATCTAAACTAATATAATCTAGCTGAGGGTTCGTTTGTTTGAACTCGCTTATCTCTGGAACTACCAGTTTGATTGTATATGATAGCCACATTCATGAGGAAGGCTAAGCGCGTACGAAAAGATACAAAACCAAAACTAGATATTTCAAAGAGAAGGCCGCGGCCTGTAAGTTTATCCCATTGACCTGTCGAAGGCTGTTACTTCGCATCTGGTGACCTAATAACTCCCGAGGTCCTCGCGGCCTGATTCCACCTGCCTCGACCTGGCCTCACCGCGACACAGATTCCCGGAAAAGCCTGATCTGACCTGATTTACATGGTTCAATTGTGCTTATTGTTTGATATAGGTCAGGGCAGGTCTCTTGTGGGTCACCTATATATTACTTGTAAGTGGAATGTCACCTAGATTTCAGTATCTCAGCGCTTTGCTGCCCTGTTGTTAGGAATTAGTTAGTATTAGGTTCTTTTTAATCATTTTAATTGACATGGCAGGTATACAACTGATGATCGTAAGCATCCTTTTTTATTAGTAACGGAGTTAGCCCAAAATTCGGATACGCAATACCGTGCAGGGTTTAGGAAAAATCGGTATTCCTCACTGTATGTCATACGAACTGTCAAGTTCCTTTTAATTAATCAACCGATTTTAGTGACACTTAATACACATACCCAAGATGGTATCTTGGGTATGTGTATTAAGTGTCACTAAAGTCTAATAAGTTAGTTAAGATAAGGAGTTTAAAGAGAAAGAGTGTTATTTTGTTTAAAGAAAATAAACTTAACAATAAGACTTGTCAGTTTGTATAAAGTACCTGAAGAGAGGAATAAAAGCTCTTACTATGTTTTTGAGTGCATGTGATAAACGCAAAAAAAAATCTTTAAACCACCAACAATATATAAGCTTGATCTTGATTTTGTTATGTCAGTAGGTACATCCATAATGACACAATAAAAGACGCAACCGATGCCTCCAAAATTAAATGGTTGTCCTTCAGCTTATGTTATAGTAACAAAAGCTTAACCCTTTCTTACTTAATCTTAAAGGGTTTGAAATCTTGAATTCCTTAACAACTAAAATAAGTTTCTTGTAGAACCGTGTGAACAGCCTCGTTAACCGAAGCTTTTGATTATTTCAAATGTCAATGTGATTTTATGTCACCCTAACTTTAACCTGGACAAAGTAAATTTATGCAGACAGTGTTTGAAAAAAACCTGTTCTTTTGCGCGCAATACATGTAATGATTGAGTTTTTGAATACATTAATCGGCCAATAAATTCTCTCGTCATCTAATTAATATTTCGTAGACGAAATAAAAGAAAAAATAGATAAAAAATTGTTAAGAATATCAAACAGTCCTTTTGCAGCAATTGAACTGGTGTTGGCTTGTTTGCGTATGCGTCTGGTTAGGTATTAAATAGTTAATCATGCATATTCAGACAAAAAGAAACCTTCTAATTCAGTCATTACCTACCTCATCATATCATCAGCTTAGCAAAAAGAGTTCATCCCCTAGCTTGTATTTTTTTTTTGTAATAAATGATAAAAAAAAAACAAGAGAACACTGTTTATTAAAGTAACAAAATCACATTATGCTACATTATGACTAGCTCGACGAGAGTGGCCATAGATTAGGCAATGCGGGGACATAATACTTGTCGTCCGACGTCTTGGTTTCCCCATGCATGGCCAAATATTGAGCATAACCTTATTTATGAGTTTACTAAAACACTATTAATTTAAAAGATACAAGTAGGTTGCCCATTACACTCCACATGTAAAAAAACTGTAATACTTCTAAATCTAATAAATCTAGTTATTCAATATCTTTAGGATAAAATAATAGCTCAGAACAAAGAAAGCCTTAACCTAAACTATCAATTAGTGTATCAACTGGTATCTTTTGTCGTACATATGTAGGGGCTCGTGAATGTAACATAATTAATTATCCTAAAAAAAATATGGTATTTTACAGACAAAGAACTTTATACATAAATTATTACATAACAATTTCACAGTACATTTCTCGTGTCCAACAGCAAAACAGATCGATACAGGCAAGTGAGAGGAGACCAGAGTTCCTAGGATTTGTGTGTGGGTGCAGGGTTCGTTTGAAGGACGCAGCGCGCGCCGCGGGGGGCAGGGGGTTGCACTCAACACATACCCCCTAACAACACCCCGCGGCCTCGCCCTTTCTGCGTATGTTTGATTCTGGAAACAAGGGTGGTGCACCCATTGCATCCCCTGAATACCGCCCGACGAGGCCTCGCTCGGTCCGGGCTTGCTTCCACGAATGTAGGTATTAAATTATTCTTTGGGATGTTGTGTTTACGTATCTATATATTTATGGTCAACTAGGTCAAACCCTATTTTAATGACAGATTTTCAGAGCAAAGGAGAGTTTTTAAAACACTCAACTTCAAATCCTTTATTCTAAAATCGGGTTAAAGATATTGACCGTCACAACAATTTTTCATGAAATATGTTAAGAAAAGATCTTGATGTTCTAATTGACTAAAGATTATTTTTTTACTTAGGTAAAAGTTGTAACTTTGACCATCTACCAAATGGTTTCTAGGTTAGGTCATATTATGGGGAAAATAAGTTCCAACCTTTCAGGTTCGCAAAGCGTCTTTTCATACACGTTTCAGGCGATTATGTTCATTTAAATTCAAAATATTTCAAAGAATAAGGCGGAAAAGTAAAGAAAAAAAACCCTCTAACAATACCCAATTTTAGTCAGTATTTTTGCCTTCACAAAAACAAACTCACGAGTAGAATAAGAACACTCCTTATTGCACAGCATAAAAAAAAACAACAGGACCTTAAAAGAGCTAAAAGACCAAAATCTTTTGTAGAAAAGCTTTGGATAGATTTTACAGAGAAAAAGAAAAGATATGCAGAGTCTATGGTTGCAGAAAAAATCATAACTAATTTTCCAGTGGCATTTAACGCTGACATTTACTCTCTCCACATAAATGCTCTAGCACTACCGATCAATATAGGTACAGGGTGGGAGGCCAGGCTTTCCGCGAAGCTGTGGGGGTCTGAAGGACGCCGACTGCGTCAGGGGGTGCATTGGGAGATGGGGAGATGAGTGGGCGCATCCAGGCCCCGATCGGGCTCGAGCCTTGGGCGGTGTAGCAGCTAGGAATTGTACGTAGGTGGTGTTTGCGTCATTCGATAATTAATAGTTATCTATACGTTTTGTCCGGTTATATCTGACCTGTAGCTATCCAAACTGACTTTCAAATCAATGCACTGCTAAAACTTAGTGGTTTTAGCAGTGCATTGATTTGCAGCAGAAAGCTGAAATTGGGAAGAAAGGTTTATTATATAACGTAAGCATCCGCAAAGAAAGAATTTTGTAAATTTTAACTTTAAATGGAAACGGGAACTTTGTATGAAAGACTTTATTCTTTGAATCCGACTTCTATACGAACGAAGTCTCGGACATCAGCCAGTCGTTCATTTTTCCAACACCTTCTCTATCTACCTTTATCGTCGATTGTTAATTGTCAAGATATAGATAGATAATAGCGTGTGTACCATTCCTCTTTAGGACATCTTAGCCACCGAGTGTCATTCATAATTTGTTCGAAAACGAGTCCCAGAAGTTTGACTCAATTTCTGAAACATAGGGAGACAGCTTCCAGTTTCATAAGCAAACATTTTACAATAGTCTATCTGAACTTGACAAAATAAATCGTCACAAAAAATAATAATATCAGGCAATAATATTTTAAAAACTTTGGCCATTTTTTAATATTAAACAATTTCATTTGTTTTACTACAAGGCGTCATATTGAAAAAAAGAAAATGTTAATGAATCATTACTTGAATAAAAGGAAGCAAAACACATGCTGAAAGGAAATTTAACTGACCACAACACACCGATTCACACGCAACACTTAAATGTCGAGACCACAGTGCTTTCTTAACAGGTTATTCACGATATAAAGTTTATTTTTATGCGTCTTTTACGAAGCCCCTTATTACCTAGATAAACCAGCAACAATTCTGTGCTGAGTCCATCTCGGGTTCTCATCTTCCCACCCTTATCATTATTTATTTGGGGACGGCGACCAAAGAAGGCATTGCATGCCTTCTTTTTAAGTACTTTAGCCACCTTTTTTGATCGAAACCCTCGTAAGAATTTTGACTCGCACTCCTAGATTATCCCCTAAAATTACCAATACATCCGTCGTCATAACTCCTAACAGCATACACATTCGGCCTTCGAAAGCTCCAGAAAATTCAACATATACAAACATGATAACTGCACACACAGTTACATCCATCTCGTTTATTTATGCGCGGACATCACGGGCGATCGATACACAGGGGATCGGGAGGAGGCTAGGCTTCCCAGAATCTGTGGAGGTCTGTATCTAGCACGTAGGTAGCTCTATATCGAGCTACAGCCATACGGCCCTCGCCCGGGCGTTTGAAGGCTTCTATGCAATATTATTTATGTAGGTAGCTTGCGATGTACCGGCTCTAATGGATAGTTAAGACTTTGAAGAACTTTAGATAACTGTGGCAGATATTTAGATTGATTTGAAGTTAGGCATAGGTCTTATTTCGCCTCAACAATATAACGAACTATCTGAAGACACAGGCAACATAATCACATAAATAAAACCCGTCGTCAGTAAATTGTCGTCTGTAATCTTATAAATTACAATTATTTAGCACACATCACATTACCTTAATAAGATAACATCTTGGCGTCTTCGTGTCTAAATATCGTTGGCTGAGGAGTGGCTGATCAAAGCCAAGAGACATGCCAACTGCCTCTGGCACATCCCTACATTGCACAAACACGCGTATAGCGGGCAAGGGCAGACTGATAGTGTCGTAATAATACTAACATTGATCTATGACTTACTGTAATCTTACGCAGAAATATTATTGAACACTGAAGTGAAGATCGGCAAGGTTGAGAGAGTATCGGGACAGTCCCTTTGGACTTTCTTTGGTTTGCCAGCAGATTTTTGTCAAAATATAGGAAAGTGCTTTTGAAAATTTTAGAAGAAGTTCGAAACAAAACGACTTGGATAATATCTAAAACGTTCTCCAAAATTCAGCTCTCATAAACCTACTTCCGATTATCTAATCTTTCATTCATGAACAAATTGTGACTAACATGTGGTTATACTCCCACAAGATCACATAACAGCAAAAATGTTTATGACGTTTATGAGCAAAATTAATAAGAAACTACAACTGGAGAATAAAATAGCAGGAAAGACCTTGGCAGCTGGCCAAACAGCGCTGCATAGACCTGGACTGGCCCAGCCTTGACACCAGCATGCGCCAGATGTATTGTTGAACCTTGAAGTACTCCGAGCTGGCTTTGTCCTTCAACTAGTTAACGAATCTTTACAGGAAAATATGGAATAGTAGGCCGGAATAATATCTTAATTATGGCAATCTAAGATCGCTCTTCATTGCTCTGGAAGATTCATTGATCAATTATAATTAGACGGTCAATCAACGGTTGTCATTATATTTCCGCGACATATACTTCCCTATAGAACTAAGAGTAACTATGCAGTAGTTTCTCCTTTTCCCCTATACATTGAATTATATCTAAACCACCACCCTCCCACACCAGTTTCAAGTTCAGGGCCGCTTGGTGCCTAGAAGCAACAGCTGGATCGATCGGGGGGGCTGCAGCTCCGCTTTCGCATTGTCATGGCGACCTGCAGCCGTGACCTGGGGGTGTGGGCGCGGGTGGTGCGCGGGGCACGGGGTGCGGGGCGTGCGGTGTGCGGGGGCTGCGGCAGGGGGGGGAGGAGCGGAGGAGGCTTGCATCGAGCCGCCCGGCTGCATCGAGCAGTTATTTCGGTGCAGCTGGTCGGCCGCAGTCGCTCGCTGCGCCTCCGCTAGCGCGCGCGCCTCGCTTCCTCTTGCATCGGCATACACCACTGTGCTCCGTCATTAAATAAATCGGCTTCATTTACATTGTGCGTTCAATATTTACGTCGACGTAGTGGTCTCGTGTCTCTGCCTACACCTGTTGCGCTGGCCGCGCTCTCGCAAGGTGAAACCGCGTGGAAAACTCTTTTTCTCAGTAGCGGACGCGTCTACTTTCACCGTTCACATTCCGCTACACCAGGCTATTGCACTAAACCAGTCTTCGTAATAACTTTTGATGTTTGTCACGTGTCAAAATTGGGTTTAACTAGTGTGCGATAAGAGATTACTGATAAGAGCTACATATTATTGATATACAATGCGGTAATGTATTTTGTTGTTCGTTCTAACTATGTTTTAGGAATATAGGTCAGTTAGTAAGGATCTGTGGATTTGTTTCGATATAACTTATACGAGAGATTTAGATCAACGGCTCTATTTAGATATGTAATTGTTTATGTTAGCTCACCCGCTGCTGCCGCACATTTGTGGGATTTGTTTAGAATTTACGTTTATAACCAATCAATATTCTGTTCAGAAATTCATATTGATCATGTTCAAAGTTTTTGCGCGAACAGTATACTAACTTATTCGTTTCAATCAATCACTGCTATACGCAAAGCATTAGATCATAGATCACGGCGGCGTCCTTTGAGCTGACAGAGTGCAGATTGTCTTCGTATCATTGTTGGTAACATAATTATCTAGGATGTCGGGGATGACAGTCTACTCGAGATATGCACGGCTGGCATTTAGCCAGGGATGCAGGCGCGAAGGTCGCGCTGGGGGGAAAGTAGAAGACTGCGGGGGAGCGGAGAGCGGGGGGAAGGCGAGGTCGGGAGCTGCGCGGGGCGGGGTAATGCAATAACTCACGGCGCTACAGCGCAGGTGCATCCGGGACCTCGGCACTAGCTCGCTATCAGGACGCGCAGTCCCTCCCGAGCCTCCGCCGCGTCGGTACCAGTGACGTAGTGCTATCAGTGATACCGCAAGGTGATCTTCATTCAGTAACTACATACTAGCTCATTATATCAACGTTATCTATGTCCACTCTATTGATTTGTGTCGTGTGATGTCTCCAAGGGAATCGGGTACTCGGTTTGTTTTGCTTCAAATTGCATGAAATATTGTTATCAATTACAAACATAATTGATGTTGTAGTGTAATGTAGCACGTTTCCGCTTATATACCTTGTTCAAATATCATTTGACCTAATTCGTAAATTGATTTCAACAATTGGAATTCTGAAATATCTCTTCAAAATGTACTGCGTTCTTGTCTATTACCTATAATGCTAGAACATTGATTCCTTGATTAGTTTACAACTTAACTTATCGTGTCTTCAATTCACTGCATACGTAATCGCATGAATCTGTTAACACAAAAAAATACATAATAAAAGTTTGACTGACAACTCTACTATCACTTTCATCGCTATCGCTGCACGATCCATCGCTACCACGCGAGCACGTCACATCTTTCACTGTTTCACTAATGCGATAGAAAGGCAGTTTCGACAACTCGCACTTAAAATGATAAACCGGTATCCAAAAGTTTCGCGTTTTCGTGGTAGTCTCCATCTCTGCGATTGCGAAACGTTCGCATAAAGGCAGTTACACACTCGAGCGGTACGCATGTGAAGGCTCGCACACACGCGCGCGGTAACTTTCGCCCGCGGGACCGTTGACCGTGGCTCGACTTTCTAAAGCATGTCGTAACACCGGTGATCGCCCGGCCATTGTAATTCACGAAACGCCTCGACGCTACACGCAATGTCATTAGTACCTTTTTTTAGTGATGTTTCATTTTCGCAAATCCGTAGAAAGTGAGCGCAATCGAAGTTAAGTTGTAATTGTTTATGATATTAATTATATCTGCAGTTCATATTACGTTACATAAGTCGGTCGAAAAAAAATCAGTATTGGACATTTTGATAACTAGATTAAAATAATAATAAAAGATAAAAAATAATAATTAGAAAAAAAATCTATAAAGCAATGTTTTAGAATTCCATAGAAAATCACCATCAAACATGGTCAATGTACTTTTGTAACCCAAGTCTACGAAAAGTAAAGGGGCTACGGGCTACGCGTCCTTGCTACGCCACCCGCTTCCTTGCTACGACGCTCCTTTCCTTGCTACGCCGTAGCAGGCGTAGAGCCTCTACGCGTCCTCTATTAAATCGAACAAATCGATGCATCAAACAGTACCGCTAATGATTTCTAATGGCTGTTAATATCACAATCATGTTTCATGTTGGACAAACGCTTTTTATAGGGCCGTCTTCAGCTATTTTTAGATCGTTCAAATATTTTTTTTTTACGGTACGGTGTTCGAATAAAATTTACATTACAAATTTTTTGTTGTTAGAAGTGTATAAACATTTAATGCTTACCACATTAATGAGCAATACTGTTTCGAGGCTAACAGTTTCTTCAAGTTTAATTTCTATACCTCACGGAAAAACCGCGTTATCGATCGACTTCGTGTGTTTAGACTAGATATTACTAAGTAATGTAGTTAGCGCCTGCCCTTGAAACACTTGGCCCTGGTTGGCATGACCTGACCCTGACCGTTCCTAGGGAGCCTAGAATATGTCCTTGGGCGGTATGCCAGCGCGCCCCACCCCCTCTCTTCGCCCCCTCTGCAGCCCGGGCGCGCATGAACAGGAAATAATCGATATTGCCAATACACACTCGATTATTAAGTGCCTATGGTTAGAGATGTGCTGAATATGGACTTAGACGACTAGTCGGCGGTCAATGGCTACTAATAATCGACTATGAATGTGACGAGGTAGTTTGCTATCCCGACAAGTTAATCCATCGTTATATACTTTTTTTGTATTTTATTGTTCTGACTGTGCTGGTACTGTTTAATTCTTGGGGCAGATAATTAACAGTCAAATAAATTTTGACTGAAGCATGAACACGGCTGTTTGACATATTTTCTACGCTGTCAAACCACCACTTTTATTCTTCAACCAAACGCTAACTGACTATTGAAAAATCAGCCTTTAAAAATTTGTAGTACTGACAATTCATTATTTTTGTTTCCTGCTACAATAGATGTGGCTGAATAGTCGACACCAATTCTACTGATAGATAATTCAAAACTTGGTCGTGTCTTCGATAATTCGCATCCTTAATTTGCAACGGTTTATTTTCCTGCAATATTCTTTAAAAGCCGCTTTTAGCAGTTTGTGCTTCATTTGCAATTGGTTTTTTAATTAGAAGCTTTGAGTAAAACTGTTAATTAATATAATGTTAAAACTACTAAAATTTATTATAATTTAAAAGTTTTACACTGAGACAAGGAAATTTAAACACACTGCTTTCTCAATCGGATACACTAAAACAGTTACAACAATTTTATTTATTTATAAATTACAGAATATTAATACTAAAGTTCGTTAACAGTCGTGTTAAGTATCCAATAGGAGCGTTAAAGCGTTTATTTTTCGAAGAAAATGTAAATAGTTTCACGTTGAACGTGCTAAAGAAAACCGATCGTAAATTCAACGTGGGAATGACACACGGTTATCGTCGTGCCCAGGAGTACGAAAATACACCTATGTCCCCCCCTTCCCCCCCTCGGAATTAATGATAGCACCTAAGGTTTGTAGGTCGCTGCATTAATGTCTGATTAATTATCAAGTTTGTTCTGATACGGAGCCAACTGCATATAATGTAGACAAACAACAATATTATGTAAGTGATATACACTCGTGTTAGTCATGGACACACTCGTAAAACTGCAGTTTAATATACTTTTGTAAGGTCGCTAGCTCAGTTTAATCGAAAAATTCCATAACGTCGATGTACAAATCAAATACAACTATATTTTATATCTCGCATTCGAAATGTGGTAATAAGTCACGGTTTGAACTGTCTCCTGGCAGTGTGTGAGATGTCATTCTCATCTTGAGAAATGGAGCAAACCAGCGGGATTAGTCTATTTTAGAGACGAAATATAAATCATTATCGTATCGAAATGAGACTTCAAGAGTGTTCTTCTGTTCATAATAATGAAATGTCTATTAGCGGAGTAACAAAGAAAATCTAAGAAAACTATGTACGCGCTCTAGGATTTCCCCGACTGAACCAACTAGCCGCGACGAGAACAATCGCATTTGTTCATTAAAAAAATATGCTTTTTGCAACAGTTTATTAATCTAAAGGTATCATAAGGTCAATAGCGAATAACGTTAGAGGTAGAAAAAAAAAACATTAAAAGAAATATTTAGTTTAACAGTGCAAAAGTGTGTCGCGTCCCTACTGTAGAACTAGACCGGTAACTCCCAATAAATGCGCGCGGGCAACAGCTGATCGTGTGCAGTGGATGCATGCCATCATGATGTGAGCACACGTGGCAGTGAGTCAGATTCGCAGCTCGCGGTTACACCAGCCGACGTGAGTCACGCGGCCTTGGCGCGCATACTAGAAGCGTAAACCCGCTAAACGCTGAAATATTATTTATTGGTCCACCGCTACCAGCGAGCACTCGAGCAGTGACAGCAGACCGAGGCCGCCGCGATGACAGAGCGCTACCTATCTTTATACTGATTTGATATTGCGAAAGCCGGCAGCCACCAACGAGACGCGTCCGTCCGACATCGCTCGCTTGTAGGGAAACGGTGCCTAGCCAGGCAAAACAATTTACTCACGATTCACGAAGTAGTTTGACCCTAGCCACGTCTTTATTTAAAGTTGACTCGTCCCCGGGGGGTAAATAAAGCGTTGTTTTCAATTTAAACCTGGCTATAAAATAATAAAACGTGTCTGCAAAGTTTTCGCGTGTCGCCGTGAGTTGGCCGTCGAAATGGAACGTCTATTTGTGGAGCTCGAGGCCCGCTCGCGACAATATTGTAGCCGACATACGAGCCTTACGCGCGACACTTAACAGCTCTATGCCGTTACGATACCTTGGGTTTCAGTTTAAACCAATATGCAGTTTTTTTATATAATATCGCGAAAAAAATTAATTCATGTTTCGAATCGGCTATCCCACAATCTAAATGGATTGCAATCATGCAAACAGATGGCAGAGTGCGTGGTGGCCTAGTTACCGATGCATCTGGCGCGCGCGTTCTTATCTGCGCTCGTGCGATGCGCGCTCCTCGCTTCTCGACGTGCCCGTCCTGATCGCGCGATACGTTCTCCGCGCTTACAATGGAGCAGACAAAGTGGAGCATGGATGCGCTGACGATGAAAGCGAGTACACATACAGGCGAAAGTGGTGTCTGAGAAACCAGATGGAGGGTCGTGTAATGGAGGTGGGGGAGGGGGGGCGCAGGTGAGCC
>NDFZ01005398.1:270167-332674 GCA_002192655.3 Mamestra configurata | reverse complement strand
GCGGCGCAGCGGTGTGGGTGCGCGCAGTGGAGCGGGCGCGCGCGCCGCCGCCGCACGCCGGCGCAGTGAAGTGTCCAGTGTCGTGTCAGTGTCGCTTCTAGAACGTCGGAATTGTGTTGCGCAAGTCCTACGCCTACTGCGGGATTATTTTAAACTAGATAATTACAGGGGCCACGACCTCGCCGCCCGGCCCGCGGTGGAGTGCACCCCCGGCCGCACATACATGTGTCGCTCGGCACGTGCTGCCTCACGGTGCACATCACGTGTTCAACATACATAATCCAATAACTCATATCGCTGTGCATGCTAACCTTAAACATACATATGCATATGCGGAATGTATGCATTTATATGTCTGTACACTTACATATCTTATTCCTCTACTAGAACGCTTTGCTTTCCTTGTGCATGAAAACTTGACTCTATCTGTTGGTACATTCTGTAGCAAATCTTTCACAAACTTCCAAACCGGAGGAACAAGAACTGTTCTATTTCAGATAGATCTGAACTGTATAGATACCGTCCCATTGAGTAAAATCTTCTGTAAATCCATAGACAACTTCAGAATCGTCCATATTGGCGAAGACCAGGTAGTTTCCCTCACGATCAACCCGCTTGTAAAGTGCTTTCATTTAGAAACCAAACGCTGGCCACCAACACGTCATAATGCCAGTTTCTTGTTGCGAAAACCCCCGAGTATGGATAGCAATTAATTATAAAATGTTTGTAATTGCAATTACTGTCGGATGCGAAGTCGGGCCGAGAGGGAAAGTGTTCGGTGGAGCGAGGCGGCTTCCTCGAGCGCGCATACCTCGCGCGCACGCCGCAGTAACAGTAACAGCCTGTATACGCATTCTCACACGTCCACACTCATTTGCGATTCGTAACATACAATAATCGCGATTCAAATGCCATATGATGCGGCTCCTTACCGGCCATGCGTTCAAGGACATATCAATAGTGCCACCAATGAGCGGACACATTTATCATGTATGTCCTATGCGCGCCACAATTGCACAATGCAGCTTATCTAGCGCATGAGACCTAACAATTATTTGTCCTACTTTCTCAGAGCGTTCATGTACAGCCGATCTTACGATTACATCTGTGCACTTTCAAGCGGATTGATTGTCGTGACATAATGCCAGCCGCAAACGAGTTTGTATTCATGTTACATTCACTCGCAACACTAACGGTTTCAACAAATGTTTTATTCATTAAATAGTTCGAATGGAAAAATATTGTAGCGACTAGGGAGCCCTAGGAGGTGTGAATAGCTCGAAGTGATCGATAGCCTTGCATCCATTCATCTCTTTCGCACTTATAAAATTCGCGATTATAAATAAAGGGATGACGGTATGATCAGTTGGTGAGTAACAGAGTGCAGGACGGTTGCATGTCATGACGTCAGAGTGCAGTGTTGCGCGGGAGCACGCGCGGAGGCGTTAGTACTAAACCCGTGCAGCCGTTTGCTGCTAGTACTTGCCGCCCACCTAGTACCACCCAGGGGGATTTACGACCATTGTGTCATTCATTAGGTACATGCAAATGCATATTTTATTACTATTCAATTCTAAGCCAGAAATAGGTAAAGTACCTAACAAATAATGCATCTACATAAAACTTTTGCATGGAAACAGCAAAAACTTGCCTAACGTTTTATACACGGACGTGTGTAAGTTCATTATGCATGTAAATAAAATGTGTTAGCGTTAACATACGAGAGCGTTTCTTAAAAATAGTTTACTATTATGACACGTTATAAAACGGTGCATAGTACTAGTGCTTCTGTCGTGTACCTAATACAATTAAAGCGTGAGTGTGCGCTCCCTCGGATGGTGGACCGGGTCGGTCTCTCGCGGCGCAAGGCCACCGCTCTGACCCACTTGCCGGCTCACCTTTGTTTCACATTGTGCCAAGCTAAACAACACCCTAACGACATCACAGTCATTATACCAAGTATTGTCGTAAAAACTTTAATATAATTACATACCTGGCTAAGATTCTAGCTTTAATGGCTATTGGACAATCGTTTGCATTTATCAACTGTGGTGGTATTGGTGCTAAATTGTACGGAAAATATTTAAGATCGTCTTTCGTTCATTAACCATATAAAATTATTCCCAATCAACGTGATTATATCCATATATAGTTGTAATTGACCGGAAGAGAGTTAATGACCAAAAAAAAGGAAAAAAACAGCCTATAGGTACACGCTTCATTACAAGAAAAATAGAGCCCAATCGAGGTAAAATAACAAGATCATTAATTTCATAAAAATAAATCAATTTTCCATTTTGCAGTCTCTCATAAAAAACCTAAAATTACCTCCGCCGAACATAAAAAAACCTATTCAACTGCACCCAATCATTCTATTCTATACTTGACGCGTCACATGTATAAATTAGCACAGATATGCATTGCAGTTCTCATGCAGCTCACTTCACTGCATTACATATACAAATAAACCTAGCTATAATAAATAGCACACGTGTCAAGTAACACAAGGTCTAGTATCCATTGCAACGTTACGTCATTACGGAAAAACTTATCTTGCATCGCTACACCCACTTCCCGACGATCTTTGGCACGGATAACACAAAACATTTACTAAACACACAACACTGCCCTTCAAAGAAAATCTCACTCGTCTAAAACTAGCTCAAACTATCACCAAAACTAAATCTTAGATATCATCATCATCACTTTGAACATCGATCGATGACTTTGAACATGAAAACTAAATTTGAAAAAAAAAGTTAGTACATTGCCTGCCACCTAAGACTTACACAATTAAAAGGTTATAGCGTATTTGTCAATGAAGCTCCATAAACAATTTGTGTGCGTAATAGCACAACACAAATGATTGCCTTGATCCATGCCGCGTTGATGAGGCCAGTTGTGCCTGTATGTACTTACTTAGATGGCCGCTGACACATCTGCTAATAGCATTGGTAATGTGGCTATTGATTAATATTAATAATATTGTACATTACTTTATGACTACGCAAATGAATATGGAGATCGAAGTTCAAAGTGTTGGAGTTTAATTTTTGTTTGCGACTGTACGCATAAACGTGTTCAAGTGAAAGCTTATTTTACTTAAATGCTATTTGCAGTTAGCTTTGCGGCTAATTAAATTTTATGTAAACTATCTTTTCATAATACAGGTAAAGAGACTTTCGAAGTAACCAATACCATACTCGAAGAATCCGAATAGCAATGCTGATTTTATAACAATTGATAGATCAAGGCATAATTCAAGTAAACTTTAGACATGCATGCATTTTTATCACAACATTACATACAGTTGAAGGTTGATATTAATGAAAGCACATAAATGCATTCACCTAAATAAAAATCACCAACACGCATAACTATAAATGTTCGTTCACGTATTGGTAGTTCCTAGAATGCAGAACAATTCTTGTATCTCAATGAGGAAATAACAAAATGAGTTAAACGCATAGTCAAGTTCCCGTGTTATGCACGACAGTATCTATTTGTATGTTTACAGAAATTGGTAGGTATTTTCCTATACTAGCATATAATGGAAGAAACATGAAATTATATGTTTATTGTCTCTGCTGTATAGATGTAGGAAAATAAGATGTCTCTGTGTGAAAGTTAAACACATTAAATAAACAAATATTTAAGTAGATTCAATTACAAATATCATTGACATCACTATCATGATATTTCTCATTTGCTTACTTACGAAAAGAGAGAATGTTCTGCATCAGCCCTCCATTCCTTCGCTTCGCATGCTGAAAGTATGTTAACTTGGCACTCATAATATAATTACAGTCACCAAGTACCTGCAGAAATAATTAATGCGTTAATACAGAATTCTTTCTCAACATTTCGACGCACAAACTCCGCGACGTCTGCTTTATCAGCGCTCGTTATTAAAATGTCACGCTTTCACTCAACACTTTCGTTTTGAATATTTTAAAAATACACAAAGCTTTCGAAATCCGTGGGAGATCTCGCTACATTCGAGTCTTGTCATACAAACGTAATAACAGCGGAAAGTGAGATCATAACCTCAACAAATGTCATTTTACTCGCGCTACGAAAATTAATAGTCGCACACATAAAAATTCTGAGCATGCACGAGTCAGTTGTTTTATTTACATTCATATGAATAGATAAATGCTCGTAAAAAGGAAAATTGCAGCTATTATTACTGCTACTGGTGCAAAAAGATAGTTTACTTTTCATTATACTGATGTCAATCTAGTTATCGATATGTGAAAAGTGTGTCTTGAATGTACGTATGCAGAGATTAGTAATTCATAATTAATAATCCACGACTTCCCTAGTATGTTATCTATAATCGGCCTTGTCATTCATCGCATCCTTAACCGTTGATGTCAATCTAATGATGAAACGACACCTCTCTACGTAGAATAACAATCAGTTATCTTAAGCGCGAATTAGATGCACGATAATTATTTGCACGAGGACTTATTATTACGAGTTAAACTAAGGCTCTTAATACATATAAAACTATTTCTAAAAATACGCACACAGAATAGAAAGGAATCGAGTTAAACCCAACAGCGTTCGCTGATAAAGAGCATGCAAAATCACAGCAATGCTATACTAACATGAATACAAAGCAATACTACTAAACTATCATCGCTTTGCACTAACAAACGCTTTTAAAACCCGCTTACATATAACCAAATTCTGTGCCAATTAGTGTAATTTGGGGACACTAAGTGACAAACGGCAAAGACGTTCCGTACGTAGTGCATAGACTGAGTAGTGCTGCCCTTCGTTCGTCAGATATCGATATCGAAGTTTTTTACGCTCCGGAGTTCGTGCCAGGAGTGCGTTTGCAAAGCACGCTACAAGTTTGCGTTAAGGCAAAGTTGACACTGTAAATGCACTATCTGGTACGACACCCCGGAGCGTGTAGCATCGCTCCTGACGAGACAACGCCAACCACCAGTTCTCTGAACTGTTATGAACTGTAGTGAACGTTTTTTTTACTATTTATAATTTACATGCGCCTAATTATTATTATTTTTTTTCCTATTTTATTGTGTTTAGTTTTATATCTCTTACGCTTTTCAATTATTTTCGTGAATTGTGTTTTAGAAAATCTCTCGAGTTCATTGTACGCTTTATTTATTTTATTTTTAGTCATTGTGTATTATTTGGCTTTTACCTATTCCGCAATATATTTGTATACTAAGTATTATTTTATGTAAGCACTTATGTTAATTTGATTGTATTTCCATATTAGTGTTATAAATTGTTAATTTGGTTTGTATTCGTTTTTTTTTTTTGGTATTTTATTACAGCTTTCTGCGAGATTTTTATTGTTTTATTTCTTTATTATATTTTATTTATAGAACCCTATCCTGGAAATAATGAGATTAGTTATAGGTGTTCTTATTTGCATGATATTTCGTAGTGACAGTAGATAGTAGTAATTTCTAGTTACAATCTATGGTACTTATATATAGTTTAGTACATTGACAAAGACATAATAGTAGGAAGCCATTGTGGCGGTGTTCCTCGTGTAGCCTTCGGCAGTAATTATCGTCACTCGCCGCACTATTGCAGTCGCTTGTTTGTGGGGATTTACTATTTTTTGCCGCTATATTGCTCTGTCGTAAGCGTGACTTGTGAGTTATGTACTAGACTTCTAGATTTACAGTATACCATAGGCAAATAAAGTAGTAAATCGCACACAACATACCTTTATAAAAATGACTTTTTAATCACTGCCGACAAAATAATAATTTAAAAACGCAACTATGCATCCTAGAGCTGCGGTTACAACACTACGTAGTGTCGGTAACGTTACCGACATCAATCCACCTGTTCAATCGAGCAGTTTATATAAACACAGAAATACTATATAGTGATCGAAGCAGAGCAGGCTGATATATATCAGGCCCAACTAGCACAAATATGAGCGAGCGGAGCATTTGAAAGCTGTCAGCTGTGGCCCACACGGTTACAGCGAACTATTGGCCACGGTATAATTAGAGCCGCGTTGAAATAGCTACAAACAATGTTGCGCTCTCATATTCATAGGTCTGCACTATTCTTATGCGGCCTTGGTAATCTTACCGAGTTACTAGTACTATTGGCAGCGCAGTTAGCTCCATACTTATCTGTAACAGTTTACACGGAGCTTCTGAAAACTAAATCATTTGGATAATCATCAATCTATCGTCTGTTTTAGAACTTTGTTAATAAATTAATAAGTGTATTACTTTACTTACTACCTACGTAGTCAATACAATATTTTTTTAAGACAAGCGCACCATTTTGCTTAAATATTCAATTTTTACAAATAGGTTGGTTTATATAGATGGTTAGGTTAGGCTACCTACATTCCTGACGTACAAATTAATTAAGACATACAGAGATGAGAATCATGGCCCAGATCTTGTGAAAGTAAAATTGTTTAGGTTACGATGGGACTGACATACGCTATGCGTAAAAGCCCCTTATAGAAAGAAAAAAAAAGAGATGAGAAAAAAATTGCTAAATCCGATTTTAATTAGAATATAAATAATCGAGAGATAGGACACATCATAAATGAGACAGTGGTGCAGTACTTATGCTGCAATATCACTTAATATTTACTGACCATGAATGGATATGATATTGATACCATTTACAATGGCAAACGAATTAATAGTAGCAGTGCGTTGTTTTAAACACTCGTTCGTATAGTTCATTTGGACGACTCTGTCACCGGTTTTAGGTATTCTATAAGAACCATGAACTTAATTTTAACAGGCCTTAAAGTCAATAGAGAGCGCTTAATCACGAAAAGTACTTCCAAACAGCGGCGCTACGATTTCACATCCCTTGTTACACAGCGGAAAATTCACACGAGCATAAGTTTCTATCACTATGACAATATCTTACAAGTATTCTAAGTACTTATACTGCGTGACTCTATAATTGTATTGTGTAGAATCAGTGGATCGGTGTCAGTGGGTCAAGTCGGGTCGGGGTAGGCTGCGGGCGTCCAGGGAAGCCCTACCACTAGCCTTGCATTGTCTCTAATCTCATTTCACTATTGTATTCACACCTTGTGCCCACGTAATGCAATCACTTGACGACAGGACTGAGGCGTTGTTGGCAAACGTTATCTAATTTAATATATAGGACTGGTCTTCTATGTTTACCACACTAGTTAGGGTATGTGAGATAAGGTCACCTGGTTTGTAGCGGTCATTCTGTCTAAAAAGCTGTATGCAATGGTATTTGGTGCATCATCATCATCTTTTAGACAAAAGACTCATGCGTTTATTATTTTTTTCTTTAATAAATAATTTTATTTTTTGTTTGTTTTATTTTATTTTTTATCTCAACCCCCATTAATTTTTGATCTAAACTATATATGTTATCTTCATGAAGTACTTTCATTATCATTGGCTGAATGTACCATGATCGAGAGGGATCATCACTTCGCCCCTGAAGTTAATAGGATGTATCATGATCGAACGAAACGCTCAATGTCTCAAAGTAGTATCTAAATAAAATTTTATTAGTACCAAGAATAACCTGTACTGAATTCCATGCTTTACTAAGACCACATTAAGAGCTGCTTTAACTTGGACATTAGGTCAATGAGTTGAGTAACAGATTTTGGTCATAAACAGTTATCACAATCCACATTTGAAAGTCTTTCACCATAATGATTTCTCCCATTTTAGGAGGTCTATCCAATCAGGTCGATTATTAAGAGAAATCGAAAGGCCGCACATTGAGCAGACAGAAAGCGTATATTAAGTACTAAAAAGGATGCAAAAAATCTTTAAAAGAAAAGGCTGAGTTGCGTCTGTGGCATTGCCTCCGGCGATGCCATACTTACAAACAGACCCGTCAGCAACAGTTATTACTTCATTTAAAGGATATTTTAAATAAGCAAACATATTTTGAAATCAAGTTTAATATGTCAATATGTATCTAAGCCCAAACACAAGGGAGCTATCTTGTTTAGTTGAGGAGTTTCCTATAGCTACATCAGATTCTTAGTCTTATTGCATTGTCTCTGAAGTTATAAAAATATCCCAAGTTTAGGCTTAGTTTAATGTTATGCCAGAAAGTAGACACACATACGAGCGATACAAGTAAATTAAGAGTTAGTAAACATGTATTTACGGAACCATAGAACCATATCTACTAAATTCTAGGACTAGTTACAGACACTGTACTACAGAGTAAACGATATCTAGCTAGGAGTATTTAGGTAGCGCAGTGATTCTAAAGGTTGTGCCACTGATATGCCAATGTTTATTAATATCTAATTACTGATAAAGAGATGCACAAGTACATATCAAGTACCGTACAGAGTTAGTCATTAAATAATTGATTAAATGAATAGAGTATGTTAGTGGCTGTCGTTTAAACGTACACGTGTAGTCTACTAGACTAATATAAAGTGCAGTATCTAGAGACAAGTGAATAGATGACAATTGAATGCGATCATATCATGTTAGCTTGGAGACGATTGTGTCTTAGAAAAAGTGAAGTGCAATATCTAGAATAACCATATCATCACGCCTTTATTCCTAGAAGTGTTAAGCAGAGGTGGACCTATGGATGTACGTACACTGGGCCAGGGGGCTCTAGATAAAGCGACGTTCAATAGCGATTGTCGAAATGTCAAAAAGTTGTGGATTGACTACGTGACATTTCGCTAGCGCAAGTCAAACCCATACATTTTTGAAGTTTTATAATCGATATCGCTGTCGATTGTCACTTTAACTCAAGTCTCTCAGTTGTGTTTTGATCGGTGTGACTATAATACGCCTAGATTATATTATTCACCTTTACAAAATACATTGATTTAAATAAGTATACGAATTATGGCCCTAGAGGTACATGAAGCACGAACAGTAATTTGGGTTACAAATTGCAGCAAATATAAAGTGACAAATCACTTGCCAGTCGCCCTCGAACACGACTTAAGCTCGCATAATTTAGTATTAAATCAATAATTAAACCTATAGATATTACAGTTCTAGTTCTTCCCGTGGCTTCGCTCCCTTGGGGTATTTTTTTGGTATTAGATAGGCTCGCCTTTGAGGACTATCGCACCTGATGGGGAGCGGTGATTTCGTCGAGGATGGAGCACACCTGACTAAACCGTAAAAAGTAACCTATTCACTCTTGACTTAAATAATCCGAGCTAGTAGGTATCAGGAAACACAGACTCTGGCAGGGAATTTCACGCTTTGTTCCACAGGAACCGTCCGGATTTTTTCCGGGATAAAAAGCCGTTGACATTACTTTGAGAAACATATTACCAAACAATTTTACATCTTCATAATATTAGTGTAGATATTAGATCTCAACAGATGACTCGTAACATTTGCCACCAGTTTTACTTATATTTAATTTAATTACCTAGTTAGATGCATTGCGATAGCACGCATGTCAGCTATGTTAAATGAAGGCATAAAGGTCGATACTATGTTAGCAACGCGGCGGGTTTGGCGATTTTACCAATTAACTATTTCATGAGGTGAAAAACTAGATACCTACATTCTAATACGGACGCATACCTGTAGCCACAAGCCAACCATACTACGAACTAACGTACGGCAGAGGTATCAAAAATAGACCGCCCGTAGTCAAGCTGATTCTGATGATACGCAATGTTCACTTGAATAACAAGTGACTGTCGCCGGAGATCCGGTTCAGTTATATGGAAACTTGCACAAACTTGCCGACAGCGAGATAAGGAAAGCATCGAAGTCGAAATGATATTCGGAAATCCCCTGTAGGCCGTGACGCTTTCATCTGTATGCGAAATAAACACACAGTCATCACGATATCTCTAAAACTATAGGGCCTAATGGTCTACAATATAGAGATTTAACATGCAACTAGTATGTTCAACGTAGGCATACGCTTCTTCTTTTCTCCTATAGACAAAAACTCTGTTTCTATTGTGATAGGTAAGGACAAGACATGTGAAATATTTGCCAGTAAGGTAAAAGCCCAAGCTGCGCTCGAAGAACATTTATAGCCACTCTAGAGACCAATATAATTATTCTCATTATAACGCTGCTCCCCATTGCAACATCTATCATGAAAGATATTTTTTGTAATTTCTAAATAAGGTCAAGCTGGGGAAAACTTCAACAGGAAGTTTCACGTATTACCTACCTTCTTTTATTCCAAATAAACTTTATTTGAGAGCAAGTTGAGAGCAATCGTGTTACCAACTCAAATATCAAATTCATGTCACGGTATGACGAAAGCGTAGGTACTCGTGTCTACACGCCTACGCCGAAACGTGCACCTCTGTACCTGAGGGAAAATACTGTTAATAAAGAACGATACCTGATGTACCTTGATCAAAAAATGTAGTGTGATAACACTAGGGAATTTAAGGATATATTTCCCCATTGTAAAGCTTTGATTTATTGTATTTGTTATGATTTATCTTGAAATACCGATACCAATAATTGAGTTGCGATGGCAACACTCAGGCAAATAAATTATATTGGCTAAAGTAACATTATTGTAGACTAAGCATAAGATAATCGTTGAGATTATTAATAATATTATGTATAAATATCTTTATAAAGATACAGTTTCCTGAAAAGTCCTCAAGACTTTTCAATATTAGATGATAGAGAGCCTGTCGCCGGAGATCCGGGTCAGTTATATGGCAACCCACAATATCTTTATATTTTTGTTCGCAGGTTGTCGTACAGAAGAATCGAAAATGCTGTAACTGTGAAGCTAATCTGGCGTCGTGTATTCCTGCGCGGACGCAGACGCCAACCCAGCCACTCGATAAGACGAGCTATAAAAGAAAATCAGTCAACCTGATATGGTTGTAAAACATTACAATTGATAGCCAGCCAAATAGGCTCCAAAATAAATCTCAACAAATCTTTTAATTGCTAGATTTCTAAGTTTGGGTTAGAATCCGAAACGCAAAATAAGTTGTAAGATGATATCTTTTTCACAATTCAATTGTTTTAGAATTAACACAAAGCTAGAAGACCAATATTCAATATACGAAACTAGACAAACTTTACGGTATGAACAATCAAGTCAATATTTTTCTTTACTAGGCGGTAGTGGGTAATCAACAACTGAATCACGCAATAAAGCCTGGGTTCGATTCCCAGGTTGAGAGGTCAAGTTCACATTGCCTTAACAAAAAAAATTACCTTGCGAAGCTTGCTTTAAATGACAAACTATGATTATATGAGAAAGAAACGGAATACTTTAGTCAAAATGTGGATCTTTCACTGAATGAAAAGCTGAAATTCACGGAATGCATAAATACAAAATGACAGCACGACAAGCGCTGTGACTGAATATATTCTAACGCTCGGGTTCGATTCCTGTTCCCACAAATACCTACATGTACGAAAAAAATGTTAATGATCTTGTTTTTTTATAGGTGGCCACCTCATACGAAAGGAAAAGCAACAGAAAACCTGAACAAGACTCGCCCACGGCAATATTGACGGAGGAAGACGTGAACTTAACAAGAATTGGATATCTGATCTCCTTGTAGCTTCTACAACATTCAAGCAGAAGATGAGTAGCCTACCTTTTCTGTTTCTAGTTTAATAAGACTCTAAACATAAGACACAGGCTTCTCATCTCTTCCACCACGCAGAAGCACTTCCACGCAAGATTCCAGAGAACTTTTACGACGCAAGATCGAAGAATGCAAGACACGAATAAATGGTAGACCGCGTTGGCAGTGTGGTTAGCTGGTTGTTGACATAACTACAACAGCCACTATCGACACTGCCTCTGCGTTCATCCTAATACAACAACATCAGAAGAAGAAAGAAGATATTTTGCTTTTATACCTTACTTGTTCAGTGCAAGTAGCTTGCACGCAAGTTGTAGTTTGCGTCATAAAAATAGCGCGTGCGCAAGTAGTCATAACTCCTCATTGAATATTGAGCTATTACTTGCATGCAAGCTACTTGGAAGTGTATTTGCCTTTAAATGTTTATCGTTTCTTGGGAAAAGGGACTTTGTGTTTGTTAGTTTTGAAAACAATTATATATAAGTTCATTATAACCAAGGCGTCCCTTTACCCAGGAGTCGAAATCGTCTTTTCTAATATGTAATGTGAATGATGGGTTCCTTTTTATGAGTAATTAATTTTTTATTTAATCATTCTCAGATTTCTTTGAATAACCTGCTGAATAAATAAGTCTCATATAAAAGTTGTTAATTATATGTTTAACAAATATGTTCAGTTAATTGTATAAATGTGATGTTGTTGTATATTTTGTGTCACCAATAATAGCGTGACTAAAATAAATTTGCACCTTCATCAGGTGCAGTCACGGGAGGCGAGCCAATTCGCTGCGCGTGTAACATCGTCATATTATATGTTATGTACATACTTATCTGCAGTTCCTCTTACGTAAAAACTATGTAATAGCAAAGGGTCAGATACATCAATCACGGGAGCTTTGCCCTTTGATTTAGTACCTTTCTACCAGAAATTAGGTTGGATACTTGCATTAAAGGTACCTTCTGGTTTGGACTGTCAAATATTATTAACTATGCAGCTATGTAGTTAGGCACTTCATAAGTACAGGCTAAGCTATTTTCTTTGTGACTGACATCCGTTTTCTAAATGATGCAAGAGAATAGTAGAGTTTGATAAATTCTCAATCTTAAATTCTTAAGTGAAAAGGTGTGAATCTTCAATGGTCATATCCTAAGATTTACTTGTGTCTAGGACCTGTGTCATATTAATTGGATTGTTCACACATAGAGTAATTAATTATAATGTCTTGTTTGACTAACCTCTTTATCCATCGTACTATGTGTTAATTTATTTAAACTTATACATAAAATGTTTGTTATTGGTTGACAGATAAATAAATAAGTAATTTATTTCGCATTTGTTTTATTTTTTTGGTTCCCGTTTTGAGTATGGGCCATCTGAAGCATCAATTAGGTATCTTATGGGTCGGCCTCTGCAGTCTGAAGACTATGAGCCTACAAATAGACTGCCTTAAGTAAATAAAATAAAAAAGAAACAATGGATGAGCTGTATGAAAGAAGAAGACAAGTGCAAGGCTGGAGCTAGTCGCCATCTCAGTAGTGTGAGTAGTGTAACAGAGAAGTACGGATGAAGAAGACAAGTGCATGGCTGGAGCTAGTCGCCATCTCAGTAGTGTGAGTAGTGTAACAGAGAAGTACGGATGAAGAAGACAAGTGCATGGCTGGAGCTAGTCGCCATCTCAGTAGTGTGAGTAGTGTAACAGAGAAGTACGGATGAAGAAGACAAGTGCATGGCTGGAGCTAGTCGCCATCTCAGTAGTGTGAGTAGTGTAACAGAGAAGTACGGATGAAGAAGACAAGTGCATGGCTGGAGCTAGTCGCCATCTCAGTAGTGTGAGTAGTGTAACAGAGAAGTACGGATGAAGAAGACAAGTGCATGGCTGGAGCTAGTCGCCATCTCAGTAGTGTGAGTAGTGTAACAGAGAAGTACGGATGAAGAAGACAAGTGCATGGCTGGAGCTAGTCGCCATCTCAGTAGTGTGAGTAGTGTAACAGAGAAGTACGGATGAAGAAGACAAGTGCATGGCTGGAGCTAGTCGCCATCTCAGTAGTGTGAGTAGTGTAACAGAGAAGTACGGATGAAGAAGACAAGTGCATGGCTGGAGCTAGTCGCCATCTCAGTAGTGTGAGTAGTGTAACAGAGAAGTACGGATGAAGAAGACAAGTGCATGGCTGGAGCTAGTCGCCATCTCAGTAGTGTGAGTAGTGTAACAGAGAAGTACGGATGAAGAAGACAAGTGCATGGCTGGAGCTAGTCGCCATCTCAGTAGTGTGAGTAGTGTAACAGAGAAGTACGGATGAAGAAGACAAGTGCATGGCTGGAGCTAGTCGCCATCTCAGTAGTGTGAGTAGTGTAACAGAGAAGTACGGATGAAGAAGACAAGTGCATGGCTGGAGCTAGTCGCCATCTCAGTAGTGTGAGTAGTGTAACAGAAAAGTACGGATGAAGAAGACAAGTGCATGGCTGGAGCTAGTCGTCATCTCAGTAGTGTGAGTAGTGTAACAGAGAAGTACGGATGAAGAAGACAAGTGCATGGCTGGAGCTAGTCGTCATCGCAGTAGGGTGAGTAGTGTAACAGAGAAGTATGGATGAAGAAGACAAGTGCATGGCTGGAGCTAATAGTCATCGCAGTATATAGTGTGAGTAGGGTAACAGAGAAGTCTGGATGAAGAAGACAAGTGCATGGATGGAGCTTGTCGTCATCTCAGTAGAGCAGAATCTCACTACTCACTAAATTTAAGATAAGAAGATATTTTACGCCGAAACCAAATAATTTGCGATAAGGGCAAGGGAATAATGATCATGAATGATGAGGTTAATGCTATGATCTGCAGAATCTTTTCCAGCTTCACAGATATACGAATCTTCTTGTTCAGACTCTGCTGCAAAGCTGTGATAGTTCACACAGTGCGACTTGGTCGACGGCGCAAATTTATGCAACAAAACCTGCTAATGGACATCTTGCATCCAGTGCACTCCGATAGCTTGATATTTCGTAAAGATCTAACAATGTTAGAATGACAATGCAGACTGCAATTGCCACTTTTCGTCTAGACGTGCAAGGATATTGAAAGTTGGTTGGTAGCAGATCTAAGCTTCTATCAAATGGGGCAATGACCGAAAATTACTATGAATAAGAAACGTTCACTGGGTACGTGATCAGCCGGTACGTTTACGTAAGACTCAATGGCATCGAACCTATTTCAAAATTTTAGGTGTCTGCAAATATAAAAGTACCTACTTGGTATGTACCTAGGTATAGAACTGTTAGTCTTCCAGGGATGCGCCAGAGCGTAAATACATCAGCGTAGGTAGCCCTCATGCCAAACCACAAACACAATCTAAATTTTGTCATTGGCGTTGAGGGCAAGCTTCTGTTTGTCATATATTTGTGACAATGGCGCATGGCGTTATAAAGGTTAACAGGCATGCACAGAGGGGGTTCTGCGGTGGTCCTTTCACAGGACCAGTTGCCCCTTCCTTAGGCTTATGGTAACTTCTGGGGTAATTTTACTGTTTAGTGAGGTGAGCATCTTAAAAGTTCCCGAAGGAACAAAGGTACTCTAACTATTGTCAGGTATACCTACCTACTAATACGGCTCTGCTGCAGTCCCAGTTTCATCAAACCTCTTACCGGAACCTAGGTATTTGTCAGTTTAGCCGTGAATACGTAGATAGGTAGGTCCGAGTGAGAGATGCACTTCCGCATTCAAAAGGTATCTATTGATATTAATGAAAATCCATTAGCAATCTGATCCAATAACAACAGGCCCAAGCCTCAAGAATACTCAACTATCGGCATCAGTTGTCGACATAACAGTAGGTGCATACAACGCAATCTGAATAAATATGAAGGATCGTGTTGTAACTTATCATTAGTAAACAAACACTCGAATGTACTGTTGATAGATAATATACGTGTGCCGTGATATACATGCGAAACAACAGCTAATGACATACAAAAAGTAAAAGGAAGAAGAAAGTCATCAAATCCTTTGCTCTTTATGGTAGGTAGGTACCGTATGTTTGGCCACTTTCTTCGCTTATATCGCTTTCGTTTTTAAAATATTCTTACTTGGTGGAACATATTTAGATACTTATCAATTTTTTAAATTGTGGAATTCTTTCAAAGGGGTCATGCCATTTGGGTAAAAGGCCAGGGAGTGTGGGATTTGTAAAATCCCCCCAGTGATCACTATCAGCACATAGAACCCCTTAAAGACCACCCCGGAATGCCTTCTGTGCAACGCCTGTTAGGATACAACCCTGGGGAGATTGTAAAGGGGTCTTCCCTGAGACATACCAGAGAAAGTACATAAAGCCGTTGGTCCTGCGTCTGATCTCTCCCAGGACGTGCCACTATAATATATCCTATCGTGGCCAATATTCGGTCGGGAAGATGATAATTACATGGGTAGGTACTTACAAGCCTAATACCCAACAATCACAGGTGCCAACACAATGACTTGTATTACCTTCCTATCACAGAGGATAAAGCTAGGTATATGAAATGCACTCGATGAAAGAATCAGTCAAAATCCCTAAACAAAAGACGAACTAGGATCATCGTTTCAGTATCAACATAAAATCATAGAAATATAAAAAACAGTATTATATCTATGGTATCAACACTTGGATTTGGCCCAAGGAATCAAGGTAAGTTCCGTACTAGTTCAAGAGCTATTCTTGTTGGTAACAAAAGTGTACCACTGTCCATCCTGTAGATAGGTAGGTACTTATTATTGTTTATGTTCATATATCCGAGAAAAATAGAATCACACCTACATAAGAGAATCGCTGGATGCGTGAAGAACAGGACCGTTCGATGTGTTGACGCTTGGGAGAGGCATACGAGTGTTGAACGTTCTTCTGCTGAAATCTCAATATTAATTTGATGATGATAGGAGGAAATTGCACATTCTCGAGTCAATGACAGCGAGGTCCTTTTTTTTTTGATGTCGGGGGGAAATCCTCATGGAAATCCTCCACCCTGGGGCGAGTGGAGGGGTCTGTCAGACTCTTACTGACTAAAACCACCCCGGTGTTCCATCTTCCACCTACGCCGGGGATCGCGGGAACGTATGCGACTTCTGCAATCCTAACCTGACATTATTTTTAATCCGAAGCATCCTAACAGCATCGAAGCAGGATAACACTGAAAAATTGTAGGTGGATATATTTATTTATCGATGCTATGAAACCATGGACTGATTAGCAAGATCAATTCAATAGGTGTGGTAGCAGACAGTGTGAAATTAAAATTAGCACGACACGACGCTACCGCACTCAGACCATTTTCCATAAAAATACTCCAAAAATGTTGTGAGGACCATCTCTGACTCATCCCATTTACGGATTGACTTCTTTTTAAGCTTTATTGTATCGAGAGATACCTAATCTAAATACCTCTTTCGTGGTTAATTTATTAAAATGTTAGGTACTTATAGATAAATTTGTACTTAAAGACGTCCGTGAAGTTCGCTTTTCGCTGCGCAGTAGGTCACATGAAATTGCGGCCCATGGCAATTTCTACCAATATTTAAGTTTTGTGGTGATTTTCTTACCTCGATCACAAAATCCGTGCTATGTAGGTAGGTAAGGGAACGCCAATGTGATTATCCTCAAAACTTGGGTCTATTGCACACTAGACTATGAACTATACTAGGTATATGTTCAACACTAGACAAAAAAAAATCTTCCTAAACCGCGAAGGGTAGCAGGCACCACTTTCATCAGGTTATCTAAAGGAGCTGCCCCTCTCATTGACAAGCATATTCAATTGAATGAATGTGCTAAACTGAAAGTACATTTTCAGGACATGCCCGACGGTCATTGTGGCATCAAGCTTTTTGAAGCATCGAAAATACGCACAATCGAATAAATACCCATACAATCCATATTGTAAAACTCGTATTTTTATATGTATTATTCTTTACGTATTGCAATACAACAGCATACAAATTCAATAAAAATTGGAGCAGAGTTCTGCGGTTCGGTGCACAACAAGTCGATTTGAACATTATTTAACAAGTGCAATAAAGAAATCCTCGTCGATTCTTTCCATACACTGACATGCGGACCAAGACTTGTTGTAAAGGATTAGTTTGCGCAGTCGCAGAACGATGTCAGACATTTTTAATTGGTAGAAAGTAATGGTCGATACTGGTGAAGGCCACGAGTCTGCTGAATGCGAGAAACACAGGACTGGTCGATTGGCGACGCATCGTGGAGGCCCTTGTCCACCGGCTTTAGACATACTGACATTATATCAGCGATAATGATTGTCGGATAAGTCAAAATATAAAGGACTCGCCCGCGACGATTTAGTAGGTACTTCACAAACTTCAACTTTTAAAGGTTAGTTTCGGAAAATTAAGCACAACGATTTTCATTAATTACCCAGCCATTACTGCTGCTGATTCTGTGGTCTCAGGATCAGCGTAACTGTTCACCCCGTTCCCCTCGTCAGGGGTTGATTATGCAAAAATTGTTGGATCTGTTTCAATTATCCCACTTTTAGTTTGTTCATACCAATTTCCACATAAATTGAAGCAATCAATTAATCCTTATGTCCTCCCCTAAAAACTTCATCACCCCTTTTGGGGTTTATTTTCGACAAACAGACATACTCCCGGGACAAAAGTATCCTATGTTGGATAAAAGTATCCTGTGTTAACATAGGATACTTTTTTATCCCGGGAGCATGTTCTCTTGACACTCACGACCATCACGCGGGCAGAGTCGCGGGCGCCAGCTAGTGAGTACTAAATAATGGACAAAAAACCAGTAATATGTTTTGTTACATTAGAATATCGTATTCTGCTTATCCAATGGCCGATGTTTATTCTTTGTGTTAGATTGTTTACTCGTTAGCGATCGACTAGGGGCTGATATGGTATGATTTTAGTACGAGAAGAGATGATATTGGCCGGAAATAGGAATACTGTAGGGATCTATACTTAACCCGTTCCGTTCGTCCGGTTCCCGTACATCGTATTTTCACAATAGGGTTAATAAAGATACATTAAGAGTCAAAATTTCTTCATGTTTATTTCATTTTTTTAAACATCATCATGTTACACACATTGGACAATAAACTGTGAACAATTTCAGGCATTCAAAGAGGTAGCGGTTATCTAAATTAATTGTTGCGTTACAGGCATTCAGCTAACTCGGACATTTCAAATATGTACTTAAATCCCCAACAGATAACACCACACTTTATTATTAGTAAATGCCAAGTGGAGTTTAGTCTCCACAATTTAGTATGTTTATTAATTATCCAAATTAACTTATGCTCCGTAACACAGACACTACTATTTACCACATCTCGCAAACTGCTAACACCGATACTAAAATTTTAGCCATCTCTACGCGCTAATACAGTCAGAACCATTCCAAATATCCATACAAACATTCTTAGTCGCAATATTTTATTCTGTCAAGCAATGTTTATTCACCGGGTGATCCTTTAAAATGAGCGATATATATCTTACATGACTAAATTATGTTACGACTCGTATACTGATAAATATATTTTGAGTCCTTGATTTTAAGTAAGAAAAATACTCTTAGTTTATTAAAATATTTACTTTTGAATCGGGATAAGAAGACTGAAGTTATTATAAATTTATTCTACTCGAAAGACCCAATGAATAACATCGCTTGTTTACAAATTCCAATTATTTCCAATAACTGGGACTAACAATATTGCTCAACTTGAAGCTAGCAAACACGAACACCGACGAACACTGACGAACTATGACGAAACGCGCCCATATCGGCTGTCGATACCAGAATCCAATGTGAACTGCCAATGACGAACTGACGATGTAAAACTTATAAACGATACTAATGAAACGTACTAACATTATCACATGGTAGGCGATTGCCATGTGAACATGCTTAAAAACCTCCGACGTATGTTCTGTATCTACATATTAACCCTTAAACTAAAGGTGCAAAATATTTACTTACATTACGTTAATCTCCCTAAGAGCAGTCAATTTGAATTGATCTACAAAAAGTACAAACAATAAATAAAACTAGCACGTAAAAATACATAGATACATTTAGTACAAGTTCCTAAATCTATTGTAATTTGTATATTGTTATAAAACGAAAGTGCAGGTACTGCATATGGAGAATTAAGCGTATCCGATACATTATATACTACTATTCGCGTGTGGGCCGCGGTCGTCGACCTCCGTTAGTGCATACTTTTATTTAGTGTCTAAAATACTAGGTTACTGTTCTCTCCATTTTGTTGAGCTATGCGAACAAAAATGTACTAAACAGCTAGTTTTTATTTGTAATTATTTTTTGCAAAGATCATAGACAAAAATTAAACTTGGGCTCAGTACGCACATCGAATGTAACCGGCGATGGAAGATCTGCGTGATTTTCTAGAAAGGGAATAAAAATGTTATCGACGTTCATTCAGTCTACGCATATGATGAAATCGTCGAAGCATAGCAATACTAACTAGCTCCGATTTTAAAGTAACCTATCGACTGCCGTGCTTTTGTATGGAATATGCACTTGATCGATAGTATTTTGTCGTGTATTCCGTTGCGCACTAAGCTGTCTTTATTCCTATGGAGGCTTGACCCAAACAGATATTCAGTGTAGGTACATGAAAAGTATGTATCTTAGTTGGAGGATAAAACAGGTTCGACAACAGTATATTGCTCTTCTTTTCCATAGGATCTGTCAACAACATCAATGCACAGGTCAGCCGTGGCCGCGGTCACACAATCACTACACTAGCGAACGGTAAATTTTATTTTGAATCTATATTTTAAAAATATACACCGGGCTGTCTAACAAATTGTTTGGAATAGATTTATATCTTTGTATACAAAAATGTTTCATTATTTTGTTACATAACACTTAAATAAGCTGAAATTATATGTAAAACCTTTTACTGAAAAACACAAAACCATCGACACGAGTTTAAAATAATCGCACATCCCAGTGATCATTCATCAAGATAAATACAAATTAAAACTTAAATTACACCAATTGATTTCAATACTAGCAAAATATATTTTAAAATGAATCGCTTCTCAGCCATTTACAATCACATAACATTTATTTAGGAACATAACAAATTTACAAAAATATTTCTTTATTTGGTTCTGTTACTAGCACTATTTATTACTTTTGTCGGTACGAGTACAACACATTGTTTTTAAATAAATGTTTCTAATATGATATGACGGCAGTAGCGATTGCTCGGTCACTATTGTTACATCTAGCATTTACTTTCGACCATGTTAATTGTTCCAGTCTATATTGCTTTTATTTATTTACATTACAT
The DNA here is from genome assembly GCA_002192655.3 of Mamestra configurata. Lineage (NCBI taxonomy): Eukaryota > Metazoa > Arthropoda > Insecta > Lepidoptera > Noctuidae > Mamestra > Mamestra configurata. The sequence goes on along the minus strand of NDFZ01005398.1, from coordinate 311,798 downwards.
TAATAACGAAGACCTGGTGTAGGACTTGCGGTACAAACTACAACACTGATCGGCACTTTTATGATCAACTTAAACGTAACATTAAATAGTTAAATAAGGCAGACAATGATTTATTTGCACAGTGGGCACTTAACGGTTTCTATTGCAGTAATCACAGAGAACGCAGACGCTTTGACGGCTAATGCTAGAGACGTCATTATAAAATTTCCATACAAACCATAGACACTTAGGACTGGACTATAGTCGATGTTTTGAGACATGTAATAGATAAAATACAGTTAAATAAGCTTTTCTGGCTAATGACAGTCCAAACTTGTGCTAGAAATGGGGATGTGACCCGTCGGATACCCAATTTGAGTGCAGTGCTCCTGTTCTGAACATGAGTCATACGTTGAAGTGCCTAATTAACTTTGACTACGTTAATTGCAGCATCGATGGTATTCTAATTCTCCTAATGGGCCCAAACAATCTAAGAAGAAAACCATCGAGTCGAAAAGAAAAGAAAATTAGGTTTGATTATTATTACTTATGGCGTCTCTTGCCACTGCTACCGGGGCGTCGCCATCCTCTGCGGCAGTAAATAGTATGTCAACTAGCGTTTATAAGACTATGATATATTAGACATCAATTTTATTTAATAAATGTATCACGTATGGTTCAATGAGAGACAAAAATTGCGACACTGCAAGAATTCTCTGACGTCCATCCTTTCACACTACACGTTACAATGACTATCCATTTAGCTAAACACCATCTGAGGCCGTATTAGGGAAGAGTCATCATAGTTCCAGCGCGAAAAAGAGATGGCGCTATTCAGCCTGTATAGCTTCATCTTTCTTGCTCTGTAATAGTGATGACTTTAGCCTATACGTGCCCAGTAAATCTTTTCTAACTCTTCTACAGAAAATGCTCAGTTTACATTATACACTGGACCGCATGCTTATCAATTTACTAAAGAATTATTACTAGTAATTAAATTTGTACTAAGCGAAGTCAAAGGCGGCGTTTTATAATAAAGTATTAATTATAAATGCTGATTGCCGTCTCAAATCAGTTATTTATTCTTATTGCTATAGTTAATCTTGGTGTTATGAAGGGTATTTATCAGGTTTATAGGAGGGACTTGGAAATAACCGAAAGCTTCTAGCCGCTTTACTTAAAAAATGTTCTACATTTACACCAACTTGAAATGGTGTAAATTTTTTTTTCTGCAAGCTGTCAAATTTCAGACACTCGTGCCATCAATAAAAGTTGGGTTCAATTAAATTTACTAACAATATTTAGGTAAGATAAATAATCAAAATCCGTCCATCAGCAGGCAACTTCTACAGTACCTTTTCAAATGCATTGATTGTCAAAGAGGTGCCTAATGAAAGAAGCGTTCTGCACAAAATCATGATTATTTTCGTCGGCCAAATTAATATTTAAATAGGTTTTAATGTAACGCAGCTGTAATACAGCTTGGATGGGCCGCTTTTACGACATTTTTAAGTCTGCCAAAATTCCGCAATGCCTGAAGTCCCGCCTCTATAACTAGTGTTTTGCGCACCATGACTTACGGTGCTGAGACATGGACTCTCACGCAGGAGCACACTGTACACAGCCTGAGAGTTGCACAGAGAGCCATGGAGCGTTCCATGCTTGGCATACGGCTAATAGACCAAGTTCCAAACGTCGAGTACCAAAGACGTGCGAAGGTTTTAATGGAGCCGGGCAGGACACCTAGCAAGGCGTGGTGATGATAGGTGGAGTAAGGCAGTGACCGGATGGCGCCCGAGGACTGGAAGACGTGTTGGTCGGCCGGCGGCGAGATGGGCGGACGACATTGTTGCCATCGTGGGTACAACCTGCATGAGCCTGGCACAGGAACGTGGGGATTGGCACAAAAGAGAGGCCTATGCTCAGCAAGTGGGCGAAGTCGGGATGTGGATTATGAATGTAAATCCATATTAGTAACAGTCTGTAACATTTTCAGGCCTTAACCAATTTTGATATACCTCTAGAGATAGATTGGGCCTCGGAAAAGGACAAAGGATATATTTTATCCCAGAAACCATTGCTTGATTTCCGATATTAACGAGAAGCCACTGGCAGAAGCTATTAAATAATAAGATATTAAGCAAAAGAAAATTCTTGCAAAGTTAATTTTAATAATAAACTACACAGTCAAAAGCTTCCCAGTTATTCCCAGTATATCTTGCATATTAGTCAGAATGCTAACTATATAGAATAAATAGACGATTATATCACTTTATAAGTATGTGTTGTCTTATGCATAAGAGATAACATATCGTTAATTAACACATTAACATACGCAACTGCATATATGTTTTATAATAATCATAAGTCATTCTCTCAAGTCACGCATAAAATCTCGTCTAAATATAAGAGAGCGTTCATACTCACATGCGGTTTCGAACAGATTTTAGTATAATGTAAACGAGCCATAAGTTCTGAATCATAGACACGAGAATGGGCGTGGCCAGGTGGAGGGATAACAGGTCTACTTGGTTATAAACCCCGCCCCTTACCCCTGGCCACGCCTATAATCACGATCTCAAACATAATACCATTCTTAATCTTGCTTGAAAACCATTCCTCTACGTCATAACAATTTACCTAAAACTATTCTATGACAACTAGTAATGAAGGCTTGACGCAAATGCCTTTGGAGCTCATAGAAAATGACGTTCTATCAACCATAGACCACAAAATGTTTGAGATTGATCATGTGACATTTCGGTAGCGTCTGTCCAACTCATACATTAGACTTTTTGGAAATAGAATGTCGTTTTTCCTAGGCCCTATGATCAATGTTATGATTCAAACAAATGTGGTGGTACACATTAAAACTATTTATTTTTATATTTACATATTTACTTTGTTATTTATTTCGCACACGGTTTTATTTTTAAGACGCTGTCTTACTAGCGTTTGCCCAGCGTTGATATTAGTCGATGAGATGAATGAAAAGATGCATTCATACCAAACGATTGTTTTATAGATCTCTTCATTTCTTAGATTTTCAAATATTATTTGAAAGCATAAATAAAAATATTGGAATTTACGCGTATTATACTCGTATGAAAGTAAAATAAGTACCTGTAAGCTGCGTCAAAAGTAAACTTGGAATTTATTCCGAGTGTCCATGTAACATCTGGCTAGATACTATTCACAACTCCGTCAACTGTGAATGAGCCAACAGCTGAATGAACACTGATAAAGAGTTTACTAAAAGCGCTTCCGTATGCTAAGACCTGTAGTACTATTCTGTAAAAATCTCACCGCAAAAGCTTGGTGAACAAAGCAGCCAATCCATACAATCAAGGTGGTATAACACTTGTCTTCAAGCTCACCTGACCTAAGTTATTACGGTGTGACATCTAACTAGTTAGACCGACTGTTTTGCTTTCTATTTTTGTTTAAATATTTCGCACTATTCGACTACACTGGGCAAAAAAGCGCAAATGAAATCAATGATCGCAATGTATAATTTTTATAAAGATGTGTATTAGAGCAAATAGTATAAAGTCTTTTGTAATACAATTTTTGAGGGATTTTTACTTTAGTGGAAGAAGAAAGGAAGAATTTTGATGTGTGGTTTTTTCCAAACTAATTTCATTTAAAAATAATTATTTTAGTCTGAAACTGCAGCAAAATGAGTATTTCTATTTGTGATTGTAATAAACGATAAAAGATTACAACTTGGAAGATCTGAAGTTGAGGCAAGGAAAGATAGGAAGTATGTATCTATGCAAGAATTTCGTCTATAAACTAGCCATTTGTTTGAACACAAAATTGTTCTTTCTATATTAATAATGCCGATTGAACCTTAAAATCAATATTATGGCTGAACTTTGCTGTATATGTTCTACAAGGTGACTGGTCATTCCGTGCATTCCTTGATATTCTAGAGCTAATTTGCAACATTTATAACTTTAATATTTTGCGGTCCAATTATCTCGCTCCAGTCCAATTTGCTTGGTTTTCATTTATCGAATTATTTTAGTACATTTTTGGAAATATTGGACCTCACAACCAAAAAACTGCTAATTGTGTGAAATCTACTACACTTAGGATAATAAATTGATCCTTTTCTGATAGCTTGTGAACTAATAACTCGCTCGAAAATCCACTTATTAAAAAATTATCACAGCTTTGAAAATAGCTTCCGATTGAAAAAGGTTCCAGGCTATATTGTTGGCTAAGCCTAAAAATGACAGATCTGTCTAAAAGTGAGCACTATTTTGTAAGCATATTAAACAAGGAAGGTTTTCCATAACTTGTACGAATTACCAGTCATCCAGCAGCACCAAATGCCTTCATATGTTGAAAAAGAACTGTAGACGTAATTATTCTCTAAGCCGCATGGGGTCACCGCTCATCATACTACTAAGTGTTAGCCATGGCCTGTTAGACACAACACCACAATATTGATTCCAAGGAACCATCCCAAAGAACAAACATCAATCCGAATCACAACCCACACATCCGCATACACATCGCTACACAGGCACACATACAAAAATTAAAGCATGAAGAAAAATATTTCCACCTCTTGAGACTATGAATATCGAATTTGTTCCTAAGTTATAGTACATAGTTTATTATAGCTTAATATAAGGGTAAAGTTACAGTGTTATGAGGGCACGCGCGATGTTATCTCCATCGGGAGGGACGTGGCGACCTGCATCTGAAAGGAGTGGGGATAAGGTTAGAATCTGGAATTGAGAATGGAACACTCGAATCAACATCTATTGGTACGCTCGAATTCAGCTACTGGTGACTAGCGACGCCACCTTAAGCTGGTTTCTCACGTCACGTGGTATGACAAGGAGGCGCGAGCGCGCTCGTAGAGATGCGGGCGCGTGCGGTTGAACACGTTAATTTTATCTCGACGCTTTCGACCGTGAGGTACTCACACTTCCGTAAATATGAAGTAGTCGAATGAACAATTGCCGAATTTTATTTTTATACAAAAATGAACCATCTTTGAATCTTTGCGTAACTCGGCAAAGTGCAGAGCACAAAAATTTAAACGACTATAGTAGGCGTAATCGTGGAATAACGGTCATTGACCCACCTACAATTATTGACATTTTTAATTTGAAAAACGGAATTAATGACACAAAGCTGTCCCGAATCATCATCTCTCGTGATCCTTAACATTGTCTAATAATGAAAAACGATTCATATTTAATTGTTCAGGTACCTACGAACAGTTATTAGGGAAAGGTCAATATACTTTATTCCACATTTATCTGGCGCCTACTATAGCACGATGCCTGGAATAGAATACAAAGTAAATTAAAGGGCGGTACCAGCCCGCTAATGATATAAAAAGAAAAGCGATGCCTTAATGGTAACATATAGGAAGTTAAGAAGCAAAGTTATCAATTAACTTCTCGTCCACTTTGATGCGACGGTGGTGCGGGCGGCAAGGTCATGCGCGCCGCACCGTGCTCACCATGGGTGAGCTCGCGAGACTAATCGGCTCGGCGCGGCGAAACTCGTGATATCACGCGTCGTGTGTAGCCGGCTTTACGCCTCTCACTCACGCCTACACACGATTGTCTATACCTGCCAGTTTTACTTTTTTGTACACACCTTGTTCTTAGCGAGGTGCGGCGAGTGAGTGAACACGCAGTCAGCGATGGAGTCGAGTGCCCGCTCGTCTAGCACTCGCTCGTCCAAGCCACGTTCATCTAACACCGCTTATCACTATACACACCTTGTTCTTAGCGAGGTGCGGCGAGTGAGTGAACACGCAGTCAGCGATGGAGTCGAGTGCCCGCTCGTCTAGCACTCGCTCGTCCAAGCCACGTTCATCTAACACCGCTTATCACTATACACACCTTGTTCTTAGCGAGGTGCGGCGAGTGAGTGAACACGCAGTCAGCGATGGAGTCGAGTGCCCGCTCGTCTAGCACTCGCTCGTCCAAGCCACGTTCATCTAACACCGCTTATCACTATACACACCTTGTTCTTAGCGAGGTGCGGCGAGTGAGTGAACACGCAGTCAGCGATGGAGTCGAGTGCCCGCTCGTCTAGCACTCGCTCGTCCAAGCCACGTTCATCTAACACCGCTTATCACTATACACACCTTGTTCTTAGCGAGGTGCGGCGAGTGAGTGAACACGCAGTCAGCGATGGAGTCGAGTGCCCGCTCGTCTAGCACTCGCTCGTCCAAGCCACGTTCATCTAACACCGCTTATCACTATACACACCTTGTTCTTAGCGAGGTGCGGCGAGTGAGTGAACACGCAGTCAGCGATGGAGTCGAGTGCCCGCTCGTCTAGCACTCGCTCGTCCAAGCCACGTTCATCTAACACCGCTTATCACTATACACACCTTGTTCTTAGCGAGGTGCGGCGAGTGAGTGAACACGCAGTCAGCGATGGAGTCGAGTGCCCGCTCGTCTAGCACTCGCTCGTCCAAGCCACGTTCATCTAACACCGCTTATCACTATACACACCTTGTTCTTAGCGAGGTGCGGCGAGTGAGTGAACACGCAGTCAGCGATGGAGTCGAGTGCCCGCTCGTCTAGCACTCGCTCGTCCAAGCCACGTTCATCTAACACCGCTTCCAATGCCGCCGCTAGCTCTGAGCTCTCCGCAAATGCTGCGCCGCCTTCCGCTGTACACACAATTTATAATTAACTAGCGGTCCCGATAAACGTCTGTGAAATATACATGTGTAAATGTGAATCTGAACGAACCATAGACACAAGCAAAAACAAAAAAAAAAGAAATGTGTCCAACCGTTTAGGAGGACAGGGAAATGACGCATACAGATGACTGGACTGTTTCTAGGACTGGTGATTGAGTGTTTTCCTTGAAATGGGTTATAGTTCTAGAGCTGAATTGCAACGATTTTATCCCCGTTCGTTCTTTCATGACCTATCCGAAAAGTACCAGTTGACTGTTGAGTGTAGTGAAATTCTTACCATTTGCAGTTTTTTAATTGTGAGGCAATTTTTTTATTATTAGCCTATTGTATCCCACCGCTAGCAAAGGCCTCCCCCATATCCTTCCAGGCTCTCTTTTTCGCAGAAAATTTATAAAAGAAAAAAATAAACCTCGATCCTCCAAAAAAAAAACAATATGGACCCCAAGTTTTCGGAGTCAAGATCGTTACAAATGAGGTAGTATACCAGTATAAAAAAAAAAAACAAAACAAAACCAAATAAATAAAATAAATAAATAAACCAATTACCAGTCACCCTGTATGTATAAAATTAAAACTGGGATGCCCGACGGAAAAAAGGTTGACAAAAACTTACACACTTTCTATTCTATTTATGGAAATCGTGTGAGACCCAAAGACAACAAGCAAACACAATAAAAAAAAACGTTTTAGAATCAAATTGAGCTGAATCTGAAACACTCAAACATTTTACTAGCAGACCCACTTTAAACATAGTGAGGGAGACCAATGAAAAGACAAGAGGATGGACACATACCTTGGTTAAAAAACTCCGTGAACGCTTCATCAGGTATTTGACTGAGCACAGCAGGATCCAAAATGTCGTCCGGTGGTACATGTCCAACTTCCACTTCTGAAAATTAAATAACAATATTATTACACTTTGTGTAGCAGACCAATAAAGATCGAGGGTAACACGGACAAAACCAACGTGTATTTACACGAGAAGAGCAAAAAAGAGGCTTGAAAATTTATCATAGCGTAATGAAGTGGCTTTCAGGCGTTAAAATGTCACAATTGTATTCTATTAAGCCCTTAACCCACACCCTTTGCTTTATCACGGGTCTTAAATGTTCATAAGGTTCAATATTCAAATAAAATTTTACAAGTCATCAACCTTATAGTAATTGTCCAGTTTACTGGCCACTCTTTGCCGAACGTGCACGGCGTACACTGCATAGAACTTTTTCACAGCGAATACTGTTGTAAATTCATTCACATTGACACTTCTGTAGTCCAGCACGCTCCGTATATGCGAAAAGAAGCTCCCGTAGAAGAGCCGACGACCTAAATTCAAACGGCACATAATTTATGACTTGAGTGAATCAGTGTATCTTACCCAGCTCATGCGAGTCGCTGGCGACCGTGACGTACTCGCTCTCGCTGAGCGCGCCCATCGCCGCCTCCTCCGAACTGTCGTACGTCGACGAGTTCGAGCACACGTTCAGTTCTGTCAGACAAACACCGGTACATCATTGAATATTTACTGACGTACTTGGTGTGGCACAAGAATATGAATATGAAGAATATGAATATAGATGACGCGATATAGCTAGCAAGCTAGCTTTTTTTTTAGAATTTAAGCAATGACAACGCACTTCCTTACGTAATTTCCTACCCTCTATCCATTCTTTTTGTACAATAAAGAATTAAATAAAGTATGGTTTGGGGCGTTCTTATGAAAATCCAGGTGCGGTGTGTTGCCGAAACTCCCAGAGAACAAAATACTCTGGCATTTCGAAATGATGTGTTTACAATACGGCATTTACATCCGCAACAATAAACAGCCACCGCATGCGGGAAATTGGGCTAATTCATAAAGACATACCGGAAACTATGTCTTTATGAATTAGGGAGACTCGACCTGCATTATCCATCCATCCGACGTTACATACATACTGGCCGATTGTTAATCGGCGCCTAGTGGCGGCTAAAAGGTGTACGTTTCCGAAAATTGGCATAACGTACCTTGGGCGGCACCGTCGGGCACGGACGTTTGCGGACCTGTACCTTCTTAACCAACTAGTGTCGTAGTTTACATACCGGATAACGATTGATCGGCGCCTAGTGGCGGCTCGGCAGTGGGCGGGCGCAGGCGCGCGGTACTGTCGGGCACGGACGCTTGCGGACCTGGACCTTCTTAACCAACTAGTGTCGTAGTTTACATACCGGATAACGATTGATCGGCGCCTAGTGGTGGCTCGGCAGTGGGCGGGCGCAGGCGCGCGGTACTGTCGGGCACGGACGCTTGCGGATCTGGACCTTCTTAACCAACTAGTGTCGTAGTTTACATACCGGATAACGATTGATCAGCGCCTAGTGGTGGCTCGGCAGTGGGCGGTCGCAGGCGCGCGGGTGGGCGGCGCCGGCGCTTAGCACGGCGCGGCCCGCGCGGTACTGTCGGGCACGGACGTTTGCGGACCACCTTCTTGGGACGACAATCGCGAGCTAACTTGTCATAGTTGTCCTGTTGATTTAAAAAATCTATCATTTATAATAATAATGTATGATTTTAGTGTTCAATCTCAGCTCATGAAAGCCTACGGTTACAGTAGCATAAAGCTTGGTTACAAATTTCCATTTTCCTTATTCATTACGATCGTGGACCAGCAGCTGGTCTCAGAACATAAATAGACGAGGCTCGTAAAGGTACTTTTTGACAATGAAAATAAAAAGTCGAGAAAACACACCAGACACTTAGTCCGTCCAGTACATTAGGCCGAATACCTAAACAGGGTCGCCTTTGAGTCTTTTCACGTTTCCTATGTGCTACGGTCACAGGCCTTATGAATGGCTACTATAATGTTGGGTCACGTACCCTCTTCCATGCGTGCTCAGGCGCTATGAATGGCTACTATAATGTTGGGTCACGTACCCTCTTCCATGCGTGCTCAGGAGCTATGAATGGCTACTATAATGTTGGGTCACGTACCCTCTTCCATGCGTGCTCAGGCGCTATGAATGGCTACTATAATGTTGGGTCACGTACCCTCTTCCATGCGTGCTCAGGCGCTATGAATGGCTACTATAATGTTGGGTCACGTACCCTCTTCCATGCGTGCTCAGGCGCTATGAATGGCTACTATAATGTTGGGTCACGTACCCTCTTCCATGCGTGCTCAGGCGCTATGAATGGCTACTATAATGTTGGGTCACGTACCCTCTTCCAAGCGTGCTCAGGCGCTATGAATGGCTACTATAATGTTGGGTCACGTACCCTCTTCCAAGCGTGCTCAGGCGCTATGAATGGCTACTATAATGTTGGGTCACGTACCCTCTTCCAAGCGTGCTCAGGCGCTATGAATGGCTACTATAATGTTGGGTCACGTACCCTCTTCCAAGCGTGCTCAGGCGCTATGAATGGCTACTATAATGTTGGGTCACGTACCCTCTTCCAAGCGTGCTCAGGCGCTATGAATGGCTACTATAATGTTGGGTCACGTACCCTCTTCCAAGCGTGCTCAGGCGCTATGAATGGCTACTATAATGTTGGGTCACGTACCCTCTTCCAAGCGTGCTCAGGCGCTATGAATGGCTACTATAATGTTGGGTCACGTACCCTCTTCCAAGCGTGCTCAGGCGCTATGAATGGCTACTATAATGTTGGGTCACGTACCCTCTTCCATGCGTGCTCAGGCGCTATGAATGGCTACTATAATGTTGGGTCACGTACCCTCTTCCATGCGTGCTCAGGCGCTATGAATGGCTACTATAATGTTGGGTCACGTACCCTCTTCCATGCGTGCTCAGCGCAGAGCGGCGTCTGGTCGGCAAGCGGCAGCAGCGGCTGGTTGCAGCGCGCGCCCCCCGCGAACACCGCCGCACACGCCGCGTACAGGCGCTGCTCCGGCGCGCGCGTGACGTGGGACAGGCAGTAGCGCGAGCACGGCAGTGCGCCACGCCCGCAACGTTCGGTGCCACACTCCCCGGTGGTACTGCCGCCACTGAGCTCGGTGGAGCCCGTCTCGCCGCCTGACCAGCCGGTTTCTCTGTGTGGAAGAATGATATTAAAACTTTGTGAAAAATTATTGGTGCTTTCAGAAAGGCAAGCACCGTTACACCTTGTCGTGCGTTGTTTTTTCCACAGTAGGTATGAAGTATTTTCGTAAAACGAAATTATTCTAATTCTCTAATTCTGAACATCTGAACGTTATATTTTGCGGTAACTTTACTGGGTTTGCAAGCAGAAGTAGACAAAAATCGACTTGAAACATTCAGTTCAGTGGCACAGTCAGATTTTAAAAATCAGTTCAGAGAATAGAAGTCAAATATCAGATTTATTAACTTCCAGCAACCCTTTGTTATTCTTACATACCACTGTGATGTACCGGTTAGTAGCCGACTATCTGACTATATTTATAGTCGGCGACTAATCGGCAAAAAAACAACGACTAGTCGGGTCGTTACTTTTTTATTATAGTTAGTCATAGTAGTAGTAGTGTTTGCGATTTTTCCTTGCCCACCACGAGAAATCATTGTTTGACATTAATTACACTTCTCTTTATGGGAATAAACCCACACACGCGATCTTCGATTTTCTTCGACATGGCTCAATTTCGATTAAGTAGTTAGATCGGTACTTTGGCTATGCAATTCACTGACTTTTGCGTAATCTTTAAAAAAACACAAAGTAATGCAGGACCGTACAAGAACCTGTTCGATCATGACCGCACGCACAGAACGTGCGAGGGATGCGAGGCGTGACGAACATTACCGATTCTGCCCGAACAGCGCCGAAAGCAATGATCGGCTTGACCGACTAGTCGGCCGACTAAACAGACGACCAGACGACTGATCGTTAGAAAAATCTAGCCGATCAGTCGGCTGGTCGACCAGTCATAATCGGCCCAACACTAACACATACCTTAGTCTCCTGCGTTCTTGAGAAGTTAACACTGAAGGCATGCCCCGTAGTGCGAGCAGATGATTCACTGTCTGCGTTGGAAGACGACCTGATGACCCTGATCTGTTTAGCTGTTTCTGTGAACATACATGAGGATTTATGGAGACGAGCAAAATCGAGGGATATAAACCATTGAAAAACCACACCTTTTTACCCGACTATGGGGGTTTATTTTGCTACAAAATAGGCACACATTGAAAATGCAATCCACTACTTCCTTCTGCACCACACTACGTGTGATTGCATAAATTTTAACCGACTTCAAAAAAGGAGGAGGTTTTCAATTATTAATTTGAGTGTGTACTCGAATTGGAATTGGAATGGCTAGTAGATAGATGATCACCACTTTGAGAGGGAAATGGTAAAAACAACAAATTTTATAAAATAGTTGGACAACAACAAACATTTTGAATGACTCATTTACTAGAACTTGTCGGCAGAAAGTAGCTCCATTCATAAAAAATTACCACCGCATTTTACTCAGTTTTACCAAGCATTTTTAAAATTGAAATAATCATTTAGTTTTTTAATGGACTGCCTCATTAACAGCAACGCCAAATTACAGCAGAACTGGATGACTCTACAGAAAGAAGAAAATCCAAAAAACATTAAAGCACTTTCACACACTGGTAACTCAAGAAACACCTTCACTTGCCATCCCACGCAAGACACGTACCAGCGACACTTAACATGAAGGTTCATTCATTGCGTTGCGGTAAAGACACGCTACCTTCAGTAGCGAGGCGAGCGCGCGATGGTTGCCGTGGTGCGCGGCGAGCGCGAGCGCGTCGTGTGCGCGTGCGACGTGGCGCCGCAGGGCTGCGCGCCGCAGTGCGAGGCGCGCGCCGCGGGACTCTGCCGCGCTCTCCTCTACACATGCTGATACGCCGCCTGCTTCTGCTAAATATGTAAAATCTATTCAAATCCTTGGGCTTAAGACACACATTAGATTGTCAGAAGTAAAAAATGTAAAGGATTGATCACGTGGCATTTTGGTAGTGTTTGTTAATTCCATACATTTTGGAGATGGCCGGCCATTGTATCATGCTATATAATATTTTCTTCAACTATCTTTTCTGTTACTTTTATGGAATGTTTATTTATTTTATTTATTTATTTATTTATTTATTTAACAGTTTATGTACACACATTTAACAAACAAATAAGAAGAAGGGAACAGAAAAACAGGTACAAAGGTGATGGTGATAAAGAATATTGTATCCTATTCCATCACCTCTCATTTTTTCGCGATCTTTTGTTTGGCAAAACAGGAAGGCGGCCTCTGTCGGCGCATCGACGCAATCAAGATTACCGAACAAATTCGATTCGAGATTCTAAGTTTCTTGAATACGCCTGTTCATACGGTGAAATATGTGGCTAGTTAGTTAATTAATATTCAGTTATGAAAACTACTATAAAATTATCTTTCAAGAAATAGTTGTTATTAAACATAAACCAAAGCCAGAAACAACAGTATTTTTTTTTTCCTCATATTATTAAATCCTGAACCATAACTATCAAGCTTGTGTGTGTGTAATCTTTATTCATAAATGAACAAAGAAATTTTAAGAATAGTATTTAATCATTCTTCGTCAGTTAACTCTAATCTATTGTGGATATTAGTCACAAAATCAAGCCTATTGAAATTGACTCACCAATATTGGAATTTCAGGCACAATAGTCAACCGATGCTATGGTGGTACAGATTTGCACAATAAAAGGACAAAGTATGCAAAATTTATTGATTTCAAATAAAGATAAGTACCAATACTGCAACAAGAATATCTCATTTTGACCTTTACCCTCCTTATCTATACTATCTTTACTAATATAATATAGCTGAAGAGTTTGTTAGAACGCGCTAATCTCTGAAACAGGAACCAGTCGGATTTGAAAAATTATTTTTGTACATGCTAACCACATTCATGAGGAAGGCTATACGGGAACGGGGGAAAAAACAGCATACGCGCGAACAAAGTCGCGGGCAAAAGCTAGTTATGTCTAGTATTTACTTCAAAAATACTTTTGTTGTGACTTGCGAAACAAGTTTAATGTTATTTTTTAAGATAAAACTTCTTTAGGCGCTTTGAGCACTTTTTGGATGAACAAAAATCATGGAACTCGCGTCATCGTCACCGAACGCTTTCCATGAGCTATATGTATACTGTGTATGTACTTTTTGGGTGAACAAAAATCATGGAACTCGCGTCACCGTCACCGAACGCTTTAGGTGAACAAAAATCATGGAACTCGCGTCATCGTCACCGAACGCTTTAAGCTTTCGCTTAGTTTTCACTCCTAGCGGCAGTCCCAAAAGCCTGCCCCGCATGTTTTTTTTGCTATATGTTTACATACGCAGACTCCCTATACAAAATCTTAAGCTATCCACAAATGCCGTTAATATGGCACAGAGATGTCGAAAATATTAGTAAACTGTCAACTCTGTCGATCACATACCAGAGTGCAGGCAGAAACTAACGTAATGGCAGCTCGGAACACTAAGCGAGTCGCTGCGCAGTAGCAAATTCATATGAGAGTAGAGGTGAAGGCGCAGCGAAGAGCGATTTTTATAGACGTCGTTAAGTTTGAATCGACCTTATCTTTTAAAACTTAATGTGCCATTTTTAAGACTGTGAGTACTGTCTCCTCAGCTGGAGTGTCCCAAATGATTGTTCACCAACACGTCTTTGACAAGAACAAATAATGAGACGTCGCAATTAACGTGCCCATCTACTGAGCCCAAACAATATAAGCCCATATAGATCTATAGTCCTCCTGACTGATTTCGACCAAGGCGGACGGCTAATCTCAATGAAGACGTACAAGTCTGCACAAACACAGATATACTCCCTCTTCCTTCACTGTCATAATCCCATAAGATTGCAATTAAAGGACAAATTAAACTGTCTTACCAAAATCTGGCATATTATCATCATCACTGCTGCTGCTCTCAATCTGTCTGAACGCCAGAGGCCTGTCTCCTAGCGGGCCACATTGGAACAGCGCTTCGCCCGGCGCGTGCCACGCGTCGTTTGGCAGCGGTACAGCGCGCCTCGCCGCCGGTATCCGCTGTAACGCCTCATGCACAGCCGGTCCTCGGCCGCGGCGGGGCTTCGCTTGAGAAGTCTTACCTGTTGATAGTCATCAATTGTAAAACCTGAAGCTACTTGTAGGGTAAAAGGAGATTTCGCAGCTTTTTGCAAAGAGATGTTTTTGCTGTTTATTTGTCAACAATGTTTGGTACTGTTACAGGCTTGGGTTCGTGACAATAAAACAGCCGATTAAATAACCAAAATTACACTTTAATGTAACAACACTAATTACAACTTCACTACTGATCACTTTAATCGCAATTGAAGATCGCTTCCGAAGTATTCGCTTAAATCGCAGATCCAATACTGACTCGGTCGCTTTTTTTTTTTTGAGTGGCGTCTCCCAGTTCAACCTATGAGGTTATCGACTGCTAAACTGGGCTCGACGGTGGTGGCATAAATATTAAAGCTTTGTTAAAAGTCATGACTCGGTCGCGGGCTACGCGGTCCTTATATAGGCGACAGTTACTTCCAGAACCTTCTACTGTCGAAACATCTGGACTGACCAGATGTCGAGAAACCTAGAATGTTCTAGAATGGAAAAGACTAGAAGGATCTTGACTCTACCATTTCTGCTACTCGATACTAGGTGGCGCTAGTAGTCTGATTTTTCAATATGACAGTTTGACGTAATTTCTATACACAAGCTGTCAAACCATGATATTTATTCTTCAGACAGAAGTTACTTGGCTATTTAAAAATTAAGTCTTTAAAGACAAAATTAAATAATATTTTTGTTTACTATAACTGTTTCGAGTGACATCATAAGAGGAAGGAAGAACTACTAATTCGCTTGTTGCACTTAACTGTTAAAATAAGGATGTAAAAACCTGAACAAATAGTGAAAAATGCCATGACTTACCAGATGAAGCTTTTTTCGGAGGAGACACTGGAACTTTAAGTGGTGGAGGTGCTGGCGACTCAGTTTTAACAAGTACAGATGCATTTTCAACCAAGCCTTGCTCTCTCTTAAATACATCTAAAAACGTTTCCATCCCACCTGTCTGCTTGGAAGTTTGCTTCGCATTATTTGTAGTACTACCACTATTAATACTGTTTTTCGCACATATGGAGGGGGCGGTGGCAGTGCTTTGCGCCTTAGGGCTATGAACACTCAGTCTTCGAGCTTCACTAAACGATTCCGACCTTACAGGCTCCTTCACCTGAGTTTGATTTTTAACTTTCAAAACTTTGGTATGAGTAGTCTTACTGTCTTTATAGTTTGCAATCGGCTTGGCCACTGGTGGATAGTGCCCATTAGATACCAACTCCTTCTTGGCATCTTCCTTAATATCGCCATTTGTGAATGCGCCAATGAGATCAAGCTCTGTACTCGGACTATCTGCTAACAGCTTACTCTTAATATCAACATTATCAGAAAACATAAAATTATCTTCTGTGTGGCTAACAGTTATTTCCCCAGCAATGACATCGGAGTCATGAAAGGTGTAAAGTTCGTTGGGATCAATTTTAAATTTGGAGTAGAAATTGTCATTGAGATGTATGTATGCCTGCTCATCCCCTGGGTTGTCATGCAGGAACATGTTCACGTCACTACAGCTCCCTGAGGAAACACCCTCGACTGCCATTTTATACTGTGTGGCACAGCTCGCCTCTGATATATTTTGTGGAATACCACCGAAGCTGAAAGCATGGAAATAATAACATTTATTTTATGACTTATTTTTGTATTTATATCACTAGACCGGAAATTGCTATATGCTGTGATTTATATATAAATCGACACAGAGTATGTTCACTGGTTGTACTTGTAATATTCAGGTATACAATGTTCTGAATCATTTATATATACATTGAATATTTTTCTATGTAAGTGTGTTCACAGAAACTCTGTCTGTCTGTCTGTTATGCCTTCACGCCTAAACTGCTGAACCGATTTTGACGAAATTTGGTATAGCGATAGATAAGACCTTGGAGAAGGACATCAGCTACCTTCTGTCTCAAGAAAAGGACTTGAAGGAGTTGAAATAGGCGATGAAAATTTGTATGGGTGTCTGTCATTATTGAAGTAAAACCATGAGTCTTTGTATTTAGGCACTTGATAAAAAAGAAATAAACATATTATGTTGAAGCGTTTTTGGAAAATTTGTATCAATTAAATAAAAATCAAAGCAACCATTCGACACGGACAAAATCACGGGCCAAAGCTAGGTACAGGATACTTTGCATTTGTATGCAGATTAGAACTTCACAATGTAAATTTTAATTTATCATAGTAACAACATGTATATATTATCAAATTTAACAACCCTAACAATCCGTTAACAACATTTTCAATATTTCAGAAGACAGACACTCAGGGAAGATAAAGTAATAAGGATAAGTATCTTGAACACTATATAACTCAAAACATTTGACGTATTTTAGAACTGCAGATGCAACATTTTAATATGTGATTATTAGGGGTTTTTGCCGGAATAGGTTTGTTTAAGTGTGGCACTGTTTTGTGAGGAGAATTAACCTGTAATGAGTCACATTACTACTACAACACGGGATATATAGCTTTATTATCTTGATTAGAACTTACCCCACATTTTCCGAAGCACTCAAATAAGACATACTGTGTTCATTTTACAACTAAATGATATCAACAATTTTATTGCTATTCAATTTGCAAAAGTAAGTTTGGTCCCTCTGCTTCATACTGCAATAAAAAACATGTATTACGTCGACTGCATCCACATACGCAGTTTATTCAATGTTATTCATATCAAAAACACAAATAAATACTATTATTGTAAAGATTCTTTGAATTGACATCAAAATGACATATGTCAAGTTCGTAATTAACCAAATTTTCTCAGATATTTTCCTTATTTCTGTTGATTATTCCACGTCTAGATTATGATGTGAAAGTATTTGTATATTTTTAACTAATACTAATTAAGTAACAAATAGGTATTGATAAACGAAGATTATGGAAAACAAATCTCACACGATAGCTCGTTAAATACCCGGCTCATCTTTTTCTTGAAATTATAATTAACTGGATCAATGAAAAAACATTCACTTCTGTAACTTATTTAATGGTAAAATAACAGTGTGTGGCTCTAAATAAATAAAACTCAAATCTTTATTCAATAACATCAAGAATGACTGACAGAACACAGCAAATGGCAGCCAAAAGGCCACAGATACAAAATTAGGGCTGCGCTGATAAGGAAATTTACAAAAAAATAATACAAGTTTCATTACTGGTGATGATAGCAGCACAAGCAGTAAAAAAAACACTATTTTCTCAACCCATGTCAAGTAACAAATACAAGGGGCAACTGTTTAAGGGACAACATGTACAGACGCCAGCACATCAAGCAACAACAATCTGTCAAATTATATATTTTATAGATTTTCAACTAATCCCGCATTGCAATATTTGATAGTCCCGCAAATTGACTAAAGCATACGTCCCACATTTCAATATTTTTTGGACCTGGCCGTTGTCGTCCAGTACCTTCTCTGTTTGCCAGGGACGAATCCGTAGTCTTGTGAATAGTGTGGCCACTCACTTATCCCTATCCACAAGAGTGTCCCGCATTGATATTTATAAAGTTGGCCGCCTCACACCATAACTGAAACATTTTTGTCTACATGTCATAATACATTTCCAACAAAAACGAATTCTAAGCAATTCAAAGTAGATAGGAAAGAAATAAATAGTTTGCTTCAGTCTTAACAAATGCTGCTGGGTCTTGTTATTGTAAAACATTAGGTTCAAGATTGATTGGGAAAATATGACAGTTTCGGGTAGCTTGATGTGTACAGTAGCTCCTAACCGGTTAAACTGATTTTTATTTAGTTTTTTTATTGTTCGAAAGGTGACCTTTTTTTTGGGAATTTCTTAGCTACTATTATCGTAATATATCTAAGTGTAGTGGAAAGGAGTTTTTAAGTCGGCAGTGCGCTTACGTCAAATGTTGTACTTTGTGTAGATGTGGATTTTGGCTGTTGAGTTTATTGTCTTGGCTACACAAAGTTTGGCATGTTGAAAAAAATCAGTTCACAAAAAACGTTTTTATTTCATCTTTTTTATAGTAAAAGTGCAACAAACGACATTTTATTGGGATAATTGCATAAACCGGAATGGTTTTTATAAATATTGTAAGATAAACAGTTCCAAAACAAGAGTATTATGTAAGTTTATTTTGAGATTTTTAAATAACGCGCGTTTTTGATTTCGATTTGAGAACCCCGTTTTTGAAGCGTTGTTGTGAATCCAATATGGCGATATTTGATGTTGTACTATTTTGAAGGTACGTCAAATTGACGATTCTATAATGATAATTCCGGTAAATACATTATTGTTAAAGAGTTTTCGACACCTAATGAAGAGTTTTAGTATTAATTGATTGAATACTTGTGTTTTTACAGTGTAAGAGAAAGCTTACAGTTTGTATTGTTTTGTTTGTGATTTCCGATATTTTAATGATTATTCCATTGTTTTACAAAATTATAAAAAGCATTTTCATGTGGATGCCGTAACTATGTATCGGATCAGTTTATGAAAACACGATTTATGCATATGCCAGTCGTAGTTAGGTGTGTTTCACTTATATTGAAGAACAAGATGGAATGTAATTACGGTAATTACAATCGCGAAAATTACGTACTGATTTCTTTACAAAGTGTGTTATTTTTGTTACAGAAGTGCACATGTTTTTATACAAATGGGAGTTAAGTAATTTAGTGTTGAGGTGCATTAGATTAGCGCCATAATAATTGATTCATTACTTGAGTACATAGTGTTTAGAGCGCTGACTATCATGACAGACACGAGACGAAGAGTTAAGCTTTACGCTCTGAACGCAGACCGACAGTGGGATGACAGAGGAACGGGACATGTGTCGTCATGTTACGTGGAGAGGCTGAAAGGCACCTCGTTACTGGTGCGCGCTGAATCTGACGGGTCCCTTCTCCTTGAGAGCAAGATACAACCCGACACTGCGTATCAGAAGCAACAGGACACGTTGATAGTCTGGTCAGAAGGAGACAACTTTGATTTAGCATTAAGTTTTCAAGAAAAAGCTGGCTGCGATGAGATATGGGAGAAGATTTGTCAGGTAAATATATATTGTTTACACTTTTCTAAAATGTTTGAATACAACACTCAGAAACTTTAAATTCTAATAGGAAACGAGAAGTGATTGAAATATATCCAACATTAAAAGAGTTGACTTTTGAATCACATTGTCACAAATCACTTCATGCATACTGTAGGACTGATCTTACAATGTAACAGTAGTATCTTATATCTGTGTATTGACATTGACATTGATGTCAGGCTGATTATGTTATGATGTGATATAAGTGTATGTGCTACATTTTTATTTACTTTCAGGTACAAGGAAAAGATCCATCAGTTGAAATAACACAAGATATAGTAGAAGAATCAGAAGATGAGCGATTTGATGAGATGTCAGATAGTGTACAGCCTGTGGAGCTGCCGGCATGTGAAATGGGTCGTCTGGAAGACATCAGTGAACTTGTGAACAGTTGTCTGGTATCACCAGCACGCAAAGACAAGCTTGCAGCCGCCCTAGAGACCCAACATTACATCAAGAAACTACTCAACCTATTCCACATGTGTGAAGATATTGAAAACATTGAAGGATTGCATCATCTCTATGAAATCTTTAAAAGCATATTTCTTCTCAACAAAAACACACTATTTGACACAATGTTTGCGGATGACACTATATTCGATGTTGTGGGCTGCCTAGAGTATGATCCAAGTTTGCCTACACCCAAAAAGCACAGAGAGTACTTGCGGGAGCTAGCCAAGTTCCGCGAGGCCATTCCTATAAAGAACAAAGATTTGCTAGCTAAAATACATCAAACATACAGAGTACAATACATTCAGGATATTGTTTTACCTACTCCTACAGTTTTTGAGGACAATCTGCTAAGCACATTGTCCAGTTTTATATTTTTCAACAAAGTAGAAATAGTGAAACTTATAGAGGAAGATGAAAAATTTTTGACAGATTTGTTTAAACTTCTTATGGATGATAAGACACCAGATCCTAAAAGACGAGACTTGGTTCTGTTTTTAAAGGAATTTTGTAATTTTTCACAAAACTTGCAACCTCAAGATAAGGATGCTTTTTATAAAACTTTAGTGTCTCTAGGGATCCTGCCAGCGTTAGAAATCACTCTAAGTATAGATGATCAGAAGACTAAGACTGCATCTATAGACATTTTAACTTACATTGTAGAGTTTTCTCCTTCTGTAGTGAGGGACCATACACTACAGCAAGCTAACAATACAGAAGAGGTATGTTGCAAGGCACTGTTATTTCATAATTTGCATTATAATAATCTTTAACAATAACCAACTTTGTTTATTTCTAGGAACAAATGCTACTAAATATAGTGATAGAGCAGATGCTCCGAGACCGAGACCCGGAACTGGGTGGTGCAGTGCAGCTCATGGGAGTCCTCCGCATACTCCTAGACCCTGAGAGCATGCTAGCATCAGTCAACAAGAGTGAAAAAGCAGATTTCCTAAATTTCTTTTACAAACACAGTATACAAACATTAATAGGTAATGTACCCTTTCTATGAATCATGTGCAAATCACTATTTAACCACCTTCCTAGAAAAGCATACAATGGAGATACCATCTACTATGTACACTTGCAATGTAGTTTAGAAAATTCATTACTAGATCAGTGAGCTACAATTAGCAATTCTAATATTATGAATAAAAATATGCACTAGATTTTAATTCTAGCTTTTAAAACATGTCAATGAAAACGGGTTATGAATGCAAGTTGGTTTGCTGTTATGAGAACTTTCAAAGTGATCTTGTTAATATACTGCTGTCAAGCAGAAAAGTTGTTTGACGATGATGATTAACATTAATTCCAAGTTGTTTAGAGGTTGATGTTGTTTCAACAAAGCGAAGCAGTTTTTTTACAAATGCTCTCTGAAATGCAAGAAGAGTTTTTATGAAATAAATCTGAAATTCATGTGTATATGACCAAAGGGCCCTGGATGTACTCCACAGAACATTGTGTCCAGATTCACGTCAAAGTAGTGTCCTGCACCATAAATATATGCAGAAGATCTTTTCGTGTGAATCATCAGTTGCACAAATCTATACAGTAACTAGTTTCTGCAAATCAGTCTATAAAAATCAAAGACTGAGTATATTTCAATCAACAACAGTAGATCAATCTCTGTTGACACTAATGTACATCACATTTGCAGCACCCCTCTTAGAAAACACAACGGGAGAGAAGCCGCTAAAGGAAGACTACCACACGGTGCAGCTACTGGGACTCGTACTGGAACTACTGGCCTTCTGTGTGGAGCATCACACATACCATATAAAGACCTGCATATTGAATAAGGTAAGAACATTATTTAGATAGTCATTGTATCAGACAGAACAACCTCTGAGATATTTCACAAAGTTGTTACTTACCAGTAGGTATAGTGAAATAATATGCTGGAATAGTTTCATCTCTATGGCATAAATCTCAAGAAAGTAATTATCTGCCATTGAGTTTTTATAGGCTTTTTATGCATAGAGAATAATCTATGTAGCCTATTTTTCCCACTCCAGGCCAAAAGCCTCCCTCTCCCTTTCGACACAACTTTGCCATTTGCTTGTTTGAGCCAGTCTTTTCAGTAGCTCGTCCCACCATCTTTATCTCAGTCTGCCGCGATGTTTTCTGGCATTTTACTGCCATAATTGAGATGAATTTATTAATAGAATTTGAGGAAATGTTGCTCCTCTGATATAAAGTAACCGGAACAGTAGCAAATGGTTCAATTTTCACAATCAGTAGTTATGACTATTAGGTTTCCATTTCACTATCACAGACATTCAATAATCATTGAATTATGCAAGTTTATGTAAACAAAAATTGATAATATGGATTAGAATATACTTGTTTATGACGTAAATAAGATTATCATACAATACTGTTTATTTTTATGTATCATTCATTTTATATGCCAAACTCATCTCATCAATCTTATTCCTTTGCATTAGGGAATGAGGATACAAGTAAGTATGATTAGTTTACTTGCTCAAGTTTTAACAAATATTGCCATGACAAACAAGTTTGCAGCTTACATGTAAAATTTTATGCAGTTAGGGTTTTCCCCCAAGCATCAGTTGCTGAACAGGACAGTGGATAGTCTTTATTCACTACAATTTCATCTCTTTGAATGAACAATGGAGGTTCCACTAAATAAAACTGCCAGTAAAATCACCCATTTTTATTCACACCTTGGTTTATGATTCAAGGTCACCTCTTTAATGGCTCCTTTATGATTTCTATACAAAACGACAGAAAGTTATTACATTTTCCCGAGTTTACTTGGTTGCCATTACGTTTACTCGTTTCTTTTTGGCGGTATGAAGCGCCAAACATTGTTGTATTATTTCCCTTAGGTTATGTAACGAAATCGTTGATGCTGACGCTTTCAGGCCGATTGCCAGCTAGTTGTAGTTATAATATGAGTATAGTACTCTCAGAAATCATAAATCTCGCTGTCATTTCGAGGAAGTTTACATGTCATTGAACTTAAACTAGCAATTTGAATAATCATGGTGTGAGAAGCAAAACTTGACGTGCAGCAATCGGTCGCCGTACGGCTTTATGAGAAGCATGATCATGAAGTTTACGAAAAAGTAAAAAGAAGTAATGCCAAGAGGCGCTGAAAATAACTATCAACACGGCACGCGCCTGTATTCCCCAAAGGGTTAAGCAGGGACTATCGAAAATCACGTCACTAATATTCCATTGTCTATTTCCAGGACCTTCTTCGTCGCATACTGGTGCTGATGAGGTCGACACACACGTTTCTGGTGCTCGGCGCGCTCAGGTTCATGAGAAAGATCATTGCACTCAAGGACGAATACTATAACAGATACATTATAAAAGGGAACCTCTTTGCACCAGTTATAGATGCTTTCCTTAGAAATAACGGCAGGTATGTACTACTTTGTAAATGGGTCTCTGACCACATTATTTAGTTCTTTTCATGATTAAAAAAACCATAGGAAGGAAATTTTAACTAAAACATCAACATTTCTGGTGCTCCCTGATTCTTAATTTTAACAACAAAAATTCCGAATATTTCTAAAGTTCGTTTATAAGAATTGTTAAACTATCCAAGTAATTTTTGTAACATGATCAACAAATTATTTCCAGGTACAACTTATTAGACTCGGCGATACTAGAATTATTTGAGTTCATAAAGCTGGAAGACATTAAGTCACTTTGTTCACATGTCGTGGAAAACTATGGAAAGATCTTAGAGGATGTCGAATATGTACAGACGTTCAAGGCTTTAAAAACACGGTATGATCAACACCAGGACAAGCTGAAAGAGAGGGATCGAGGTGAGACTACATGTAATTACACCCTTTTCAATATTTATTAGTTTTAAGTACACACCAACATGAACTATAAAGGCACAACAATATTAGTGACTTGAATACAAGTTAAACTTTTTGATGCTCGCCGTCAAGCAAGCGTCAACTACTGATTGATCAGTAGGAACTCGTAAATGTCTATATTTGCAGTTAATCCGTCAGTAAACTATAGGGGTTTTGCCAATTTTCGTGTTAGCAGTATGTCGTAGTACATTAAAAAGAATTTCAAAATCTAAAGGATTTATTAGCAGGAATTTCGAGGCCAAAGGATTTGCATATGTTACGTCCTGTGTCATGAATTTATCATCGTCCTTCAAAATTATACCCTTTTGTTTTGGATGGGAATTGGGAAATCATCTCCTTCTGCTCTGGGTGTAGCGGACAGGAGTGTCAGACTGTTACTGACTAAAACCCACCTATGTTCCTCCAAATACCCTGTGCGTTCCAGGGCCGCAGTAACTCTTTCGAAACTCGTTAGTCTATTTTAGTTATTTCCATAGCATTATGTCTTACGGTATGCTATTGTGAGGAAAAGCTGCAGACATACAAAATATATTTGTGTTACATAAACGGGCCGTACGAGCAATATATCAGCTGGGGTCAAGAGTTTCCTTAAGAGAACTTTTCAAAGATATTAGAATTTCCACAGTGGCATCTCAATTTATTTTTGCAAACATATTATATATTAGGCAAAATATACATGTATACACTAAAACCAGTGATATCCATAACTTTAACACTAGAAACAAGCACAAATTACATGCACCATCCCACCGTCTTCGAAAGGTCCAAGGCTCATTTGTGGGGCTCGGTATCCATTTTTACAATAAGCTTTAAAGCTAAAGTTAAATCTAACCTTTGTTCAAAGGGATACTATTCAATCAATTATTTAGACGATGATAATAGTTGGTCGCAGTGTTGAACGCAAGACATACTTCGTTTTAATGTTCTTTCATAGTTAGCTTATGACAATTTATATGAGTTGATATATTTGTTTATTTATATGTCTGTAGAGGTCAATTACACTAGTCAACAAGATTTTGGTCACAAGGAATGTGCTCACTAATTGCGAATTCCCTACCCAGCCTTATTCCAAAATCATATTTATTTTATTTTAGCTACTACCAGAAGAAACATATTTTTTCCTTTAGCTTGTAAATTCCGATTTTTTTATTTTTCAATAAAGTAGTTTTTTTTTCAGTTTAATGAATTATTTTATTCATATATAATGTGGAAAAAGTGTTCAAATGATTCTGTCAAGTTTCTTAACATTTATGGTGAAATTATTTTTAAAACTCAAAAAAGAAATTAGGCACCATCAGATTTTAAAAAAAATGTAAGCTTTATTTTGCCTATTTTTAATATAAAAGGATAGTTGAGTATACTGACGTGCCATCTGCTACACAACCAATCCTTTAATATAATAACGTGCCTGTATTAGAATCACCTGAAAACTTCAGATTTCGCCTCAAAGCACCACTTCAAAATCATATTACAGGAAAACTGTTTGTCTCAATAATTCTAATTTCAGTTCTATGATACTTAAGCATGTTGTTAACATGATTAGTTTAAAAACATCTTGTGACACACAAAATGTTTTTTTTGTTGACCAGAGTTATTAATACTCTCATAACAATGTTTTTATAATGAGTGTATTGCAACATGTGATTAACTAGTGACTTTGACAGTTGTTTGATTCTATTCAATCCTGAGCACCGGCAGCAAGTGCGTCATGCTCCCTTTGATCTTATTGCTTGCGGTAGCTTCGGGGGTCGGGTTACCTCTTTCCCTCAAATATGGCGAGTGGGGTAATGGCTGATCTTTGCGTTATGCTCGTGAACGGGTGCTGCTTGTGGTGAATGGTCGTCTTGTTAGCCATGGTTTTTATTATTTTTAAAACGATTATCTGCTATTGTTTAATTTTGGTGGCCCTGGTTTATCACTTGTGGCGTCGAGTCACAGATCTATTATTAAATTCTACCCTATGCACGTGTAAGCACGCCCTTTATGTCTGGAGGCTTATTTAGTTTGATTCAATATTGTTTTTATGCTTGAGTTTGTCTGATTATGCTGGCATAATGGAGTGTGCTAGCAAGTAGCGAATTATTTAATTTTTTACTTGTTACCTTTGTTTATTGTTTGTAAGAATACTTTGCATACCTTTGTATAAATGCTAGTTCTTCTAACTCAACAGACAGATGTGTTGCTGGGGAGTTTGTTGCGCCACTACTTATTCCCAGCTAAAACACTAGGATGTGGTGACGGGCGGGCGTTTTGGGGGATTGTCTTTATGTTGAACTTTGACGTTCAAAAATTGCTGGCACTCAGTCTAATTTGAATAAATGACTTTTGACTTTTGAAACCAAATTCCGCAACTCTGATTGAAATTATACCTACTAGAATATGATCAATCTCCTAATCAAACCATCCTTCCTACAGTAAGCGGCAGCGTGGGCGTAGCAGAGGCCGTGGTGCCGTCACTGCTGCGCACGCGCTACCGGCGCGAGGCGCGCGCGCCGGACGACGAGGAGGAGATGTGGTTCAACGACGACGACGAGCTGGAGGACGACGTGCCGCTGGAGCCGCAGCCGGCGCACGCGCACCCGCACGCGCATCACGCGCTCGACGCTATCGGTGTGTTTATGTTATTGTGGCTTATTTGTTACCTTGACCTGGTAAACTCGCCCGCTGTAAACTGCTTTTGACTGGTAACTGCAGATGTATTGCAGACGTTCGAGCGCTGTCTAATATGCAATTTTAAGCCCGTATTGCTAAGAGTAATACCGCGTCAAAATTAATTATTAGGAGGTTTTGTGTATCCAGGAGTGAAAGGCTTGAAGTACACACACGTTTTATAACCTCGGATTTCAGTTTCGGTTGTGGAAGCTTGTTTATATAAACAGTGCATATGGCACCGTGCGGTTACCTACCTTACCAGTGAAACGCTTGTAAATAATCGTTCATTGTTGAGCCAAAAGTATCACTATAGAAAGTTAGTCTACAATAAAAGTATATGTTTCAGGAAAAATAGTTGAAAAGAAAGTGTGCTCGAATACCGAAACAGCGAATGGCCCCAGCAGAGTCCTCCTAAGCACCACGTCGCCCAGCAAGCCGACGCACACTGACGTTCAGGTATCCTCGCCCAGATTACTCAATAAGGTAAACTTTTAGTTCCCTCACGCCTCTTCTCTGCTCGCTTCGCTGGGAATCATATGATGTGTCAATCTCAAATCAGAGACAAAGGACTTGCATGGTGTTGGTTCAACTAAAATTCCTTGTGTGGTGTGTTCGACTTACAAAAAAATAAATAAGCGCACGGGGTAGTATGTAAATACAGTTTTTGGTTTCGTGCATTTATTTAAAGAGGTTTTGATACTGTGTTGCAGTGGTCTACCTGATGGAAATTTCCCGTATTATCACTCTATTAGCTTACTACTCCGTGTGTGGGATTCCGTGAGGGGTAGACAATGGTAGTTTTTTGTGTATCTGCAGTATTTCCTTACAAAACTCCAATAATATTGTTTTGTAAATATGACCACCCCTCCTTTGTTTCTGTCATTTGAGAAGCTAATTCGTGTCTTAGCTTATTGTTCCTGAACCCAGGTCTAAGTAACCTACCAAACCACTGGGTTGAGGTGACTGTCAAGTTGATACTATGTATTGTACTGAAAATATTAAATGGTGGTTTTATCAGAACATACTGAAGGTCATTTTGTATTTAATCTGTATTAGCTTAATCTTAGTAGAATCGCTCATCATACGGAATGATTAAAACTCGGTAATGCCTTAGTTCCAATCCGCAAAGAACAATGGCGAAACCTTAGCTGACTTAAATTTGTACAGTACATCATTATTGTATTGTAATCGGTTTTAGTTTGTTATTATAATTAAATGGGGTTAATGTATTAGCAATACAGTTTATGTTTGTAAGTGTAGCTGTTCCTTGAATGATAATTTAAAATGAGTGGCAAAAAGAAAATCCCAAATCTAAAAAAAACGTAGCTTGGTTATTGACGACTGTTGACTGGTTGATATTGATATATTGATACTCATGTTGTAGATACCTATTGTATATCTAAAGTAAGGTCTAGCAAAGAGTATTTTTACAAGACATTTCATGCTGAAATAACTAGGAAAGGAAAACGAATGTGATATTGCAATTTTACTTCCTCGAATTTGAAAATAAAAGTTACCAACATACTAAAGTTCATGACTAACGAATATCTATTATTCTCGGCCTTCTCGAACAAAAATTCTAGCGAAAACTAATTCAGAAGGTGACACTGAGTTAAACAAGATATTTTTCATTTCAAGAATTTAATCTCAGCTAAAACAATGTTTGGGTGGCTGCCATTGTTCTTTTCGAATTTATTCTGACATTGCTTTGCCAAATCTCGAGCTTGTGTGATGTTACATAGGTGCGTACGTTTCAGTACATGAGTGTGTATGTGACAGGGGCTGGTGGACTACGACGGCGACTCGGACGAGGAGGAGGAGGGCGGCGGCGCGGGAGGGGGCGGCGACGAGCGCGACGCCAAGCGGCCGCGCCTGGCGTAGTGCCGCCCCCGCACTGTTTCAAGGAATATAACCAGAGAGCCGCCCGCCGAGCTGCGCTGTGCACGTGTCCCAGTGAACCATGGAACATGTCGTAAGATTAACTTTACTGTACGCTGTGGTATTCACCTGTCCGCGGTGCGACCCTGTTCCGTTACAGAAACGTGCTCGCGTCTCTGTAGCGTAACAGAGTAGTTTGATACTGAGAGTTGGTTGCTGTGTCGGGTGCGAGGGTCGGCTCCGAGGTTACCGAGTTTCTCCCTGTGAGGGGCCGGTATATGGCGCGACCTGGATGATCCTATTGAGGATGCGATATTGTGATTTCTAGATTCTAAGTCCTCACTATCACTGCCATCCTAGCTCTTCCAGCTCCCTCGCGTCTCGATATCTCGCCCTCGCCTCGTCTTCCAGCTGATTGCATTTAAAATCGACACAATCGGTCGTTGATACTTGCTTTCGTTACTCAACCGCTAGACAGTAAAGTATCTCCAGCAGCTGGGTTATGTCCATTATTTGTAAATATGAAGTGCTGACACTCGAGTGTTCGACTTTAGTTAGTTAGTGTATGAAGTTCTTCATACTTTGTAGTGTAATAATATACTTCAGATGGCATCAGAAAGTAGAACAAATATTGGTTACAAGGTGTATTTAATGTGAACTAATTTTAACGATTAGGTTACTTTTGTCAAGGATTGTAATCACAAAAAGTACAAAGAAAATATGAGTGGGAATTAAACGTCTAATAATAAATAATAATAGAAAAAAGAAAAACACCCTGGACGCGATATGAAAATGTAAAAATGTACGTATTTATAAAAATCTTAGTTTATGAGGGATCACATGACCAATCTTTTTTTAGAGACATATAAAATCATAATCTGTGCTGTGGAATTGTTACTCACTAGTGCGCTATCGTATCACATCAGATTGGCATCGAGTAATCTGTTGCCAGAACTTCATAATTTAAAGTGGTTTTCATTACGAAAATGTTAATCTTCTGGGCATCAAGAACAAGTCAGCTGTGGAAATAATATTCTTGGTGTCAGATATACGAGTTATTTATTCTCAATATTTTGCATTCCTTCTGTTGAGCTTCGTGGAGATTACAGTTTGTACTTTTCCAACTATTATTATTGCAGTAATCAGTACTCAGGTCTTGTTTTAAGCATGTAGTATATTTTCGATAGTGATCTAATTTGTTTTTATTGTAACAAAGTATCTCCTAAAAGCTCCGACTTTGTTGAGAGTAGAGAATGGTTTGTATGACTTATTATGGTTTGTTAATTTAGCATGACCCACATTAATGAATTATATTAACATTCTAACTACTGTTAAGTAGCACTTCCTATTTATAAAATGTTCCGTGAGCCGTTTCGTAAAACATGGGCATTTTTAGCATACTGTGAGTAGTTACAATGTTATCGATTTTCAAGGGTGATATTTTATTTGAACTGAATTCCCAAAGTGTGACTACCAATTTTTTATCAATCGCCTATGAAAATTAGCCAAAATTAGTCTAAATTAAAACTATTATTGTAAGGAGTGGTGTTAGCGACATGTTGACTGCCCATTTATTTATTATGATTACAATAAATTATATCTATAAAAATTATAGTAATGTTTATTTTTCGGAGTAGCCCAGTACTAAGATGCTCTTCTACAACATTTTGGAACGCAGCTCTAAGCAGCTACTCAGTGAGGGAAAATTCTGTGCGCTGGTTTAACATACTGCTTCGTTCCTAAATGTTGTATAATAAATATACCTGTGAACAAAATTAGTAAATTGTAGGTTTTACGCTCTCGAGAATTTAAGAAAAGTCCCGAATACAGCACTTTTATTTGTAGTAGTCTTGTTGTATAATTTAAATAATGTTACGGTCTTCCTGCTGGGAGAACGTAATATATTTATGCATGACACAAACTCAAAGCGGGTAGTGTAGCAGAGTGAATAGACTTCGACTATCATCTAAAAAAAAACTGGACAGTCAACATGTAGTCACATGTTTATCTGGATCCTGACTCAACATTTAAATCAGAAACCCGTCTTCCAAAAGCAATGTGTACACTCGCTAAAGGTAGGAGCAGACGTGCTGGTTGTGTGACATCCGTGATCCGCATCCGCGGTATGTCATTACGTATACGATTTTAGTACAGACAGCTGCATCAATGGAGAACCAGTTGATGACGCTGTCTGTACATTTTAGACGGACGTTAGTTTACCTTCCTGCAGTCTACACAAGTCCTCAGTTTATTTTCCCTACTTACGTGTTTGTTGCACTCTGGCAGCTAGATTTCCTATTTGTTGATTTAAAATAATAACCAACTGTTAATTAATTTCATACAGTTATGATTTTGCCTGATTTAATCGTCAGTAAAATAAATTACTAACAGCATTATATCTGAGTTTTTGTAATTTTTATTGGGATCCAGATTTATCATGTTGTTTTGATTTAGGTATTAAATTAACACGTTCGCTGTAAGATTCTTGGCGTTTACGGTTTGGTATAACATGCCAGATATATAACATGCCAGATTTGTTCGACCGGAGTCCTTGTGCCGCCAACGTGTTAATGAACGTGTCGTTATTTTGACCTTCAGTGATTTATACGAATTACCTATACTGTTGTAATGTTCCTATAAATCCCTGATTGTACTGAGTTGTTGGTGAAGGATCCATTTCATCACGGTAAATGAAGGCACGAAAAAGATGGTGAAAATGTTTTCTATTTTATTTATTAACGCAATGTATTTCCAAAAAACATGTTTTATTTTTCTGACGCTTCGAGCTCTTTAGTAAGATTAATATTTTGATTGTGGGGTGTTAAGTCATGAAATGGATCCCACTCGCTCTCTTCTATCCTTGTGTTGCCTACTATGAAAATGAATTATAAAATCAGTATTAAATCTTTCTTTACTTTCAACAAATGTTTCCTATCTTTGCTTATATACGATTGTTTGTAGCTTTTTTACACTGCGGAAGTAATGTGTATGTGATAAAATTATCTGATTAAGATCCATTTTATTTTATTACTATAAACCTCTAGTTTTATCATTCGTATTTTGTAAATAATATTAGATTTTGTAAAATACACTTAATCTGGTGATTATAAACATCTATCTATAGTAAAGTAAATATTTTGCATAATCACATGTCGCCAGAAACGAGTTCTACGGAGTGGTCCAAACATTATTTTACTCAATAAACAATAATCAGTGCTGATCTCAGTTCAAGTCGTCTACAGGCTTCCAATAACTTAATAATAACAAACCTCATACATACTTATGTAGCAGTGCTCAAATTTTATATCTGGTCAAGGGTTTTTAATGTCATTACGCATTAGTATATCATTTTGCATTTACCGAATGCTCTTCCATATGTATCAAAAATATTCTAACTATACATACTTTCGTAAGACCTAGTTTTTTGTAGTTGCAAGTTTAACTTAATTAAGATATATTTCAGAGATGTAAATATTTCTGATCTAGTGTGACACAAGATGCGATGGAGCCATATTATCAAAACATAATTGAATATTATTTTAAAAGCATAGCTTGATATAATACATTAATATTTTTTTAGTTAAATTGAATGCTCGTGGAGTGTATTAAATATAAAATGTGTGTAACAGTTGTCATAGACATTGTTCATTATATAATTTATATCTAGCTGTATTATCTCTCGATTATAAACTCCTGGCGGCATGATTATTTGATTCATGATTGCAAGTGTGCATGCCACTGTGATGATAGTCGTGGCTGGCGGTACGCTCTGAGCACGGAGCGGCCCACTAGCCGCACGATAGTTTGTGACTAGCGTAAACACTGCTCCCTGCACTCTGCAGCGTGCGTAGTGCCTACGATATGCCGAACATTGAACCGAGCACAAATAAAACAGTATAGTGTCTATACTTTCTTAATATATTCTCGAAATTCTTTTTGGCTCTCGTTACCTATGTTTTCACATTATCATTTTAACTACATTGTGTAACGTCTCTAAAATACATATCAATTTTAATATGTATCTGAAAAAGATATTATTGATCTCTGTCATAAAATTTAACATCTTACAAAGAAGTCCGCTACCGCCACTTTTGTAACTATAATATGATGGTCACACTTCTATATCAGTGCAAAAAGACCAGCTTTTTATTCAGAATGCACAGTGAAAGAGAGGCGAATTCAATTATTACATACGTGGAATGAATTTGTCAGAATATATTGTAAATACGTCGTCGTTTTATGTAAT
Organism: Mamestra configurata; assembly: GCA_002192655.3. Lineage (NCBI taxonomy): Eukaryota > Metazoa > Arthropoda > Insecta > Lepidoptera > Noctuidae > Mamestra > Mamestra configurata. The sequence continues at coordinate 278,886 of NDFZ01005398.1, read as the reverse complement.
AATTTTATTTTCAAATCTGCCAACATCCACGTGTATAATAGGCTTAAACCATCGAGCTGTCAATTAGATTTGTACGATTCTTATATTCCTTGAAATAACTTCCCCGTTAAATTAAATACGAAGTTCTAGGTGAAAGTAGACTGTAATAATGACTATTTTTTATCTGTCTAGGTGGATGACCATCATAAATTAATTTATACACAGATTAAAATAGATTTACCTATCGGCAAGTTGTGTAAAATAAATAAGCTTACGATAATGCTATTATTATGATGTCACTAGTTAAGTAAGCAATATAAATATAAGGTAATAATTACGAATTCATGTTGTTTCTTTCATACATTCCACAATACTGAACAAAAATTAATAAAAACTCGATATAGATTTAATAAATATATTTTTTAATTTGAGTATAAGTTAAGTAGAAGAACATTGACGTAGGTATCAATAAAGTTTGGTTAGATCCTGGGGAATCAATTAGCTATATCGACAACTTCAGTCTTGAGCTTGGAGGCGAGGGCTCTGCGGAGCTGCATGGCGTCGGGGGGAGGGGCTTGAGTGATACCCGCTAAAGCTGCTTGTGCCACGCGGGCCGACCTAGGTCTGCCCAGGCTGCCTTGAGATCCTTCTCCACCTGCAGGCAGAAGGTAAAAACGATACATTAAATAAAACTTGAAAGCTTCAGACAGCTCAAAAGATTTTTGCAGATGAAGTAGGTTAATTCCATTTCTAGCCTGATGCGCCCCCGAGACGATCAATGCCAATTATTGTCAATGAGCTACGTTATAAACAATTGTAATTGAAGCGCCATTAATAGAGGTTTAAAATGTGATTGCGTTCAGTATGCTTTTTGGCATTGAAACAGTTTGTGTTCGCACAGAACGATCAGTAGGCAGCTTCAATGGCTCCTGTCAATGAAATTTTTATCAATTACTTTCAATCACGTAACTGCGATTGACAATCGCTTCAATTGTACTTTTAAACGATCAATGGCAATTGAAAATAACGTAAAATTGACAATTGCAATTGATCGTCTAGGGGGCGCATTACACCTAATAATAGCCAGGGATAACAAGATAAGATCCGTCATCCCTTAGAAACTCGGTCTTATAAAAAGGCTAAAAAGTTTGGCAACGACAAATAGGAATTACTCTCAAGGCCGGGAGTAATTCCAAAATCGATATAAGCGGTACCTCCAGATTCTGCGCCGTCAGCCGCACCGAGTCGCCGCTCCCGGACTTGCTTCTTTAACGCCAACAACTTGTCCCGCTGCTGTTTTAAATACTCCTGACGAGCAAGCATTTCTTCCTCACTCACCTGTGACAAGGAGCATAAGTAGGTACCTATTACATACTTCGACATAAAAAAATAAAAAAGTTGCAGTGGCTTGGTAAACACCACCATAATGTACTTCGTAGGTCTAATAAAAAAAGGCCAGACCTCAACTTTCTTAGGTGGTGGTTTTGGTGGATCCATAACTTGAATTTTCTTTCCCTCAGTCACTATATGATCTTTGTTATCAAGGTTTTCTTCCTTCTTTTCAAAGATGTGGTTTTCTTCTTTCTTTTCGAAGCTGTGCAGTTTTGATAGCAAAGTTTGCTTTTCTGCCACCACTTCTTCAGGTGGAACGCTGACGACCTCATCTTTGCCTTCGAATTCTTCTAGTTGTAATCTGAAACAACGGGAACTCATTTATTCACGGTCTGATTGATAGTAACCAAGTTTTCAGAGGTTCGATGTATGTCCCGTGTATCGGCTTACTTCTTTATTTCCGTCATGACATCGTCATTATCGGGCCAGTCCTCGCTTTCATCGCTCCGTGAAGTGTCCAAGTCTTCCGCATCTGCAGAAAATAAGTGGGGCATTGCTCCATATCGCCTTTCAATCAGTTCCAAAGCCTGAAATGAATAATTAGAATGATGACTATTTTTCCGCTTTTGTCCCTTGCACTCATTCAAAGACAAAGCAAATGTCAAATCTACCTGTAACTGCAGCTCAACATTCTTATGCGTCATCATCTTGACGAACATTTCGTAGTCGTTAGCAGCCCATATCTGCTCGAACAGCCGCCGGTGAAAGTGAGCTGGTAGTCCTGCTAGGTCCCGTGCTGACAGCTTGCATGCAGCTTCGAACTGATCGGCCGAGATGCCGATATCGTCCATAAAGGAGCCTAACATCACGTCCACCTGGGTTTATGGAAACAGTTTTAGACCTAAACCGCGAGATTGGGCTTGGCTTTGAGGAACTACTTGTTTGTGAGACTTGTATGGTTTACAGAATTATAAACTGTTCTGGTAAATGCGAATAACTAAGTTATCCATTTATTACGCTACTTACTAAGTTACGGTACTCATCATGTATCTTCTTGTACTCTGGTCTATCAAGAACATCTCCATTATCTGTAGGCTCAAAAGCTGTAAACAAAACATTGCAATCAGACTAGCTCTTAAGTTAAAGTGATAGGTAGGTACACGTATGTACACGTATGGGTACACGAGTCATGAAGGTAGTTTTCAACTTAGACTTTTCGAATTATTGTCATGGGATGCAGTTAATGACGGTGTCGGACTACCTACTGCATAGCATAGGTAGGTACTTACGCAAAGATTGTTCTTCAATAAAAGTCTGCAGTGGTACATTCCACACAGGGCCATGTAGAAATCCCACAAGGGAGTCAAACACCCATGCGTTACCGTCTAGGTGTGCCATTTGTTCTAACAATTCTTTTCTAAGTAATAAACTACTCAGCTGAATTATATTTCTAATTAATTAGAGTCAGCTCCACAAAGACTTCATATGACGTTTATTTGTACTAGCTGTTGTTATGGTTACAGTCATAATAACACAGTTATTTTTATTATTTTTGTTAGTTCTGGCAGGTGATGGAACACGAAGTCATGATTTTTTAATGGATTCTCAAGGTCTTCTAATGGGACATGATACCAGTGTTCATTCATAGGTACTGCTTTAAATTTTAGTCATTTACGTTCATTATGTTATAATTATAAGGTCTTATGGACAGACAGGCTGAAGCAAAAATGTACTCTGTGGGCTGAAGTGACGGTACAATACATGACTATTCGTATGTTGTAAAACAATCACGTGCTTTTATCATCATAATACTTGAAATTTTGTAAATTACAGTGATTGTCCACACTTGTTATTTTTTTTGTTGTAATGCAGTTTTAGTTTGGTGGTACCGAAATAGATTATAGAAAGCTCAAATTGAGACGTTTCTTTGTTCTGAAAAGGTCAATCATAAAATAACACAACTGAATAAATAAATATTAAAAATACGAATGCAACAAGAACGCATTAAAATAAAATCAACGACTCTGTCATTCTGAATTCTGTCATCATGACACGATCTGTCACTGTCTCAGCTGTGTTTATATATTTTGTTCTAGTCGTTGCAGATATAGAATGGTGAAATCTTACTTTGTTAAGCCTATATGATGCTGTTTCTCTTTCTGAACTGTCGAAAAACATATGAGAAAGAAAGTGGAAATCAAAATAATAATCAATAAATGCCACAATTTTATTTTAGTAAACAAAAAAAGGTGTTTGTTGGTTAGCTTTAGATAAATACCTACTTAAACAAGGCGAGTGATTGAGAGTTTTTGTTAATTGATCGCAAAAAAATACCTGTCTCAAATTCTAACCGAAAACATGACGAATTCAAATCCTTACACATCTTTAGAATATGAAAATGTGAACGGAATTAAACTGCTGCTAAACGTTTATAAAAGACAAACCTCTCCGAAATCAAGACAGTTTACAATTACGTTTAAAAATGTGAATAACAGTCGTTCAAGAGCAGGAGCTAAGTCATCACTATTCCTTGCTATCCTACTAAACTTAATAGCATTCTTCTATATTCGTATAAGTCTCACTACAATATTAGTTATACTAATATCATTGTCATTTCTGGTCTACTTTTGGTTCACGCACAGTGTTCAGTCAGGTTTGTATGATATTTTAATTCTTTATCTTGAAAGCTTCATCATCTAGCTACTTATATCCCATGTTACCTGGGCTCTTCTTCATTTCTTACTGGTTAAATATCACACTAATTTACTCTTTAATACATTCAACACACGCATCACTTGGAAACTCTATAGAAAGATTAATTACACTTGCACTGGTGAATTCAGACTGAATGACGGCTTGGAATGCTTTGCGAGTAGCTAGTTAATTATGACAGGCACAAGAATTTGCTAGTGCCCTTAGGGTCGGGTTACTGCACAGTGAAACACAAATTTCACAAATTTCATTAAGTTTGAATCCACATATACCACATTTTAATAGACAAGCAAGACAGCAATACACAGAGGGTTTTTGTATAACATGATATTGTTACAATTTCAGAAAGCCTCCTGATCATTCCAACGGTGTGTATTCAAAGTACAATAAAGTATGTGTGGGGAAGAGAAGATATCTTCGTGGACTGGTCCAATATAGATGATGTTATCATCAATGAAGTTATCAAAATGGTAAGCTGAGTCCCTATCTAGGTTGGAGAATTTGTTCAAAAGAGTCACTGCGGCCCCGGAGCGCAAAGGGCTTTAGAAGGAACACAGATAGGTTTTAGTCAGTAAGAGTCTGACACACCCTTCTACTCCACCCAGAGCGAAAGAAGTCATTTGATGATTTCCCATCCTTAAAAAAAAAGCTGAGTCCGCAGATCCCAAAATAGTTGGGAAAAGGTTAATGATGATGAAGAATGGAAGTCTCAATTGATGATGATGTTGTAGGACAGTATATATGTACGTCACTAAACTACTCTTTTGTTTGTTTCATACAAATTGCAGAAGGTAGGAGCATGATGAACTAGAAACAAGGGTGTGTCAGGTGTGAGTGAGAGTGAGGCAGGCATATTCTGTTATGTGTGATTTAGATCGTTTATTATTTTCAATAAGTCCTTTCTGTAATCCTTTGTTATTTGTTTTCAGAATCGTGTTTTATACTACCTCACAGTGTTAAAAAAGGAAGAAAATCTTGAATCACTAAATCTGGTTCCACTGTTTAAGGTAAGCAAATTGATTCTTTTGGATTGCTCAAGTCAACTGATAATAGTTTACGATTTCATCCCTAATTATTATCTTAAGAAGAATAATGAAAATAAGATGCTCAAAAAAAATGTATTTAAACCTAAAAATGCTACTATGATTCTTCTTCCCATGCATAATAATACAAGGAATCATTTTAATTTTTTTTCAGTACACTAAGCCAAGACTATTCATGCTTCAGAAAATCTACTCTGAAATCCAAACATTCCTGATGGATTCACAAAAAGAAATCGCAATGGCGTCCGGAGACAAAGAATAATAAGTTTAAGGAATTTATGAAAATTCTTTTCACAAATATATGGACTGGTCCTAATTTTATGTACGGTACTTGTAGATCATTGTATATAGGTACTATGTAAATGTTAATTGTTATTGCATTAGGTATGTTATTTAGTGTAGGTACGCACAACGAGAGATAATAATGATCTCACTGTTCGAAAATCTTGTAGAGTGAAAATACATAGGTACTACCTACCTACGCGAGAAATATGAAATGATGATATGGCAAAGTTAAGCGCTGATTGTGGCCGTACCTGTCCCCATCGGCGCGTAACGCATTTCGACACAAAAAAAATCGATGCGGCCTGCCAGTACCTAGGTTCCTACAGTTCAGTGGTTCATTTCATACAAAACGAGTGTAATGTACTTAGGTGTATTATTGTAATGTGGGTTTTTTGAAAAAAATTACCTACACTTGGTGGCACCACTGAGGCGTCAGATCCAGGCACCTGTTTAGATGTCAACGTCATGTTTACGTCATAGGTAGGTACTTATGTTATGTTTTCAAAGCAGATGATCTCTCACCTAAGCGGCCCAAACTAGTGGCGTGACTTTTCCTAAAATCTCTCATTCGATGCGGCACACACAAATCTTCGTTTACATCGGTGTGTCGTGGTGCTGGATACACCAATCTGTAGGTAGCATTCGTTTCACGGATTTGTTTTGGAAACGCACCGTTATAATAATAATAATAATCATTTTATTATCAGGCTGCTGAGGCCCATAGCCATATTACACAAAATAATCTTAAAACAATAATAAACTAATACATATTAATATAACTTATTTAACTATTGCACACGAAATGACGGCGTCGTGTTTCGCTGACTGGTGTCGCGCAGCTGGCCGCGGAAACGTCGATAAACGACACCCTTCGGCCAAAACTCTTCTTTGAGGAATACCTCGAGCTGATGAGTTGGAACCCGCACCACAAACGACTTGAAGTTTGTGTTGTGACGCGACTCCAACTTCTCGACCCTCAAAATGCAGTTGGTCTTCACTCTCATGTACCTACTCCACGATCTCCTCAACCTTCGTGGAGTGATGTAGCTGGGAAACGTACAGCTGCGTCGTAGGTGTTGCTGGACGCAGCAGCATGTTTGGTCCTGCCAGCGCGGTGCCGCACTGGTTCCGACAAGATGGCTTCTTCTTCTTTTTCCTCTCCACCATGATGAAGCCATCCTTGTCACACGTCTCCTTGTTCGGATTCCGCTGTTTCGAACCCGAGATGGATGTAAAGCGGCTACCCCAAGAGCAGTCGTTTCACGAATTTGTTTTGGAAACGCAACAAACGTTTGTTTGTGAAACGGACGGCTTACGAGAAGGTATGTTAATCCGAACACGGAAAAAAAATCTAATAGCTACCTCCCTAATCTGACGTGTCAGTGCCATCATTTCAAATCATAAATCCGTTATGAATAAGGGATAGGTAGTGCTATTCGTCCCTAATAGCTCCGTCTCTCTCTCTCACAACGGAATCATGTTGGCATTGAGCATTGACTCGTCATAGTTGGGGACTGTTCTTGCACACGCATGTTTAGTGGATGTAGCACATGCTCTCTGCGAGTAGGAAGGATTCCTTTGGAGGAATGTAAATCATTAGGTAGGTACATATACCTATGTACAATAATTACTAGTCGTTATTAAATACAGCCATATCAATGAATAGGTAATACTAATAAGTTATAGAAATAAGGACTTACCTACTATTAATTTATTATTGTGGTTTATATACACTTCTCATCAAAAAAATCGAAACACTTTCGTTTTTATTGTTTTTGTCCTAATTTTTTACAAAAGAGAATTAATTCCATGAAAAAAAAAACATTATTGTGTAGCTGGCAGTTTGGTCATTACAGTAAGAAGAAAAAAATCAAAATTCGAAATTAGAATTTCATTTGTTTATCCTATAAATGAAATTAATCACTGTTTTGAGACAAATGTGTATTTAGGGTTGGAGTACGTTTCTCGTTTAAAAACTAAAATTAGCGCTTGTCTTTAAACTTTTTGTTTCTTATTTCATTTACTGTGACTTTGGGACGTCTGAAAAAACTTTTTTTTCTAAAACATATGGATACTTCGCCCGCAGAAGCCGCCCAAGTGGTGGCATTGCTGGATTCTGGACTTAGTCAGCGTGTTGTGGCTGCAAGATTGCATCTAAGCTTATCATCTGTTCATAGAGTCTACAAACGCTATCGGGAGACTGGTTCGTTCACGCGCCGTTCAGGATCTGGCAGGAATCGGGTCACTTCTGAGCGAGATGATCGATTTATTGTAACAACCTCTTTACGAAATCGACGCCTTAACGCTTTTCAACTGCAGCAGCAGCTTCGCGTTGTACGAAGAGTAGCTGTAAGTGACTCTACAATAAGAAGAAGGTTGAAGGAACGCGGATTGGCACCGCATAAGCCAGCGAATGGGCCGAAATTAACTGCAGACCATCGAAGAGCGCGCCTTAACTTTGCACGCGAGCACCTAACTTGGTCATACCTTCAGTGGAGCAAAGTACTGTTTTCTGATGAGTGTAAAATTATGCTGTATGGTAACGACGGAAGGAACAAGGTCTACAGAAGAGATGGAGAACGCTTTGCACAATGCTGCATTGAAGAAAAGGTCAGCTATGGTGGCGGTTCGTGGACGGTTTGGGGAGGAATCAGCGCCGACGGTAAGACAGAACTTGCCTTTGTATCTGGGCCACGGCTGCCTGCACTAAACTCTCATCGGTACATCGAACAGTGTCTTGAACCTCATGTGATGCCCTATGCACATTTTATTGGCAACGACTTCATATTCATGCACGACAATGCTAGAGCTCACACCGCGGGCGTCGTACGAGATTATCTTACCGAAGTCGGTATCTCCATTATGGTATGGCCAGCAAGAAGCCCGGACATGAATCCCATTGAACATCTATGGGATGAATTAAAGAGACGAATTCGAGCAAGAGATCCAGCCCCAGAAACACTTAGCCAGCTGCAAAATGCAATCCAAGAGGAATGGGATAATATACCACAACATGTGATCGTGACTCTCATCCGATCGATGAAGAACCGTATGGAAGCAGTAATAAGAGCTCGCGGAGGGAATACAAGTTATTAAATAAACGTTTCTTACATTTTTTTTCATTTACGCGTGTTGTTTTACCCATTTCCTTCATATTCCATACAGGGTAAAAATTACTCATTATACAAAATACGAAACCTATGAAGACTTAATTTGAATTTAGAACATTAACATTAGGATTTAAAAACCTCATACTACTCACTATTAAATGACATTTTACATTTATTCCTAAATATACACATTTTTCTGATAATCCTTATCAAATCATAAACTGCGAGGTGTTTCGATTTTTTTGATGAGAAGTGTAT
>NDFZ01005398.1:0-269596 GCA_002192655.3 Mamestra configurata | reverse complement strand
CATCGACCCGGGCCTGGTGGTGATCGGACAGCGAGCCACCCAACGCTCGCCGTCCGCAGGCCCGCGCCTACGGTGGCCGGGGATCGCCCTGCGACTCCCGACGCCCGGGGCGTCTTCTCCTGTAGCGGCGGTTGGGGCGAAGGCCTTGCCTTTCCCTCGCGCGGCCCGCCTCCTCCTTCGCTAGCATTACTGCTACGCAGGAGGTGACCGCTCCCCAAGCCGGACATTTATTCTTTATTACATCATTGTTCTACGAAAATAGTGTGTACCTATTTCGGTATTTTTTTAATGAATAGGTACCTATTAGTGTTTTAAAATTAGTTAGGTAGCGAGCCGCCCCGGCTTCGCACGGTTGCAATTATATAGGTCCTTAATAATCCTTCCTTCTCGTTCTTTCCATTAGAACATAAATCCCGGGCGTGGTCTAGAAGAAGTAGCGGAGAAAATAAACAGGCAGAGGTAGGCAGTGACAGTTGTTTAATAACTATTTAGAGATAGGTACCTACCGGCGACCGGTTGCACTTCCCGCAGCGTCTGAGACGATGCAGAAGGGGTTGCAGTTCCCGCAGCGCCGGAGACGATGCAGAAGGAACTTTGAGGTTAGGTTACAATAATAGATATACAAATTTACAAGTAGGTAGGTAGGTACCTACAAATACTTCAGCCTTTACTTGTCTACACAATATACTATTTCTGCTATTCGCAGACGTCGCGTCTTTCAATAAATCCATCAGCTGATAGATTAGTTAATACCATTTCTAAAAAAAGTCAAGTGTTAGCGCGTTATCATCCTTATTCATATCATCCATACTCGGATGGTCGCACGTAACTATCACGATCTTCAGGCCTATATCTAATACCTACATAGTGTAAGTATTAGATAGGTATAGGATAATAGGTCCAAGGATGTTAAAAATAGATAGGTAAGTATGTAAGTATGACTGAATTCTAAGACAACCGACATAAAATGCAAGATTGTTCGGTTCCTCTTCAGATTTGGACAAATGAGGTGTCGTAAAATTTGTTTGAGTTTTCTGTGTAACTAAAGCTACCTATGTGATGTCTCATTATATTAAATCTAATATGACGGCTAAAGAATACAAAACACCCAACGCAAAAAATTAAAATATTTATACTTAAATTCCTTGGTAGGAATTTATAACTACGGGAAACACGGGTATACGGTAATACGGGATGTTGGTACATCGAGTTTGATACATTCTACTATACATATATTAGGACGGCAGCTAGCCGCCCGCGGCTCCGCCCGCGTGATTGTCGAAAATTACCACACATGCTCTCGGGACATGCTCTCGGGATAAAAACTATCCTAGGTCCTTTCCCGGGACTCAAACAATCTCTATACCAAATTTCATCTAAATCGGTCCAGCCGTTTGCGCATGAAGAAGTAACAAACATACGCACATACACTCACAAACTTTCGCCTTTATAATATTAGTGTGATAGGTACCTACTTATTTTTTTCCCACTGCTTGGCAAACGCGGAAGGCCGTTTTCCTTCCAAACGTCTCTATCTTGTGCAATCTCTGTCCACGTAGGTAGGTACTATACGTATTACCATAGAAATTTTTATATCTATGCGTATTAGGCTCAAAATCTCAAACGTCATCAGCAGTGCGATTCTGTAAACATGTCGAAGTGAAAACTTAGGCGAAGTGAACGACAAATGAGCTATCAAACCATAGGTACAAACAAGATGGAATGACAGCTCACTTGTCGTTCACTTCACCTAGGTGTATACGCGTTGAGATGCTGACAGAATATACCACACACTAGATGCCACAGCGAGCACCGCTGTGGCGTCTAGTGTGAGACGAGAAATCTTTTTCGGTAGAGGGTTTTTTTTTTTGTAAAACGTTGCCCCACTCTAGGAATTTCTCCTGTATCGTGGGTGCGTTTACAAACATACTCACATACACAAACAGCCAGACCCGGAACAACTATCTGTAGGCCATACAAATATTTGTTCCGTGCGGGAATCGAACCCGCGACACGCAGCGCAGCAGGCAATCGCTCAAACACTGCGCCAACCGTGTCGTTTTAATTTATTACATCTTGTTATATTCTGTCGAAGCCATGTTTAACCTTTGATCTCATCTTCCATGAGTTCCATCAAGAGCGTAACTCACCCAGGATTTGAGCTACGGGCCCACGGGGAGCAGCATAATGTAATAATACTTAACAAGTGAAAAGATGTTTATTTTCCAACACTTCATTTGCACAAGCAACACATTTTTAATTCTCACGCTCTAGCTTCCAGTAAAAAGAAATTGTCAAGAAAATTGACGTTTATTTTTTCTTCTAGGGGTGGGGGTGGGTACGCCCTTGAGTTCCATGTTAACACCAAATACAAGCAGTACATACCTACCTGTATTTAACGAATACTTAGCTAGCAAGCTAGGTCGGTAGGTACTTCAAATCCGTTAGGTACTAGTCGGAATAAGATAAAGGCTATAACGGACGTTAGATTAACGACAAGGTACCTACGCATAGAACGCGTGATAGTGATAACGGCGTTACTATCATCATGATAAGACGGTGGAAAACACGGTGTTTATCCTCTGTAGCCTGATTATCACGTTGTGAAAGTATGAAGGTGAACATCTGAAGGTGATGACCCAATATCGAGTCAGCCGATGCCTATAGTGATATGAGGTACCACGATATTATCTATTTGCGAACCTTTAGTAAGAACCAAAATGCTCCGCGAGTGGAAATGTTAATGTCATAGAATTTCTTTTATTTTTTAGGGTTCCGATTGTACATATAGAAAAACGGAACCCTTAGGCCATAGACTAAGAAGATAACTCGTGTGTACCTATGTCTGTCCGACTGCCACAGCTGATTTGCTCCAGTTGAAAATTAGGTACACATGAGCTTCTGTGATCCAAACACGGACGCATAACGAAAACTTAGCTTTTTGGGGAAAAAATTAGGAAATAAAGATTTTTTTTCAACTGTGCTGTGTGATATCAATATAGTAAGTATATAAAACTTTGCCGTTACTGATAAGTGATTGACAGACAACGCACAGCCGAAACTACCCGTAGAAAGCTGAAATTTGGCATGTAAATAGGTTTTAGGGAGTGTAGGTGGGCAGTTATAGAGGATTTCCCGGAAAAACGGTCCAGTCTCAACTTCGGCACCACCATTGAGTACAAAGTCGAAACTGTGGCCAAAAAGCTGGGCATTCTAAATAGCGTGCAGCCATTCTTTACGCCTGGACAGCTTTTAACCCTTTTACAAAGTACAAGTTCGATCCTGCATGGAGTATTGCAGCCACCTTTGCGATGGCTCAGCTAAATACCAACTTGTCGCGCTTGACGCAGAGCTAAGAGGCTCATGCCAAGCTTCACAGCTTGGCTCATCGCCGCACCGCCGGTTGCCTGCTTTGTCGGTCTTCTGCAGATTGTACTCGTACTTCGGTGAGTGTGCCCAAGAACTCCACAGTTACCATTCCTACCTTGTTGCTATTCCACCAATTCGCACTAAGCGTTTCCAAACATCTTTTATAATGCGCACAGCAACTCTCTACCGGCGCCTGTGTTTCTGAATGCATTTAACCCTAATCTCTTCAAAGTCAGACTGAATAGGCTCTTTCTGGGTCAAGCTCACTTCATCGTCGACTTTGTCTCTGTCACCTCAGTCCTAGACTAGAGTCAAGAGTAAACCCATTTCAAATATAAAAAAGTGATATGCGTGTACGAAGTCGCGGGCAAAAACTAGTTTCAAATAAAAGGGCTCATCGTAATACTTAATACTTAATTTTAAATGATTCCATTCTGAAGTTATCTATTGAATAAAATAGATGAAAATTGACCCCCTTATCTCCGAAACTACTTTGCCTATAATTATGAAATAAATACAAAATGAATTAGGTCTTTACCTGTAGATATGTAGGTATGTATGGTTTTAAAGTACTTAACATGTTTAAAATAAGTGTTAAGTATTCGTTCGGAACGGAACCCTTAGCACGCGAGTCGGACTCGCACTTGGCCGGTTTTTTACGCGAGTAGGTATTGGTGGGATCCTCCGTGGGTCCGCCATATATCTTCTTTGAAATAAAATGTTGTACAATTAATTTGCCAAATATTTATTTGGATATTTGTAGGTATGTATCATTCCTATAAGTTACCTTTCTACCTATTGAGTAGGTACCTATAGATGCTTTACTTCACAGGGTAAAGCTTAGTACCTAGGTCTTTGGTAGACCGTAAAAAACCTACCACAAATTGTCAGCTGCCCGTTTCATTTCATGTATTTTATAAAAGTGCAACACGTCACCGGGCGTGAACCGTGTAGTATAAATTCCGTTGTTAGCTGTAACTACACAAATTATACATATTGAGAAACATCTGCTCCATTTCCCCAATTTGTTTGCAATTTGCAGTTCACCTCACACAAGCCAAAAACACGAGCAATCCTACGTGAAGCGCTCCATTGCTTTTCGGTAACGATCCGTCGGCTGGCACGCCTGATCCCGACTGCACAAATTAACACCTCCAAAGCTTACAGCTGTGTAATTACACCTACCCATACATGAATTAATCGTTTTAATTCATTCGCAATGTTGCTAAACACCTCCGCCACGCCGCCTCTGTGACACCTAGTACTTCGGCAACGCCTGCAAGTTATCACCTGTTTAATTGTAGACGCCGCCATCACAATTTAATACCGTTAACGTGTTCGCAAGCCGAACATTATTCACCTAAATCAGAACAATTAGCTCCCAAACCGGATGATCACTGTGATTTGTTATTTTGCTTCGTTACTTCACAGAATTGGACGATAACTGGTTGACGTTTTGTTTTGTGCGTGTTACTGTTTCTTAAAATAAGGGTTTAGCCAGTTTCTCGACGGAATTGTTTGGGGCTCTGTGAAATTTCTGCGGCACTTTCGACGGGAGCACTGTATCGGAATTCTTCCCGTGGCTTTGGGATTATTTCTTGTGGCAAATAATTCGGTGTGAAAAGTTATAACCGCTCCACTTTCTATTAGTGTTAATCTATCTTCGGAACTAGGTTTTCCCACGTCTCCTCTACCGTGGTCAATCTCCTGGATTCGTGTCTTTTTCCAGGATATGGTAATCTGCGATAATCTAGCTTTCTATCGGTGCAAGAATTTTCGGAATCGGAACAGTGCTTGTAGAGATTACCTTTTCCTCTAATTTCTCGAGAACATCACGAAATTCTGTTGTTTTTCATTCAATAAAACATCCACTTCTTGACCTTTCACAAATCCTACTTTGTTTCATCGTCTTTAAGCAGCATTGAATTCAACTGGTGTTCCGGAATACGGCCGATGGTGTTCATTGTTCGATGACCATAAATCTCTCTGCCAATATGCCTTGTGTGGGCACTTAGTACCTATCTACCTACCACTACAATATCAGCTGCGCCTAGATAATCGTCTATATTATATTCATGGTAATATGCCACGTGAACAAACATTTTATAGATTAGCCAAAGTACGAACATCTTTCATGGGGTACTGTGTTAACTGTTACAACAAAATACCTTGTGACATATTAGAACTAAATGAAAGCAAATTTAAAACTTACATTAAAACCACACTTTGTAAACAAGCATATTACAAACTAGATGATTATATTAAAGATAAGAATGCTTGGAAACATGCTGGTCCTGCTCCATAGGACAATCGAGGGTATAGTAGAAAAAGTCAAACTTGTTTTATTTACTGGTGTACTTTCAGGTTTTTAATATGTAATTTAACTCACACACTGATCCATTGTTTTTAATTATATTGTAAATATGTGAGTACCATGTCCCTTACTAGCAAACTTAATTTTATCTCTGCTGGTATTGCTTTGTTGTACCTATAGTATATAAGTGTGTGCTGTATATTAGTGTAATGTTGGATGCATTGTGCTCACATAATATAATCAATTGATCAATGTACCTATGTATACAAAATATTGTAAAACTTATATTTGAAAAGAGTAACTATGGAGTTTCTTGTCCGTTCTTCTCCATAAGAATCTACTTTTTGCGAATGGACAACTAGAGTCACTTATATTTTAATTTTAAACTGTAAATTTGACGTTCAAAAGTGCCTTTTAATGGTCTAGTTGAAATAAATGAATTGACTTTGACTTTGACTTCGAACGGTCATGGTGGCAATGATAATTAGTAGCAATTTACTGGCTGATGAGGCGATCATCTAATTCCAACTGGTTCCTATTTCCCATTACAAATAGATATAAGCCAAATAACTACTAGGTACATTACAAATAATTAACGGAATCCAATTCACTTGCATATTTGATTACATAAACTAATTTGTAATACTAATAAACGTTTGATTTGCTCATTTACGTTGAATATATTAGAGAACATAATTATGTTCAGGCTGGCTGGTTAAACTAGGGACGTATTCATTCAATGTTTGATTATAGTTCCAAAACCGAGTTACAAAATGGACTTTTATTTTGACCAATGTCCTTCTATGGTGATATTTATAATAGGGAAAATGCATGAATAAAATATTTTTTAACTAAAAATGTATCTAAAAATATACACAAATATTATACTAACATTGAAAATAGAATCAAAATTTATCGAAAAACAACGATATATATTAAACAAAAAATATCTGTTTCTGTCACGAAGACGCCGTTTTCTATGGCAGCTGTATAGACGACATGGTATTTGACGTCAGAGTTTGCATCAGACTTCCCTCTTGTTCTGAGAGACTTCCCTTTCTAATTGTCATTTTGAAGTTTCATAACTTCACCGTGATGAAGGTATTTTAAAAATAAGATGTATAATTGTTTACTACAGCTGATAAGTACTTATTTTGCAAATAAAAAATTGCATGCATATTCCCTATTATGTTCGAAGCCTAGTCTGAATTTAGAAGTTGTGATTTATACAAAATTTACATAAGTACTATAATTCAGCAGCATCCGTTTTATCTGGAAGGCGGCCCCAAAAGAGTTGGGAAAAGGCTAGGCCGATTAATTTCTGCATAAATTTCTACTCATGAAGTCGACTATGGGTCATCACTCGAATCTTTCGTATTCCTGTTGGAAACAGGTCTTCTCCCTGTGAGAATAGCTGTAATCCACAACGCGGGCCCAGTGTGGGTTGGTTTACACACACGTTTAATTTTTATTTATGCCTTTTCTGGTACATGCTGGTAGAAACTGGCATGGCCTGTCTTATTTCCCTCGTTTAACCAGTCATACAATGTAGGTAGATATGAGTATCTTACTAGATACGTTAGTTTCATACATCAGTCGGTAAGGATACGTGAATGTTCGTTAGTGAGTTGGTCGTATCGGCAGTAACGTTACTCCTTGAAATATCACCGTTCAACAGTCTCAGTATTGTGTTGCTCAATTTACTGGGGCCTGTCGAATTCTCCAGCAATACATTCAGATATTATATATACCGGTTTCAGTTGAAGTCGGAATTGCTGGAATGATTTAGAGCATGGGTCTTCCCGATCTGTTACTGCAGCTTGGCAGAAATCTACCTTTGAATTGTTTGGTATTTCGGAATAGACAGACTTTAACGGAATGGGTCGCAGGAATATTAAAACTCGATTTCTGAATGAAGATTTTGATGAAGTGTATTTGTCTATTTGGAAGAATTAAGAGGAGAGGTAGCTCGTGGCTTAGTTATATTATAACCGCCGCACTAGTCAATCTTCAAGAAAAAGCAACGCTTGCCGCGGTTGGTTTGTGGATAACTGATGCTATTAACTACACCGAGACTCTTCCGTGCCTCGGAGAGCGCGTTAAACCGTTGTCCTAGGCTGTCAATTCTAGACTGTATTTGACAGTCGTTACGGGTAGTAGGTAGCTAAAAGCCAGAAAACAACTGTTTTGCTAATCGTTTGCTAATCGTGTTTCGTTATAGTTTAACCCAGTTATTGGATTGTGGAGGCCAGGTAGGTAGTCGCTCCATGTAAAATACTGGTACGTATTTTAAGGTGGAAGCGACAGGGTAGCCCGCGAAATTCAAATTTTCTTTTTTTTTTTTGCAATTTTCCGGTCAGTGTCAGGCTGTAAGTTGAACAAAACGTGATTCGCGACTGCAACATATATTTATTTGCAGAATTATTATAATTAAAATTATCAATACAACCCTCTAAGTCATTAATTAGTAAATTCATTTAATCCCATGGAATGGTTATTTTATAAAAAGTCATTCAATGGGATTAGATGAACTGATACAACCCGTATTGATGACTTTTATGATTATATCTCAGTAAAGCCATATTTGTTACGGTCGCCAATCGTCCTGCAAAATGCAAAAAACTTATAAAAAATTGAATTTCGCGAGCTACCATGGTGCTATCTCCTTAACTTGATATCGACATTGATGAAATAGCTTGAGTAATGTTTGGCTGTCTGCTAATAACGATTAGTTAACCAATCGTCAATCAGCTGTTAGCGGAGTATCGCGCAATATAGCCGCGTTAAAAAGTGAATCAGAGGATTTTCTCAGATGGATCATGATGAAGCTCTAAGAACCACTTTCACGATAAACAAGAAATAACCCCAGTTTTTCCTTTTCTGTCATTGTTTATTCGTACGCCTATGGTTACCTGCCTACCTACTTTTATATTCATCTGATAACAAACTTGACGGCTGCAAATCTTGTAGATAAGATATACGCAGCTACTATGTAGATTTGAATATTGCAATTGAGTCACTATATTAGGTCCTTATCCTTAAGATGTTTCTCAATCAATCCATCAATGGATGATTTCCTCATCATGATTTATAAGATTTGCGTCCTTTTATGTTCTAGGTCATCTAGGTGGTTCTAGGAATCGCACCGATGACCTCAAAGGTTCTTCGGTAAGATTTTTAGACATCACCTTAATACCTATTAAGATGATGTCTAAAAATCTTACTCAAGAACCTTACGTACCTTAGGTACGGAATCCTGTGTGTGTTTCACGAAAAAATGTGGCAGCAAGCATATTGTTCCAAGCAAGAACGGTGCAGAGATAAAAATGTCATTGAATACTATAGAATTAGTTTTTCAAGAGGATTCTGGAACAAGGGCGTAGTATGCCGCACTAACACCACATTCCGTTACGTCACATAACTCTAGTCAGAGTAACATTTGGCTAAATTAGACGATCGACTCAACTCGCATGTTGAGCGTTCCGTCACTCGGAAATAGGGGCTTACGTGCACCGAGCACCGAGCACCGTGCGCCGTGCGCCGCATCCAGCGATCTCTGAGGGAGCTAATTGGCGATGCAGCGCGCAGTTGCCGCTTCGCACAACGCAACGCCCAATGATTTCAATTACCTAATTAGATTTAGGAGGTAGTTCGACGACTCCACGACTCGACTGAGTACCTGTGAGCTAATTGGATGAACCGCTGCTATTTTCTCGCTCTTATGGTAATTCTATTGTCTCTAGTGAAAGGCGAGAGCCTAATGACTGCCGAACGGTGGAGATTAATTCGCTCTTTGTCTTTGTGCGGCGGTTAGCAGACATTTAACACTTCTGGTGAGCTACCAGGTTTTTATTCTTTGCAGAGATCTTATTCATTATACCTATTAACTTTAAAAGCGCAGATTTAGTTGATTACACTCAGTCAAACCAGCGAAATTATGGGTTCAATTTCGTAAAAGACATACGATACGAACTGAAGGTGTCAACATGTTTAGTAAAACAACTTCTTCAAACTAGGTAAACAACAGTAAACAACAACAAAGGTCCATCGCGAACTCGATACGGTCGCAAGGTACCTACTTCACCTTTTTAACACAAAATAAAGATCAAAAGGGAGGTTTTGAGTACTCGCCGGCTCAAGTTGTGCTTGATATCGGATACTTGGCGTATTTTAGAGTCCCGCCCTGTAATCTGTTTACAGCTGAGCCGCATTAGCTACCGACTCGCGATATTGGATCCCGATGCATATGGGATCTGTCTGGAACGGAGAATATTAAATTTTACCACAGACATAGCGGCGATTATAAATTTTTCACGTCTGCCGTTTTCAATATACGCGGGGTTTATGAAATATTTATTCACCTTGGTGATATAGGTACCTGAGCCGGTATGATTCGTAGATACTTATGTGTGTTAGTAAAAATGCTGTTGTTACTATATAGACTATATTTACAATGAACGCTGTGGAGTGTGCAATTATGTTTCTAGATGTCAGTAGTATATGTTTAATAAAACCTTTTTTTTTTTCACGCCCTTTCTTCCAGATCTTCCTTTGGCGAACCTTTTCTTAACAATCGTCTTCACACGACTAGAGATCAGTCAAATTATTCGGTTAAAACTTAACGTGGAAATTTAGGTGAAGCTTTCCACCTGAGGCTATGGATTGGTCGCTCACTTCACTTAAGTTTTCCCGTTGATATATATCTATATAGGCGATCTATTGTATCAACAGCTCACCGTGTAAACTAAGGTGGAGTGAGCATGAAGTAAACTGTCATTCCATCATGTTTGTATGGATTGACAGCTCACTTCATGTTCACTTCACCTAAGCTTACACAGTGAGAAACTTACAAAATCGCACTGTTGAATAGCACTGCAGTTCTTACATTAAAACTCCCCTTTTTATTTCCCTTTGAAACTCTCCAATGAATGATTACCTTCTCCATAACATTCACTTCAGCTGTCAGCATAAAAGAAGCGATCCTTCAATTAGCATAGCCAAAACTGAGGGTGTTGATTGATTGAGTCTTGCTTAACGCGAGCCATCTATATGCTAATAGGTAACACTGTTGGAGGTATCTACAGTCTACTAAATGTTGTAGATACTCTGGTTGTGTTTGTACAGTTTAATATCTACAATAACTTTATTAAGGTAGGTACTGGCCAAAATACTCGTAAGTATTATAAATCTTCGCAGTACTAGTAAAAGCCAATTTAGTTTTAAGAAAATGTAACGTAAAAATAATTACCTACGTGATTATTTTTTTGTTGCACACTAAAAATAAAAATAAAAATATTCAAACTAATCGAGAATAACGCAAAAATAACAATTAAGTTACGTTATTTTACCGAAATTCTTTTGTTTTAATTGGTATTTCTTTTATTTTGTATTATTTAGTTCTAATCGATTTTATCGCTCGATCTATCAAGCAGTTACAATGTATCTATATTTTAAAATACTTTATTGTTTTAGTTATCCTACAAGTTTATAAAAATATAAAAATATAATATGTGTACCTACCTATCAATTGAAGTTATTTTATTTTTGTTTAACTGTGACACAAATACCTAAAAGTGTGGCAGCTTCTGTCAGCAGTTTGTCCGTGTAACATATTTCAAGGGAATATAAAAATGTCCTTAAACAGGCCATGTGGTCTACCCGTGTCCCACATCAATCAATAATAAACATCCAAACCTATACAGACTTTCATTTATATTAGACGAAAGTTTCGGAATTAGGCTAGGATAGGAGCAACGTGATCGGACTCAGGGTAATGCGTCGAAGGTTGTATTCGATTTCCTTATCTTGCTTTGGATTAAATTTAATTTTATGGAAACTGTAATGGATTTGGGTTTAGCTGATTGAAGTAGAATCGTTTCACACTTGAGACATCTTTACCAATATTATAAAGCTGAAGCGTTTGTTTGTTTGAACTCGCTAATCTCTGGAATTACCAGTCGGATTCGTAAAATTATTTTTGTATATTGATAGCCAAATTCATGAAGAATGCTATGGGCTATAAGGGAATGGGAAAGTCCTACGAGAATGGGAAAAAACGGGATGCGCACGAAGTCGCGTGCAAGAGCTTGTGTAAAATAACCGTGGAAATGTGGTTTCAGCCATTGCAGGTACCTAACCTATTCGGAAATATCAGTAGTGAGATTAAATTGCTTACACGTGCTCTTTTGAACCATACATTGAACTAAAGATAAAAATTTAAGCCGTTACAGGCTTTGAGGCTCGAAGGTAGTAAGCGACACTCCCTGCGAGAGATTTTAATTGGGAATCCTGCCATTATAGGTATCCTGCCATTACAGGGTTTGATTAATTTGCAACGAAACCAGAAGAAGTGATGGGCAGGAAAAACCTTTCAATTTCAAGAGGACTATAGAATAGTTACTTGAAAATAAAAGTTCAGAGGGCATAATGCGAGTTTTCTAACGTATAAGATCACGTTAACGGAAACGATCGCTTGTATCAAATCGTATGAAAGATGTTTTTCCGTTATTGTCATCACAGCGTTTATCCAGCCGGTCAATTTTGGAAAAATGTTGCCGTGAAAAGTTGGGTGAAATGAGCTGCCATTTCAATTGATGCTAAGTATTGACAGCTCACTTTAAGCTCTCGTAAGCTAAGTTATTACGCTGAAATAATAACAGAATACCTGGTTCAATAAAAAATAAAGTTTACGTTAACGCGATCTTGTAAATTTAAAAACTCGCACTCGGACTTCAGATTTTATTCTTTAAGGTGAAAGCGCCAGGGTAGCCCGCGAAATTCCAATTTTCAGACTTTTCTTGCATTTTGCAGGTCAGTGTCAGGTTGTATGTTATTAAAAATACGATTGGCGACCTTAACAAATATGGCTGTACTGAGTTATAATAATTAAAATCATCAATATAGGTTGTATCATTCATGTAACTCGATTGAATGACTTTTTCATGAAATAACCATTCATTCGAGTTATTTGAACTTAGAGGGTTGTATTGATGATTTCAATGATTATAATTCTGTAAATAAATACATGTTACTTTCGCGAATCATATTTTGTTCAACATACAGCCTGACAATGACTTGCAAATTACAAAGAACTTAAGAAAATTTGAATTTCGCGGAATACCCTGGCGCTTCCACCTTAACTTGATGTTGATAAATCATCTCGTATGTCTATGATTTTCTGAAGTATTTTGTTTACGGATTACCACCTGCCAATTATACGGACTACTAGACGAAGGTGTCAAGTCTCATCATATATGTTTAAAATCCTGTTCTTGCGAATAATTAGTTGTAATTGGGAATGAGATTAAATTGCTTTTTATGCTCATGTGCTTTCAAAGCTATGTTAATTAGAAGGAAGAATTGCTAAATGCTGTGTACATATGGCCGTTTACCTGTCTTTAGATATATTTACTTTTTTCAGGTAGGCATCTGTCAGCTGTCTGTATTTATTTATTTAGCTTTAATTACTCTCTGCACCTACAGTACGAAGCAACACGTACAGAGAGTCATAATCGAAAAATTGAAAAGTTACGCACACAAAAATTAACAAAAAATACAGAATAACAAATTATTTATCAATAATAAAAACAAATAATTAATTGCTGGAAATAATAAACAATAATCAAATAATAATATGTCAACCATAAAAACATTTGAACACTAAAACAATCTTTGAATTGTCTGTATGGCCTGTAACCTGTAATTGCTAAAGGTTTAATGTAAATGTAGGTACCTACTTACCTAACTTGTTTTAGAGATCTTTGTAAACATGTTGTGGTTTATATTTTTTGTCTGATTAGAGTTCCGAAGTGTTAACGAAAAAATAAGAAACAATAGATAGTATTTTGTTGATTGATACCAGTTAATTCACAGGTAATATTTTGAAGCAAATGACGAAAAACTAGAAGTACCTACTCATTTCTTTCGTTTTTAAAAGAACCTTATAATGTTGAAAATTTTGAACATCAGAGTATTTGTCTGATCACATTTATTAAGAATATAATATAAGAACTTAGCATAGCCATGTTTTATGTGCGATACAACATGAACTTGCATTTCTATTTAAGTTCAAGGATTTAGCTCTTAACTTCTAAAGAAATCGACATAAGAAGAGATTACAATGATACACTTATCAGTGGTCCAACGGAAACTCAAGATTAAGAGGCTGTTATCATATCAACGTAATCAGTCACGTCTATAAAGTATGATGACTCAATCTGATGCATCATTCAGTTTTGGAAAAAACAGGAAATTTTGTTTTTTTTCACTAGTTTGTTTATTATGGACGAAGGAAGAAAGAAACGTTTATTGCCAGGATCATGTTAATCATAATTAAAATTAACATAAAAAAGATTATGAATATTTATAAAAATTTCTAATTAGTTTAAATTCAAATGCCAAGTTTTGGCTGATCGAAGAAAGAATTAGAAACTATCGATCGACATCGACTAATTCATTCTACCATGTGTGTTTCGAGGCTACTACAAGCAAATGAGCACACGAGCAAGTGAGTGCGCAGCTGGGTACGCAACAATCTCTCTCTCTCTCTCTGTCCCTGTCTCTTTCGACTCGATGGCTCGATCGATCGACCGCCGATCGATACCAAGCTTTGGCTGATCGAAGAAAGAAGTAGAAACCATCGATCGACGTCGACTAATTCATTCTATTAAACCGTCTAATGGGGCTTCTGCGAGTTGACTACTGCCCCTCGTACTCCTTCCAAAGGTTGCGGACCTCAAGGACCCAAGAGATGTGCAAGACATAGGGTAAAACTAGGTAATACTCAAACTTTTTATTTTGGAACAATATTTAGTCTTTTGACAATAATGGCACAAGTGGTAATCTTAATAGGAACTAAGGATACAATAATATTAATATTTTTTTTTAATCTAAGGTGGGGCGTTTTGTAACGTGGTCGTTGGCCAATACGACTCACTCTTATTATAAAATGCCCCAGTGTATTAATCATCTATTTTTTTATATTTTTAACTATATTAACAATTGTTTTGGCAAAAACTATCTCTTAAATCTAAATGAAAATAATATGAGGCACTTTGTCAGTCTCTTTTTCAAATCAGACTTTTTAAATAAACATTTGAATAAAACTTAGTTTGTACCTATATCAACTAAATAGATTATTATAAAGAAAAACAAAATAATAGGTAAACTACCATCAGTAATCAACACGATAAAATAACATAACATTCGGCTTCCGTTTGAGATTCAATCAGTCTTATAAGTTTTCATTTGGCAATCATCTTAAATTTAAACAATAAAAGCTTACACTCTATTTTTGTTAACAGCTTCCTTTTTGACTTTCCGTCCACAACGATTACACATTGGGTTAAACATAGAGCAAAACTCATGCAACCATATTAAACAAGACGGGTATTGAATCCAATCTTCAGTGGATTTATTTATTTATTTGGTTAACCAACAATTGTTTACACATAACATCACAGTTACATTCTATTATATGTATTTTACAAGTGCAACTATTAATTAAAGGTTAACACCTCATGCATAATTTGTGGTTTTTCACATTGTTAACTCTAAAAATTTATAAAATATTAGCTTTTTACTTAATATTTAAAATTGGATTGTGTGTCATAATAATTTTACGTGCATTCAACGCATTTGTTAACGTCGTCGTGTTCGTCTGATATTTCTTCTTCAGAAGTATCCACCCTAACCTCGTTTTCATCATTGCTTTCAGAAGACGATGACCAGCTTACTTTTTTTTATTCTTATTTCTGACAGGACCTTTCTTTGGCTTCTTAATACCCCCATTTTGTTTCTTTTTTGCACCATCTTTTTCTTTCACTGCTGTTGTTCTTTTTGTGGTCTTAGCCTGCTGTCGTTCTTTCATACTTCCGAGACATTATCTGTAATAATAACACGCAACAAGGTACTTTAACACAGTTCAAATATTGGGGCGTTTTAAACAACTAGCTTAGGGGCTTATTGTCAAATTCGATTTTCAATATGCCCCACTGAAATCAAAACAGAAGATTCAAGGTTATAACGTTCGACAAAATAAAAAGAGAAAGGTAATTTTATCTATTTTACAATAGTGTGGGTCATTTTAACACAAAATATAAAACTCTCAATATATATGAATTTCTTGGAAACTTACCACAAATTGTTTCACGCCAATAAAACCAGATTTTGCAATATTTTTTAAACGGACATCGCAAACTACGTGCACACGTCGGCCATGTTGTCGGGCTACTAGTGGCTCCCCGCGCGTCTAGTTACGAGCGGCGTGGCTTTGTTAGTGTGAGTACTTGAGTGGTGGGGCGTTTTGTCACTCAGGGCATATTACCAAGTTTTACCCTATATAAATAATAAACTTAACTAACTTAAAATAGGTACCTTTAATTTAATAGGTACTAATTAAGATCATAAAAAAACCTCCAGAACAATACAAATATGCAAATATACATATATATTTATGTTATTCATCGTACGGTCAGCAAATCCTGTTATTGGATGAGTATGCAGCAATAATAACAGAAGGTCATTGGTCAAAAGACGATAAGGCAGAGAAACAACTCTTCGGGAGTTAAGCGGCTAGGAGATCAACATAGGCCTGCCTTGTCCCTCTGTCAGAGTCTATGACGATCTCTCAAGGAAAAACCAGTACTCCAACATATGCCTAGTATTCTTGGAAAGCAACTACGATTAATTTCCAAAAAAAAACAACAAAGATCATACAATACAACAGAGGGCCTAGCACGAATGTTTTTGATGTATGGTAACGTAACGTAAATTTTTACTATAACTATAATACTCGTTTCGCACATAATATTTATTTGAATTGGATACTATATTCATATTTTTGTATGATACAAATTGTGTATGTCGCATAAAATTAAACCGAAATACTATGGAGTTGTAGTTTTTATACTTATTCAAAAGTCACTTAAGTTCACTATACTGTTACGTTACTATACGTCAAAACATTCGAGCTGGGCCCTCTACACGAATAAGTACTTCGACCACACTAGGTATGGAAATTGACAACAGACTGAGAACAGTCATTCAGTAACCTTGGTTTCCAATAAAAATCTTACACGAGTCTCTAAAAACCCCACATCCCGTTACATAGTAGATAAAAATAAGGAATAAAGACAACATTCAGAAAGTTTAACACCATTCGAAACTTCGCGTCCCCCGGGTTACTTGTTTGACAGTTTGTTTTAACTTAAAACCTTATAAATAGTGTCCCCCGGTGGAGGGAATTTTAGGATTCCATTATTTTTGCAGACTTTTTCATGATCGTAAGCGGTCTCCATGGGGCAATGTTGGACAGGTTGGAGAGCTGTGATTTGTTTAAGATCCATTTAAGTATTATATGGGAGACGTGGTGAAGAAAGTTCTTTAACAAAAGTGGGTAATTTTATCTGTTTTTGCTTCATTTACGTTCATACATCTGTATTACTTATGTCTATTCTGGGAAATGGAGTATGTGCCTCAGGATTGCAGCAGGTGACGTTCTTCTGTTACTGCCTACCCCCATGAGCAGTTTATGTATGATGGACTTTTATGCTGACACACCAGCAATAACAACTATGAAGTGACGAGCTGACGCTTGACAGGTTCTTATAACAAACAAGTTTATTAGGTAGGTAAATGTCCGTGACCACCGACGCCAATTGCGTTCATACTTGGTAAATAATTAGTACTCAATTGGTACCAATTAGTGCCTACTCTAACAACAAAATTTGTATCATAGAAGTTTAGTAGTAGTCACGCTCATTTCAGCAAGACCACCATGAGCGCTAAAAAGGGGGTATTCTAAGTATATAATATTGAGTACCCCTTTAACCTTTTGAACGCCATTGTCACGAATACATGACAAGCAAGCGCGTGTCCTGTACGCCAAACGTCACTAATATGTGACAAAAAGTACGACGAATTTGTGGCTTAGCGTCGGGGGCACGCCGATGCGTTTATGCTCTGGCGTTCAAAAGGTTAAATGATTCGTTTGGTAAAAAAATGATTCGTTTGGTAAAAAAAAACAGAACTGAAACATTTGTATTTACCGAGAAATCAACGATGATCACTTTCGCGCGCTCGTCCAGCAGAACCACGACTTTGAAAGTAGATTCCAAGTTTGAGGAGCTTGTCGCTTTTCTCAAACCTACATAGAAAATTTGTACACTGCAAGATATAATTAGCCCCCAAAATTCAAAATGAGTACTCCGAGTAGTTTAGATATACCATGTCATTGGTGGGGTGGCGGTAGTCACGATGTCCACACTTCTTTCATGGGGTATTGTGTTAAATGTTACAACAAAATACCTTCTGACATATTAGAACTAAATGAAAGAAAATTTAAAACTCATGTTAAAAGTACACTTTGTGAACAAGCATATTACAAATTAGAAGATTACATTCAGGATAAGAATGCTTGGAAACATGCTGGTCCTGCTCCATAGGACAATCAAGGGTGAAGGTCAAACTGGTTGATTAATGTATTAACTTTATAGATATACTGTTTCTTTTTTTGTGTTTTTATTTTTCTGTTGACTCACACACTGTTGTTTAATTAATGGTTCCAATGTTTGTAAATATGTGAGTACAATTTACCTAAATTTCTTTAGGAAATTAATAAGTTTACCTCTGCTGGTGATACTTTGTTCTTATAAGTAGCATACTCTGGGTGCATCGTCCTCACATAATATTAAATTAATTTTTGTATACCAAATTTTGTAAAATCATTATTTGAAAAGAGTAACTATGGAGTTTCTTGTCCGTTCTTCTCCATAAGAATCTACCTTTCCGAATGGACAGTAGAGTCACTTTATTAATGTAACATTATTATTTTACTGAACTGTAAACGATGACGTTCAAAATTGCCGTTTAATGGCCTAATTGAAATAAACGTTTTGACTTTGACTTTTGACTTTGTTAAATTTTAATTTCAAGATTTCCCTATTGAAAATTCTATGATTTCTCACTAAATTTATACAAAAATGAGTACTCTTAAAGAAGTTATAGTGACAATAAACTCAGATTAGTGTGTTGTATTTTAAGAGAAATTAGCAGCTTCATACGTCATTATAACACAAAAATAATCCAAAACATGTAGGTAAAACAGACTGGCTACCTACGCCTCTCTTTTTTATTCAATACACGATATTAAAACCAACATCTTTATCTAATCTAAACAAAGCCCAAGAAAACAGTGTCTTTCTAATAAATACCTACGTGCATAAAATCGAAGTCACAATAGTTATGCAGGGAGTCCATTATAGGCAGCCCTGGCTCGAGGCAGCCCCAGGGAAATCACAGGCGACAGTAATTATATGGTGTTTTATGTTTTTTCTGCAACATTCCATGGCGCATCACTAGTGCTTGTGCGTACCCGGCTTTATGGGCACCATGAGTGTCTATAAACTTGTGATGAATCGATTTACGACACTATTACTTCACTTTTAGTTTATTTTCACTGGAACAGAAGTTTGATGTAACTATTTGGCTGGGAAAATGAAAGAAAAGTTTAGGTACCGATATTTCGACCACTTGCATTTAGTAAAACCGATGTACTATAATAATTATAATCACTGTTTTTATTCACATATCTATTATTATCACTGAAATTAGTACACATGCATCACATTTTATTTATTTAAAGATCACATTCGACGTTCAACATCAAAAATCATTTTCAAAAGTATCACGTAAAACGTTTAGTTATCGGAAACTGATTGGGTTTCATCGTAGATCGACGTGGAGGATCAAATTCCAAATCATTCTGTGAATCGGGAACTCTGCTACCTTCGATTCGATCATCGTATCTGAAGTGAACGCCGTGAAGGGGCCCCATCTTATGGGACGCTGACGAGATTATGGACGCTGCGACGTATGACGGATCTGGCAGATCCGGGATTTGAGGGACGTTATAGTCTCGGATATTCCGCCGTTCATCTTCTGTCTCGACAATAGAGGTCTGAGACGTCTCACTCGGGTCTGACAGTGCTGTATCGAATGTTTCTTCGCTAAACTTATCTTCAGAAGTTCCACTGGATATGTCGGAGAGGGCATCTCGATATTGGTAATATGATAGTCGCAGGTGTGAATAGTCATCGATGAAGCCAGATGAATTTTCGTTCACTTGTTCCAATCCCACATATGTCGATTGAGAAGATTGTTTTTTTTTAGCACTCATTTTATCATTGATCAAGGTTTTACACAAAGAAGAATCTACTGCAGCAACTTGTTAGCTTATTCAACTTGAAACGACGACGCACAGATTAGAAAACAATGAGAATGACATTCCTAATTTGAACGAAAGTGAGGGTAAAATAATGGACGGTAGGTGTATAAAATTAAGAGTAGCGCATGAAATGATAGCGACCTATATAATTATACATTACAATATTCATTCGTCGTGACGTAATCCATTGCCAGTAGGAATGCGAAGTGTACGAGAGTAAGGTCTATAAATTAAATTCTGAAATATTGATGGTACATACGAAATAGGTGAGCGGAGCATTTCATGTCACTGCATCCGCGCGTGGGACGCGAATGTATTAATACTTTCAAAGATATTGAAACGGATTAATATAGACTCAATATTACGAATAAAGTATAATGTATACCGTAATACGCATATACCGTTTTTCCCCGTTCTCGTGGGAATTTCGGGAAATCCTCTCTTAGTACTCCCCTACACTCCCCAAGAAACCTACATGCCAAATTTCAGCTTTCTGCGACCAGTAGTTTCGGCTGTGCGTTGTCTGTCAGTCACTCACTCAGTATGTGAAGAATTTAATATATGTATTAGGATTTCCGATGTTGACTAGCGGGGTCAAAGTATTGTTTTGTCTAGTTGTAGGAGTTGTTAAAAGTCGGGCTGGGGCGCATCATACTGGCTGACCTAGCCAGGCTAGGCTACCAGGCTTAATCTATGTAGTACATCACATACGTTAAGTTACTATTTTTTTTTTTCTTAAGCTTTGCCCCTCACTAGGAATATGTCCCGTATCGTGGGTGAGTTTACATACATATAAACTTACATACACAAACAGTCAGACCCGGAATAACTATCTGTAGGCCATACAAATATTTGTTCCGTGCGGGGTTCGAACCCGCGACACGCAGCGCTGCACTCAGTCGCTCAACCACTGCACAAACCGTTTCGTCTTGCAACCAACTCGCACTGCATTCGTTTTTAGGCTACCGAGGTGTAATGTCATTTATCGTTCGAGTTCCTTGCAGGTCGCCTTAAGCTTCCTGTTTGTCTGTTCAATTTGCACTTATTGTTATGAATTTTGAAGTTTTGACTGCTTTGCACGGTAGGAAGGCAATGATGTTTAAAATATTAGGTAAGCAGATGAATAAAAACAGTAGGTAACATAAAAATCACTTCAGATAAATGCACAATCTCACATGACAACTCGACAACCATCTAGGATATTTTTATCTTATCACTGACTATATAAAGCCTCGCTACCGTTTGGTCAGTACCACAGATTTCAGGAAACGCTACCAGAATGATGAAGCAAGCATTAGTTGTTCTCGCTCTGGTGGGGCTCGCCTTCTCGGCTCCTCAGACCAGGAAGCTCTTCCACGAACATGTCGAGGAGTTCCTGGACATCATCATGGAGGAATCTGGTCATGAGATGGAGCACCTGATGGAACACTACGTCGAATACGACGAGTTCTGGCAAGCTCTGGAGTACATGAGGACCAACAACTTCAAGGACCTCGTTTACGAGATGGAATCGTTGCCTGAATTCGTTGCTGTGAGTACCAATTGTGTTTATGCTTTTTCTATGTAAGATTGCAAAGTGAATGAAATGGGATTATATAACGACTAGTGGTTACCGTTATAACTGTTTTAAGGCAGTTGCATAACCGTTTTTTTTTTACCCTCCCGATTCGTTGATACTTTGGGAGCCAGTGGAACTTTCTAATGCATATAGTCTGTGTGCTTTGGATGATTATCATCATTTGTAGGGTTGTTCTATCCACTGCTGAGCAGCTTTAGGCCGCCTCCTTTTTTTCCAATGAGAGCATTGTGTGTTCAATGTATGTTTGGGCAACCGGCTAACAGACCAATGAAGCAAATTCACTTCATTAGTCACTACTAAGTCATTTCTTTTTCTGTAACCCGCACTAGGATAATATTACAAATATCTTTTTATTGTTGTCATGTAAGTGTTGAAGTCTTAGTGAAAGTAAAGTCGTTAAATCGAAATTAATATTTTCATGTTCTTTTGTTTACAGGTGATCGAATTCTTGGAAAATGACAACATTGACATCCACTACTTCATTGACTGGCTCAACGACCTGATCGGTAAGTTTATTTTTAAAGACAGTACATCTATAAAATTTTCACTGTCAACATCGCCTCGTTTTGACTTCCCCGTTGGACTCGTGGTCGTTAGCACGACTGCCAAGCGTGGGGTCCGCGTAATTGGGTTTTCTGTTATAAATGTCACCGGAAAATCGCAAACGCCGTAAAATTGTAAAATATCGCGTAAAATTGTTAACTATTTTTTCTTAATAAGACACGGATATATTGAAAACTATTATATATTAATTTATGGTATACAAAACGACTTTTTCATAATATATCGAGAAATTGTAATCTAATAAAAAAATATTACAATCTTACGGAGTCTGCAGTTTTCCGGTGATATTTACAAGAATTTCTCAGTGACGGCCCGGTGTTTCGAAGTCGGTGGTGTGACACCCCCGACCCCCCGTGCCTCGGAAAGCACGTAAAGCCGTTGGTTCTGCGCCTGATCTCTCTCCGGTCGTGTCGGGTTGCTGACCCATCGGACTATGAGAGTAAGGGAACAGAGAGTGCACCTGTGTTTGTGTACACGCTAGTGCACTATAATATCTCCTGCGAACATGGCTGATGTCTCTGTTGAGATCGGCCACCGTGCTCGAAATTCAGTCGGTATATATGTATCGTAAAAAAGTCAACTGCTGGGAATAGACCAAATATATATATCGACAGTAATACTGGTCCTGAGCTTCCCGCATCAAGTGGATTCTCGTGATCTGGATATATTAACTGACTAGCTGACAGCGTCACGACTTTATAACTTGCCAAAAGTTGTTGTATATTTAACTCAGCAATTGATTATATTTACAGAAAACGTCGACAGGAAGAGGATCGAGCGTCACTCCACCAGCGGCAAGGACCTTGCCTCTTTTGTCAGGGACTGCATTGCTACCTTCCCCAAAGAGAAGCTGCAGGCTCTTTTCGACCAAAAGCTTGCGGAAGATGAGGAGTTCAAGACTGCCGTAGAGAACCTGAAGAGCGAAGAGTGGGATGTTGCTTTTGGTGCTCTCTGGGAAAGCGAAGTCTTCAAAGCTGAGGTCCAGATCCTAGCCGACAACGGCATTGAAATCGGTGTCTTCCTCGAGCAGATCGTTGCTATCTTTGGTCAAAACTAAACTACTGAAAAGTGAATCTATTTTGTTTATAATAAGCAATCGTAAATATTGTTGATTTAACGAGCTATAACATACTCATATTGTTACGAGTTTTTATGATTGTAAACATGTATCAGCAAGAAATAAATAATTATGACTGTCACCAAACTAAGCAGTTTACCTGACCTACACTTTGAAATCCAGTTACTTTGTTAAGTGGTTTTGTTGCCTGTTTGTTTGTAGCTAATGAGGGTTTGCTGTAATGGCGTATACCAGGTGGCAGTACTGAGTTGTCAGGTCCAGGCACCTGTCAGAAGGCGTTAATTTAACTCATGTCAGAGAACATTTCTCTGACATGAGTTAAATTAACGTCATCGTCATGTTTTCGGCAAAGTTGTGTTTTTAAAGAAGACCTCTCGCTAAGTGTCGCCTGCTGGTGGCGTTATTTTTTCTGAAAATCGTCTTAATAAAATATGATCAGTTGGTCAGTAGCGGACCATTCAACTTAGCAATATAGGCCTTTCCGATGTTAAGAACTTAAGCTACTAGTACTAACTGATATTCCGCTATCTGCATCCATTTGAGTTCCTTATGCTTGAGTTAAGTTATACCGTGACTGACTCATGTGTACCAATTTGCTCATTTGAATCTGTTTGGTTATTTCTCCAAGACACCATCTCAGATATGCAAGTCTGACCTTAAACATTAAGAAAATTGCCAGGGCTTTACATAACACCTTGACTTTGGTTCAGTGTTTCAGACATCTGTTAGAGACATCAACCTTATATAGCTTTAAAAACAAACAGATGTGACGTCTTAATGTGTTATATAAGTTTTAAAATAAAAGTTATTTTGTCTGTCAAATGTTCAGCGTTGCTGAAATAGCATTTGGCCACCTATTTCAGTAACTTCGAATATTTGACGACTAGCCAGCCTGAATGGAGCTATTTATTTATTTATTTTTATTTATTTATTTGGTTAACCAACAATTGTGTACACATAACATCACAAGTTACATTGTATATTCTTTAACAAGTGCAACAATTAATTCAAGGTTAACACCTCATGCATAATTTGTGGTTTTTCACATTGTTAACTCTAAAAATTTATAAAATATTAGCTTATTACTTAATGTTTAAAAACAATTTGAGACAAAAATAATGAATAAAAATAAGTTATCAGTAACATTTTTAAAACAACACACAATTTAAATAAATGATTAATTTAAGTTAAAACTAAACAAGACATTCAATAAATTACAAAAAATAGTACCTACAGCACATCATTTTATACATTTAATTATAATAAAATAAAAATAAAAATTAATAATTAATATCTATTTCTAAATAATTATCTATTCTGCCAAGGACAGTAATGTCCTTGTCTTTAATGAATAGCTCCAGTAATTGTCATGCTCAATGCACGTCTTTTGCTGGCCCCAATTCACTTCGAGGAATAGAATGTGTGAGGAGCTTGTCTAAAGATTGCGTATCTTAGGCAAGCAAGCTCAGAACTTGCAAACCTTGCTTGCCGACATAAGAATGTAGTTGGATTGGACAGCATTCATTAAAACATGTCTTTCGTGGTTAGTACCTACTTCAATTTTTGAAAATCAGTGTTAAACATCGGGCTACGGGCTCCACTTAAACCTACTATTTGCCATCTGAAAGTTACTCTTATCTAATCTAATTAGCCCGTTATGTCCCACTGCTGGGTAAAGGATTCTCTCTCTTTCACACAAACGTCTGTCCTGCGCGCGGGTCAGTCCTTCTGGGAAGAGTCAAGGTAATCTCTCTACCTTCGTTTTGGTCTACCGCGTTGTCACCTACCATTGAAAGGGTATTGGGTGTCATAGCCCATAGCCCACAGCTCACCAGACATGCGGTAGACATATCCCCAATCCCACTTAAGAATAGCTTAGCTAGCTTAGCCTTAGCTTAGCAGGGGCAGTTGAGGGTGTGTCATGCTCACTCCAATGTCTCGCTGATGGTGGCGCGTGTATCGGATCATTCAGTTCCCTTCAAAATGGTTGAGCTGAATGGTGCTGATGCACGCGTCATGTTCGTGAACGGGCGCCGTCTGTGGAGACTGGTCATCCCTTAGTTGCCACTGCCCCATTTTAATATTTGATACTGTAAATTGTTTTTTCTTTCATTACATTGTTCTCATATATAGAGGCAACAAGGTTAATGTAAACAGGATTTTTGTAAACATAAAATGATTTAAAAGAGTGTCCGTGGAGTTTCTACGCTTTCGAACGTGCAAATACGAGTAGCTTCATGTTTTTGACGGACTGACTTTGACAATTCAAAAGTTCCTGATAATGGTTTATTTGAAATAAATGCTTTGACTTTGACTTAATAGCTTTCCAGGTAACATCTGTGATTTTAGATTTGGCGCGCAGTATTGTATTCCTTACGCGATCCGAAATTCGAACTTCCAGGATAATGTGTTCCATGGCTCGCTGGCAAACCTCACAACTGAATGTTGCGGATGTGTGAAAGACCAGGCTTAGTTGTATAAGCCTGGTGTTTGACACTTCAGCAATATGTGAGAATAGGGAAAATGCACATTGCACAGGTCCATAATTTATTCTCTGATTGAGGAATAGCGGGAGAAAATCCTTCATTGACCAAAAGCTCCTCCAGACACTTTCGGTACGTCGAGCAACTTCTATATCTTGATGCACCTTCTTCTTCTTAGCATTTCGATGGCAAACAGACTTATAAAATTTTATGTTAGGGCCAGTCCTCAGCAACGACAACTAAATTTGCTGACGCGCTTCCTCACATGTAGACGTCACAGGGCATGCCGCGCAAGGCAAGAGGTGGGCCACGGACTGCGGAGCGACGCCACACAAACACTGATTTCTGACTGAGATTGATATAATCCTGGACTTTTGCAAGCTCAATGATTGTATAGTCCCCTTTTAATGCAGTTGGTCATGACATGTTCGTCTGTAACATGTTCATCCCAAGTTTAGGCTTGCATATCGAGACTTGCATTATTCAAATCTGAGAGCATGCTACCCAGGTCTTAGCCGAAGAAGAGAAAAGTAAGATGTCAGCGCCGAAGCGGAGACTTTATAAATCCCTTGTCACCTATATCTTCTTGTGCCTAGTTTTGAGCCAAGGATTTATATCCTTCCTCCAGAATGTTAGTTAAAACCTTCGTTAACAAATGGTCTCGTTATTCTATATTTATGTACATACGATTCGTTGCCCCCCATCTCTTGAAGTATTGGATGGTAGGCAAATAATAAGGCAGATGTTTAAAATATTAGGTGTGCAGATGTAGATGAATAACATAAATCACTTCGATAAATGCATTATCTCACATGACAAAAATCTAGACAATTTCTATCTTATCACTGACTATATAAAGCCTGAATACCGTTTGGTCAGTACCACAGATTTCAGGAAACGATACCAGAATGATGAAGCAGGCATTAGTTGTTCTCGCTTTGGTGGGGCTCGCCTTCTCAGCTCCTCAGCCCAGGAAGCTCTTCCACGAACATGTCGAGGAGTTCATGGATATCATCATGGAAGAATCTGGTCATGAGGTGGAGCACCTGATGGAACACTACGTTGAATACGACGAGTTCTGGCAAGCTTTGGAGTACATGAAGACCAACAACTTCAAGGACCTCGTTTACGAGATGGAATCGTTGCCTGAATTCGTAGCTGTGAGTATCAATGGCGTTTGTGCTGTTTCTGTTATCGGTTGGCAGATAGGTCATAAGTTTGGTAAGTGAGTGAGTAGTGGGATTATATAAGGTCTATTGGTTTTCTTTATCACTGTTTTTGGCAATTGCATAACCGATTGTATTAATAAGAGAATTATAACATGAACAATCTCATGAGTACAGTTTTTGTGAGTGAGTATTGGGCCATCATCATCATTATTTACGACCTTGTTTTTCCTTTTTTCTCATGGATGTGCTTCGCCCCGGGGCATGGCAGACTCTTACTGACTAAAACCAATCGGAGTTCTGCAGCTGCAGGGCGATGAACTGCTTGCGCATTTTGTCATGCTCCCCCGGCCAGGACTCCCAATGATTGGGTAGTAGCAGCAAAAGTACGGTCGCGGTGCCCATCCACCGGGGAACCAACCGCTGGAACATTATTTGTTCCTCCCACTGCCGATTAGTTATAGGCCTCCTCTGTTTTTAGCCAATGAGAGTATTGGATATTAACATTATATTTGGGCCAAGGCCTTACCGCATGTATCAGTAAATTCGCTTCTAACTTGTTGGCAACTACTTATACATTTATTTTTTGACCCACATTGGGATAGTATTTTATTTCAATTAATTAATTTGGTTATATTATTTTGTTTGCAGGTAATCGAATTTTTGGAAAATGACAACATTGACATCCACTACTTCATTGACTGGTTCAACAATCTGATCGGTAAGTTATTTTTAAAGGCATTTAGATCATTTTTAGCTATCGTTATCAATATCTACGTACAATAACTGAAGTGAGATTCTGTAAACATGTCAAAGTGAAGGCTTGGGTGAAATGATCACAAAGTGAGCTGCCAATCCACGTAGAAGATGGAATGACAGCTCGCTTTGTGATCTTTTTACCCAAGCCTTCACTTCGACCGGCTGTATTTCTTTTCTTTTCTTCCTTCACCTCAACATCACAGAACAAACATTCTTCACCTTGGGTTCGATAGTTGATGTTGTATTCGACGAGAGATGCTTTTAGCTCTGTCAGCTACTCGTCATGACGGCGCTTAGTTTCTTTATTTACAGGGTCTCCTTTCTTGTAATTCCTTCCTTTTTGTCTACTTCATTGAAAAAGTGATCGTATTTACAGAAAATATCGACAGGAAGAGGATCGAGCGTCACTCCACCAGTGGCAAGGACGTCGCCTCCTTCGTCAGGGACTGCATCGCCACCTTCCCCAAGGAGAAACTGCAGGCTCTCTTTGACCAGAAGCTTGCGGAAGACGAGGAGTTCAAGACTGCCATTGAGAACCTGAAGAGCGAAGAGTGGGATGCTGTCTTTAGCGCTCTCTGGGAAAGCGACGTCTTCAAAGCTGAGGTCCAGATCCTAGCCGACAACGGCATTGAAATCGGTGTTTTCCTCGAGCAGATCGTTGCTATCTTTGGTCAAAACTAAAGTACTGAAAAGTCAGTAAGGAAAATCGATTTAGTTTGTAACAGTAATTGTAAATATTTCACGAACATACTCACATTGTTACGGGTATTTATGATTGTGTAAATGTATCACCAAGATATAAATAAATGATTGCAAACTAAGTTATATATTATCAGTTATTTTTAAAGAGTTTTTGCATGTTTATTTGCAGTCAATTGAAGAAGCTGCTGATCTTTTGGTGAGTCGTTAGTAGTGGACTATTAAACTTGGCAATCTACCAACTCTGGCCACCATGCTTTATGGCTAATAATTGAGCTATTCGATGACTGACTCATGTGTATCAACCAATTTGCCAGGACAGGTCCATTTGAGTCTGTTTGGTTATTTCCTCAAGTGACCATCTCAGACATGCAAGGTCCTCATTATGACTTGACCTTATAAATTAAGGAAATTGTCGGGACTCGGGACATTAAAATAGATCTTGACCTTGTTTCTCTATTTCTTCTCAATGGTCAAAGGCCATCTACCTTTAAAAGCAAAAGACATGACTTGGAATGTGTTGTGTAGCTTTTAAAATGTATATTATTTTGTTTGTTATATCTTCGCAGATATTTTGCCTCAATGGAGTCTTTCTGACAAGGTTATGCCAGTATGCACAATACATATGTTTAGCTGGGGACAACTAATATCGAAGAATCGAAGATGTGAGGCGCAGCTATAATGCTCACACCTTCGATTCTAAGGAACCGACATACTCATAAGAATGCAGTTGGATTGGATGGCAATTTTAAACGTATGTCTTCTCGTCGGCAGTACTCCAATGTTTGAAAATTGGTGTTGTGTACGTTGCGAAACGAATTGCAACAGTGTTAAAGTTGAAATTATCACAATCTTTGTCACACTAAGCAACTAGTAGTAACACGGAAAAACTACATCTCAAGTACTTCAAAAATTATCTCAGAAAATATTATCTCACATGACATTTTAAAGAACATTGGGATATATCTTATCATTTACTATAAAAGATCTTGCCGCCTATCGATCAGCACCACTGAATTCAGGAAACGATACCAGAATGATGAAGCAAGCATTAGTTGTCCTCGCTCTGGTGGGGCTCGCCTTCTCCGCGCCTCAGCCCAGGAAGCTGTTCCACGAGCATGTAGAGGATTTCCTTGACGTCATCAACCAGGAAGCTGGCCACGACATCGAGCACCTGATGGAACACTACGTCGAATTCGAAGAGTTCTGGCAAGCTCTGGAGTACATGAGGACCAACAACTTCAAGGACCTCGTGAACGAGATGGAATCGTTGCCTGAATTCGTAGCTGTGAGTATTATTTCTTATGGCAAACACGCTAACAGTGCTTATTTACACTATGCAGCATCTGTTTTAACCGATGCGTTATTTGAACTGTTTCGATATCCCCGGGCTTTTCATCTCAAATCTACTGTTTGGAAAACTGGTGTTTATTAACATTCTGTTTTCTTGTTCACAGGTGGTCGAATTCTTAGAAAATGACAACATCGACATCCACTACTTCATTGACTGGCTCAACACCATGATTGGTAAGTTGATATTTCTTACATGTTTATGGCCAATACATTTCTTACTATATTGTACCGCAATGGTAGGTGTATAGTAAACTTGTGTTGTTTTAGATTTTACTAAGGATCTCATTATATTTTCTTCAGAAAACGTCGATAGACAGAGGGTCGCACGTCACACCCTCAGCGGCAAAGACCTCTCCTCCTTCATCAAGGACTCCATTGCGGAGTTCCCCAAGGACAAGCTGAAGGCCCTCTTCGACCAGAAGATGTCTGAAGACGCAGAATTCAGTCAAGCCATCCTGAACCTACAGAGCGCCGAGTGGGACGCCACCTTCGGTGCTCTCTGGAACAGCGACGTCTTCCAAGCGGAAGTCAAGGTCCTCGCAGCGAACGGCATCGAAGTCGAAGTATTCCTCGACGAAATTGTCGCCATTTTCGGACAGAACTAAATCAGTACATTAACTGTTTTGTACAAAAGCATCGTAAATATTGATCATCTTACGAGGTATTCTGAAGTCATATAAATTATGATTAAATAAGTTTCAACATGAAATATTTTTATTATATATTGTCACCAAACAAAGTTGTTTAATTGATCGTTAAGCTGCGGAAAGCCGTAACTTTGTAAAGGGTCTTGCTGCATTATTAGTTACAGTCAAGCTACTTTTGCTCTTTTGGCACGTTGTCGTATGTAGTGAATATAATGAAATTAATTTCACCCGTGCCTGCAAAAATTGATTTTAAAACCATACATTTTTTGGTTACTTCTTTTTATTGGTTAACCTGGAGTATTTAGTATTTAATATTTTTTTTTTATTTAGTATTTTTTTTTATTACCCACTTAAAAATTAACAGTGCCATGAATATGACGTTTTTGGATACTGTTCCAAGACCATACACCTATTTGCGGCCCTTATTCTATTTTGCTTTTGTAATCCGAAATCGCTGTTGTTATGTGTTTCACACTTAATAGTTTTAGAAAACATATCAGGAATTCACTCGCTAAAAAATAGCATATATACCTTTAAGTATATAGACTTTAAAAAAGCAGTGCCAATTTACT
This sequence comes from Mamestra configurata, assembly GCA_002192655.3. Classification (NCBI taxonomy): domain Eukaryota; kingdom Metazoa; phylum Arthropoda; class Insecta; order Lepidoptera; family Noctuidae; genus Mamestra; species Mamestra configurata. The sequence continues at coordinate 238,789 of NDFZ01005398.1, read as the reverse complement.
GCCAGTATTTTCACACAGAGGGAATAATGTTAAGTGTTCCCCTGAGGACTTCACTTTTTCTTGCAAAAAACGCTAACGGATAAATTAACACTTATACTCGTATCTGATACCAATGAAAGACAAATCGATTCTGACGGACTAAAACAACTCGTTTATTTTCCAATCAAATTTAAAACTTATTCTATACGTATCGGCTTTTAAAGAACAACCGAACTACATATTTCGTGCCAGCATTCGACGAGGTTGCATGTATGACCTATCGGCAAAGTAGAAACCAGAGGACCAATTTATTCTACTGACTTAATTTGCAATCTGTCAAAAAAGTCTCCATTTCACTACATTTTCGACAGATTTTTAATGACGTTGACGTTGTTTAAAAATTAGTGTTGGCACTCAGAGGACTTATTTTTAAGTGACGTTCGCATTCACATCTCAGTCGTTAACTGTCAGAAATTTAGGGAAATTATATGTAGGTGTTTTTAACAGATTGCAACTGAGATGCGAATGAGAATGTTGCTTAAAAAATGAGTAGAATCAGCACCTCAGCACAAAGTCCTCTATACTTCTTGAGAGGCAATCGTTAACAATGACTCTCATAAATAATATCTACATACCAGGAAAACAAATAAGAAATAGCAACTGTTTGACTAATTTGTACACAATGTATGTTTATTTCTTCATTTATTATCCATTGATCTGTCCCATTGTTTACACACTTTGACATTGCACTTGTAAACATTATGCTAGACCTACACTCTCGACTGCTGTGAATGGTCGCATTTACGTTACTGACAAAATAAATATTATTTATATACTCCCGTCCAGTAGTCCCGCACAATCTTATTTTTATTTTGTTCTATAACATCACGGGCGTGGAAAATGAGAAATGCATTTGTTGTTTTAGTTTCCTTATGTATTGGACTTGTTTCCGGATTTATTGTACCCTCGAGTGTTCCTAAGGTGAGTAATAAAACGGTAACGTAGTTATATTGTAAAATATTATTTAACCTAAATAATTTGTTGAACAGGTGAAGTGCAAGTAGTTTTGTTAAATTGTGTCTATCTTTAATTTTATTTCTGTGTTTGGGTTTGTTTTACTTTATTAAAGTTTTCATTTAGTTCTAGCTAAAAACAATTTAAAATCATGCACATTGCATTCTTGTGGACTTCACTTCCGCTTAGCATTCAACTGTGATAATTATATGTTTGTTTAAACACCTCCATTATATATTTATTATATTATATCTATTATAGTACTGCTGAATTACTGAAATACAAAGACTGGTATTCAGCTGAATCCGGTTTGACTGGAAGCCGACCCTAATATAGTTGGGAAAAGGCTAGGCAGATGATGATATATCTATTATAATATTCGGAATGTTTTATATAATTATGCAATCATGCATTAATATTTACAAAGTTTATTATATATTTTTGTTACTTTACTTGTTCTTCTTTACACACTTTGCAGATAATAGTGTGTTTCTTCTTCTTTTCTTCTTTCGCAGGTCTGCTGGAAGAAATTTCTTTAACCATGTACCGTTGTACTAAAAACTATGATGTTATACTTGCTACTGTTTCTCTGTGTACACACATCAATTATAAAATAAATAAATACATTGCTACACTAAATAAACTGAAAGTTAACTTTACGTTTTTTAAATTTATTTTTTCTTATTTACAGCAGACAGTTACTCAAAGTATTGCGAATACTGACAACGAGAGAGACGTGAAAATAAATTCAACGACATTACTCCCCAAAAACGTGGTGCTGCCTAAAAGTAGAAGTAATATAGATGAAAAAGATTTATACGAGCATGCCACAGAGAAAAATAAAAACCAAAGTGAAAGAGCTTTTGTCTATATTAACCAGAAGTATAACAAGAAGCCTATTCGAAGTAAACTTATTAAGACTTTAGCTCAGCCTGATCTGGCGTATGCCTTAGCGTCTTCCCCTGCTTCTCTACCGGCGCCGGCGCCAGCGGTTCAAACTCCTTGTCCGAGTGCTTTTGATTCTGCACCTAATTTTAATTCTAGATTTCAAGGATTTAATTTGGGAGACAATAAAGACCAGCAAGAAATGTCATCATATTTTGCTGCCCCTGATATGTTTACATGTAAATTTAATGATGAGTCTAAAAGAAAAGATAACACAAAAGTAAAGATGCAAGTCCCAGCACCTCAAAGAGTGGATGAACGCCGCGATTATTTCGAACTTTTAAAATCACCATTATTACGACCTGTGAATCGAAAAGTAATCCTTGAAAATGTTCACGATTTGTCTCCACTTTCTCCTTCGAATATACCTTACAGAGAAAATTATATTCAAAAGTATAATTTGCAAAATCAGTTTGTGGCTACGGCACAGGACGGAGTGGTGCGACAAAATGAAATACAGAAAAATTACGGTTTCAACAGTGCGTTCATCCGACGGCCTGATTATCAACCCAAAGAATTAACTAACAGAGTGGAGGACGCTAATTTTGAAGACGACTTTATTAATGACGACGGGTTTCACAGAAATTTTGAAAATATCCAAGAAGAAGATAAACTATTGGACAAATACTTAAAAGATACTTTGGCAGACATACCATTGATAAATGATAATGATAAAGTGCGTAATAGTCTGCCCGAATGTTCTCTAGAAGACTGCATTTTGGAGCCTCGTACAAGATTTAAAAACAACGGCCTTCTCATTAGACCTGATTGTCAATGTGAACGGACTCCAAGTGTTAAACAAGTAGATCCATTTGTTTCAAAAGATAGATCGTTAAGACAAAATTCAGAGCGCAAGAACTCTCCACCGATATCCTCTGAACTAGTCTTCTACGAGGAAATGTTATCTGAAGATTCAAACATGTTGAAGCAAGACGATGATGTGGTCAGACCGCCCAATAGAGACAGCTATGCCCCATCACAATAATTTTACAAGAACACCTACTTATAGCTTTCACGTTGTTTACTATGCGCACTTGTTTTATGATATGAGCTATTTTTAGGTCGTTGACCAGCGCACGGTGTTTATAATATAAAATTCTAAAAGTACAGTCGAAGAATACGCAGGTCTTGAAGCAACTATTCCGTCGGAAAGTGCTCGCAGTGTAGATCACGATAGCGACTGCTCAAAGCTATCGCGATTGCGATCTCTGCGCGCGCATCCCTCTTCTTACCGGCGTTTGTTGCTCCGAGAAATGAAATGTAAACACTGTAGAATGCCAACAGATGTCCAGATAGCCAATAGAGTCTTCAGGGACATACAGACTAGCCAGAAGGGACGCCTGTCCCATTTGTGAAAAATATTTCCGCAGTAAACTTTTTAGCTTTCGCATTTTTAAGTGTGTTATGATTTAAATTAAAGTCTCTGCAATATGTTTCAAAGAACGTTATAATTTCTAAGCACAACTTTTATGAAAAACAAAATAGGATGATACGAATACCTATTAAATTTAGGCCAATAATTCCTGTGAAAATTGAATAGAATAATTAAATAAAGTTGGTAAATTCATATTTTCAAAGCTGTCTTTTATGTACCTACTCAGTGAAATTAATGTTCTATCCAGTTTCTCTATTTCCGTGAGTTTCTTTTCACTGTTTGTCCAGGGAGATGACTTTGCTCGGACCTTGGACATTGTTCGAAAATATTTGAGTCTTCGAATGGACGATTTGGCAAAACTGGAGTTAGTCAATGTTTATGTTTGTCCAAACATGAGTGTTGATACAACGAAACGGTATAGCACTTTCATGTCGACAAAGATTGGGCCAATCCTACTTCTTTTCCCGGAATCTTGCAAGGTTTTACAAAGGAAGTAAGATAATACAACAGAATTTTCTTCTGTTGTCATTATATACAACATAGTTCTATTAGCGTGATCAGCCAGGTAAGGATACTTAACAGCCAGACAACTCTGCTTCCAAACTTTCTATACAAAACTACAATGTGGCAGCCGATTAATTTTTTAACTGTTATCTGCAGTTAGCAAGTCTTCAACAGGTTTCAAGTTTTCAAGTTTCTCAAATTGCGCAGCGTCATCCACGATTTCTGCACGTGCATAATTTATATCTCTGCTTCGCTTCGCTCCAGCTCTGTGAGGCGAATTTCCTACTTGTGCCTCTCGATCTACTTAATTATGTAGATGCAGATCATCGTTGCTGTTTTCTTGTTTTATGTGAGTGAGGAAATGACCCTCTAGAGTCGGATGGCGTTATTGGATGTTTATTTATTTATTTTTTGGTTTTATTATGTTGTTTTACCTGATTTTTTTTGGAATGGAGTCTGGTGTTTTCTGAATGAACAGTAATGACAATGTTTAGTTGCAGAAGTAGATACTTTTTGCTACAAAAATTAACGAATTAAGATAGTGCTACCATCGTCAGCTTCGCTTGTATAGGTATTCGCTAGAACGATAGTTAGACATACATAAACTCACACCTTTTTCTCGTGGGGTGGTCATATACGCAGGCCGGATGCGAGAACTACCTCTAGAATGACGGACATGAATCTCGATTAAAAACTCGATTGAAACCAAACTCGCTCGACATTCATGAACACAGTTTTACAATATGAGCTGTTATGCTAATACCAATGGTTCTAATAGCTTTCACAGCCAAATCGTGATACCCGTTAAGTTATTTCAAAGCAGTTATATCCCGGAATTGATTAGAACATTGTTCAACTGTAAACCACCACGATTCTTCGTTAAACCTTAAACTCATTCCCATATTTAAATAGTTCGTTTCATCCAACATTCTGCCACGGTACCACCTCTATGACTATTTACATACAGGCAGAGCCAGTTCTACAGCTAGTCTACCATACTGCTAAGACGGAATTCAGCAGCGTGTCCTATCTCCGTCACATCGTTGTCATCCACTCGGCTCCCCATTTTACGAGGGGCGACCGTGCTATTATTAAATTAGGTAGCTATTATGCCTATACTTAGCTAGGTATGGTGTTTTAAAACTGTGAACTTTTACAATCTATTCAGGGGAAGCGGCTGGTGTATGTTGGCTGTCGTTTTGAAATAAGGGTTTTGGGTCACAGATAATATTTGCGGGATACCGGTTACCTAGTTTGTAAATAATGAGTACACGATTACGATTATAGACGACTGTGAAATCTTTTTTTTTTGTTCCTCTAAATAATTTAGTATTTTCTAAATTATATTCAGCTAGGTATAGCGTTTTAAAATAAAAATTAAAAATTTAAATCTATTCGAGCAAAGTGTATGGTGGCTGTCGTTTTGAAAGAAGGGTTCTGGGTTGTTAGTATCACAGACAATGTTTGCGGTATACTTATTTTGTAAATTACTTTATCTGAAGACTGTGACTGTAAAATTTTTTTTTTCATTAAATAGCTAGGTATTTGGTAAGCAGTTGTAATATTGTTGACAGATACCTTTTTAGACCTTTTTTATAAATTGCGGGTAATTGTAAATTATTTACAATTCTTGGATAATATAATATGTTTAGTTAATCTCTTTATATTGGTACTACGAGTATACAAAGCAAATTTTGGGTACCGGGTAAAACGGGGTGGATAGAAATGATGGGTTGAATAAAAACGAAACTTTGATTGGAATTTTCAATTTATTTAAATATTGTTTGCAAGAAGAACTCTAATTTACTATCAATTAATTTATTTTTAAATGGACGCGTTGTGGGAAACTATGAATATGGTATTTATGTGAAAATCCCGATAAAAGTTACGTTTTTATTTACCCCTGCATTTCTATCCACCCCGTTTTACGGTACTGCCTTGAATATTTACGAAGCTCTGGCTCAAACCTTTTAATGTTGAGTCAAGGCGAGGATCTAGACTTCTTTCTAGGTGCATGAAATGCCTATTACTTGCTTCTGCTGGCCTTGCCCAAGTGAATTTCGGAAATTATTCAAAGGATAAAAAAACTTATATGCTATGATCTATCTCTATGTTAAATTTCATCCAGATCCGTCCAGCTGTTCTTACGTGATTGAGTATCGCATTTATAATAGTAGTAAAAAAGAAGCAAGATTTAAATGAACAACCAATAAACAAGCTGTTTATTTCGAAGAAATTTCAGCAGATACCTCACCACAATATAAGTCTGAATAACCCTCTAAAATGATCGGCATTGGCTCAGTGTTTCAATATACGGCCGTCATGCACGGTTGATTGATGCGCTCCGCTCCGCAGTCTCTATTGAAATGAGCCGATAAGAAATTCAACACTAATTTACTTTTCTATTTACTGAATACCCACCAAATTTGCTTATAAATAGGATTTTTTGGGCTAATGGTGGTTCGATTAAAGTGGTAATTACATGGCTTGTTATTAATTGTTAAGGGATACAGAGATTGCTTGATTCAGGCTGCCTGAATGAAGCAATCCGTAAAAGTAACGCCTTTAAAAAATAAACTTCCCCTCACTTCCCGTGGGTGTCGTAAGGTCTTAGTCGCTAAAGGACTCACCAGAGAATGAGTAACAGCATTCACTGTGATTCTGTGTATTGCAACAGCTACCCTGCGACCGCAAACCCGCCTGCCAAGCATGGCGATTATGACAAATCCCCCTTTGGGGTAGGCCCATATCCAGCGGTTGACGTCTTTCGGCTGATAGATGATGATATTAGTGTTAAAATAATTTAAACACCAACCAAAAAGTGGATGCGTCCTTACTTAGGAGCATCACACAAGGCTATCAGGTTTTTCCGTTTTTCCTTGACTCTGTTCTCTGTTTATTGTCTACCTACAGGTTGTAACTTTTAGTAAAAATGTTTGAGCCATAGATACAGTGCAACTATTTGATTCATGGGCTATAATTCGTTCAGCCGATAATTCGTTTGAAAGCTTAATAATTAAAAGCTTTTTTGTTATTCCGCGTATATATATTATTATTATTACTAATACGGGCACAAAGTCGTGTAATTTACACCATTTTGTTTTACGCAGAACCTAGATTGGTAATTCAATTAATAAAATATTTTTGATAAAGCAGGAATTCTGTTTTGAATTTAATATTTGCTAATAGAAAGGAGTTCTTCAGAACTATTTCATTTCGAAAACACACGAACTATTCCGATTAAAGAGCTTATTTTTGAATAATAAAAAGTAAAATGACACAACAGAATATTTTTACAGTTTTTTTTCAGTATCTATGATTCCATGTCTGGTCACCGAAATTTGTAACCTTGATCTATTTCTCCGCTTACTTCTTCTAAACCACGCAAAGGATTTTGATACGGTGTTCAATAAAAGATAGTGCGATAAAAGAGGAAGGTTGGTGCAGGTGTTTAATTTGCCCCCGTGAGAAGCCGGGGTGGGTCGCTAGCATGATTTGATGATGTCATGCCTATGCAGCGAAACGCTAGTCAGAGGTCATTTTCACATAATTTCCCAAACACTTCCGCATCGCCTGCATTTAACACACAACATATACCCTTGCTAAGAGGTGCCTGCGTATGTTAAAGTCATCTTTCATACGTTATCTTCTCAGCACACTGTCAGAGCCATGCATGCCAGCCTTAATACAAAGAAGAACTATTTTGACATGTTCAACTTGCAAAGTACTCATAACCCGAAAACTCTTCGCTACATACTAAAAGCATTTTATTTTAGAGCAACACATGTTCGTCGAGTCGTTACTAAAAGTTTCCAATGTGCAGTGAATCCGAGACGCGAGCGAAGACGCGATCTCACAATTAAGCACTTCTGAGTTCGCAAGTACACTCCTAAGACAACCACCATTGTATAGCGATCGTACAATCGCACACAGCTGTCAGAATGTCTGACATGTACAGTTATACACACATCTGAAGCCTCTGAAGGTACAGTCGTATAGAAATTTGCTTTGTGCCTCAGTAGGTAAGCGTTTTAGTGGCAAAGTATGAATGAATAGGGTCTGACAGGATGTTTAGTGTGCACTTCTGTAATTTAGGGCTTCTACGTCCTTAGTGACGGTCAGATTAAGTTTAACTTTGCTTTGGACGTATTCTCGGTAGCGTTTGTAAGTGAAAACAAGTTTGGTGAATGTGGAATTAATTATTTCATACGGATTACTTACGGTCACTTGGCTACAGTGGCGCTTTTTGAATGTTGAGCGTGATTTTTCGGGTTGACGCATGACGGGCGACACTGTTTTTTTCATGTGTAAATATATTATTTTGCGTAATGTTTTGTTATGTGTTGGAACTGCAGCAAATACCTGGATCAAAAGGCACGTGTGTTCTTAACTCCTTATATAAATGTCAAGGTATTTTGGCTTAATAGGCATAAGGCTAAGTGCCTTATGCCTATTATATAATAAAATAACCTACAGTGGTTTCTGCGCCACTAAAACCGATATTAAAGCGTGGTCTACACTCCCGAGTTAAACTAGTGAACTTTTTATATTAATATCCCGCTCACATCGGAATGCAAGCGCGTCACTAAAAAAAGAAATTCCGCAGTCGCCGACGGCGGTATAGCGCGGTAGGTTGCGACGCGGTGCGACGCGGCGCGGCGGGATGTTTCACACAGTAATGAAATATTTTATTGCACGGCGTAACAAAGGTTTCGCGGAATTCCGACTGAGTCCTTACACAACAAAGTACTCAGATTTTTAGTAATTCGCAAGTGCAAACGGGCTTTATGTGTTTCTGTTATAGTGCCTACGCGTAGGTATGTCATTTGAAACAGAAGATAACTTTGTATGCAAACTAAATGTCATCCGAAAATGGTATCTTTTGTTTTAAACTCTAGATTCCGGTAGAAGAAGCCTGAATGATTTAAGTTTGATGCTGTCTACCTAAGCTAGTAGAGTTAAATTACGGATGCTGACAGCGAATGGCAAAATTAAAGGTGGTGGCTAATCCAGATCACAGCCGAACTTATGATATGATGTACATTACAAAAGACATACACATACATAAACACACAACTTTTTACCGGGCAGACTGCCACCTGCTACGTACTCTTCTATCTTTATAGACCAAATTCCCTTTTTAGACCAAATCGTACCCCTTAAATATTAAATAGTATATCTTCATGGGAGCGATCCAGGTTCTTCTTCCCTGCTCTAAGAGATACTGAAAGGCGTCAGTCTAATTCGGCAGGGCAGAGGCAGGTCAAATGATAATTTTTATTACACCAATTGGTCCATTGGTATAGAAACACAGTATACAGCCAGATCAATGATTGACGAGTACTCAATGATTTAATTCAAGTGTTTGGCAGGATCGGAGAGCTATTTGCAAATGGGATGCGGTTTGCGGTCTAGCACACGCATATGCGGGCTTCCCCTAAATCGAAATAATCTAATTCGAATTGATTATTTTATACTGTTCCATCGTTTATGATTGACGGACCAAAAACCGTTTATGTGGTGGATTATAGTGAAATTGTAGAGTGCTGATCGGTTGAGCGACCAAAGTGAGGACCTATTTCATTATACGAAGTATTTGGGTCACTTTGAGGTTATATGGTTCGGTTTCGTTTTAATAAAACTGCACTAGAAAGAAAACGTTATTATAACCATTATTATTCAAATAAAGAACTGCAAGTTGACTGTAGATATTGAAACAGCGCAACGCTTTAGAACCGACACAATATGACAAGAATAACACACCCCGACTCCCGGAACCCTTGACGTTCATAGACAAAAGCATATAGTTGACATCACCGCACCACGTTATGAAGGCGGGTGTGCTTTGCATTAAACAGTGCTTTAATAAAATGTAAAAAGCATCGTCGCTCCGGGACGCGAAATTGAATATTTCGTTGGGTTCGTTTACTCCAGTCCACAAACTAGATGAGCCCGCCTCATTGGGTCCGGACTCAATAACCGGCTACAATTGTGGGGACACTTGGGACCTGGACTTGTTTCTCGTTAAACCGAATTCGGACGAAAATTTCTATAGTATTAGCCACATAATAAGGTGTTTATTAATACCCAAACTCCGGGAGATGGAATGAAATGACAATCACTGTTTGCTAAAGTGTTATTAGAGACGATTGAGGCTACGTGTGGACATTGCTCGACGGAATTTTCGGCAAAAATGCACTTTATAATACGGACCGGTCCGTCGGACGGTCAGTATCAAGCTTCTTGTCATTGTACTTGCATACCAGGTCGATCCCGGCTACCCGACTGTCGCTGCTAATAACTTAAAAGCAAGTAGTGTGCTCTGGGCAGTAGTTGGTGTATCAAAGTGCATAATGCACAGTTACGCATTCCGTTCGTCCTGCTCTCGTGTATCGGGTTGTTGGCGGGTTTAACTCCAGTCTTATCTCCCAATTGAGTTACTTTCGCTTTATAGGAAAGAGTTTATAACCGCAGTTGGCTACACCGGTCTACGTTGCATTTTATTTGTTCACAAGTACTTCCTAGCTACTCCGGCCGCCGGCCGCTTACGAGAAACTCCAAGCGGCTGAAATTGAGCACTGTTTGATTTCGGCACGTTCAATTCAAAATCTATTTTCATTTCCTGGCCTGAATCCATTTCCATTTTCATTTGGCTTCTGTCGCTCTTGATGTATTGATTACTCACTTTACATTTAGAAATTACCATACCGCCTCGTCGGTTTTGTTTGCAAATTGTATGAAAGATGGCAGTTTATTTATATTAGAAATTGGAATAAATAATTAATGGGAGATGGGTCTGCAAGCAAATAAAAATGGAGTTGACATAACAAGATCGCAATGATGCCTTTGTTTTCCAAAAACAAATAACATGCAAATATTTGAATAGGATGTGACCTTATCAGAGAGTCTGACAATCCCACCTACGACAGCAAACACGATATTTTTCTAAAAGGAAACAGAACCAAGTCGCTAATCCCCAGAACCGATTAGAAAGTAACACAAAAGTTGCAGGTTGCAGCGAACTAAGAGATCTGTAAGTAAATAGAGGCGCAATGAATCACGGTAACCGTTTTCCGATAAGGAGTGGGCTCTCTCCCGGCCCGATAGTTGGCGAGCCCTGTTTTATTGTGCCACTATTTTCACTCTATCGCCAGTGAACGCAACTCGGGCGGAAACTGAGATAAAGTCGCGACCTCACTGTAATATACAACCCCCTGTGTAGGAGCGCTGTACGTACGCTGTACGGTGTTACACTACACGGGTCCGGCCAGGCGCTTTGAATCGCCGTTCGTCCGAGTTTCGACTTGATATTTTCTTAAGAATTTACGTGTCGATTGTGTCGTGAATACGGTCGGACCTTGTTCGAAGATTTAGAGTTATGGTTTACTGACTTTATGTTTATACATTCTATTTAAAGCTATTTTTCTGATAAGGCGGGTCGGTGATAGCTTTATAGCTCCCACACATAGTCTACTTCGGCGTGCTTGCTTATTTGCGTGCATTCTGGCTGCGCTATAGCGTTGAACGTTTTCATTGGCTGACAGTATTGAAAATGAAAATGCTACGTAACGTGAGCATCAGTGAATGTGAACAGAGCCAGTTCGGTCCAGTGAACACATACTTCTGGTTACTGTTTTCAACAATTTAAATCATAGGAAAATAAAATGGTTGTAGCGCCTTGTTGTGTTGGATGCATGATATTGAGCAGATCTTTTCGCCAGATTGCTGATGTGCCTAATCGGACTTCTCATCGGCAAAAATAACGAACTTCAATACAAATGATCTCCCGTTCAACCACCTTATTGGATCAATCTAAAACATACTGAGTGCTTGCTTTCGTTATATACCGGGTGTAACGGAGAGGTGTGGTCATATTATAGACAACACAAAAAAAAAGAAATTTGGGAATTGTCTCTGACTTCCTTAAAGAAAGTTGTCCTACATGGGCAGATGAAGTTTTTAAATATAGCACACTTTCCTATGACACGTTGTTTAAGAAACGGCTTTGCAAAATTTCATACCCCAGTAGTTTAAACTATTTTATCTAATTACAAATTTAAAAACCAAAAGAATGCATCAGTAGTTGTACGTAGTTCGCAATAAAATTTTATCTGCAAAAGCGAAATCGCAGTCAATTTAAAAGCTATGAAAAGCAGAAAAATCCTTGAATACGAAATTGTATATTTTCGTCACACCTGAACATTGTTGACCTTTACTTCAATTGACTTCCTTTTTTAATTCACAAAAGTAGGTCGTGTTTTACCTTTTTGAGTCATGTCAAAGTATTTTAATATTTGCAAAATGATGAACTGTTCACGTTTTTCTTTATTTATTTATGTATCCTCTCATCGGAACACTTTGCAGCAATAACACTATTTTTATTATTTTTTAAGGATGAGAAATCATCAAATGACTTCTTGCGCTCTGGATGGAGTGGAAGGGCGTGTCAAACTCTTGCTGACTAAAACCCATCCGTGTTCCTTCTAAAGCCCTTTGCGTTCCTGGGCCGCGGTGACTCTTTCGAACAAATCCCGCAACCCTGGCAGGCTCTGGCCCTAGCTGGCCCCATCTCCTATGCTGACATCTCTTTGAGGCGCGCGTGAAACACAACGCGCCATCGACCCGGGCCTGGTTGTGACCGGACAGCGAGCCACCCGACGCTCGCCGTCCGCAGGCCCGCGCCTACGGTGGAGCAATTACACCAATGGAGCGCACAAATCGAGTATCTGCTGTTTTTCAACATCCTGTGTGAGGTCGACTGCTGGACATCAAATGGAAGGAGGTGGATCACGCACGCTCGCTAACTGGCGTTAATAAATGTACTAGCACTTCCCCCGCGACTTCGTCCGCGCGGTTTTAGTAGATACTCCACAAATTTCGACGTCCCCTCTACCCCTTTCAAAGGTTAGTTATGGAAAATTAGGCAGAATGATTTTCATTAATTACCCAGTCATTTCTACTGCTGATTCTGTGGGCTCAGGATTAGCGCAACTGTTCACTCCGTTCACCCCGTCAGGGGTTGATTATGCAAAAACAGTTAGATCTGTTTCAATTATCCCACGCTTAGTTTGTTCATACCAATTTCCACTTAATTGAAGCAACCAATAATGTCCTCCCCTTAAACTTCATCACCCCTTTTCGCCTCTTTAGGGGTTTATTTTCGAATAATCCAGACAATTGGTATTCTTATTTTTTTATCCAAATCATTAATGCCGTGTTTCAACTTCATCGGACCAAGCATTTAGATTCCCTCCAGTTCGCTCAAACCGCAAAATATTTATACTTAGAGCATTTTTATACCCGTCGTAACTTTTAAATGAAAAGTCTGATTTGAATAATTTGAAGTGTAATTTACGTGTACATAATCAACCTTAATCATCAAACCATTTACATGCATAAAATGGTAATTTTTTGGTATCATAATATCAATCATGATACCAAAATCACCACTTTTCCATACCACCCGGGTATTCATTGAATCATCATCAGCCGAATGACGTCAACTGCTGGACATTGACCTCCCCCTAAGGGGAGGTTTAGTACATGATAAATGTAAAAATAAATCTTTCCTCATTATAGTATTAATAAATAAATAATAATATATTCAGAATAATAATTCAGATAAGAAGATTAAGGTTAGCTATCGCCAACATCCGCTTATGTTTTTTAGTCATAAATCTTTTTTTTTTTAATTCCGCGAAGATCAAATCTACATAAAGGGAAGTTATTCTTTAGTTTCTTTTGGAGATAAGTGGAACTCAAGTACAACTAGCTCATAATCAAAATGTTTACGATCTTCAGAAAAGTGTTTACCTGATACGAGTACACGCCTACTATATTATGTATTAGAAAACAAATCAACAAATAACTTACCAATACAGTCAGATTAAATACCGAACGAGAGTAGGTACTTGAAATCTATTCAAATAAAATACCCAATGATATCTGTAAATAAACGGGGAAAATTCTCGCTATCCGGAAGAAATTCTCCATAAGCTGCGCAACGTATAAGAAACTCACAATGGTATATTTGCATGGCGCCTGTAAGATCATGCCATTCGGAAACTGAGAAGGGTCTATGTTTAACAAGGGTTAATGCTTGGAAGATACCGCAACTATTTCCAATACACTGGATTACTATAAAAGAACACTGAACAAAAATGTACGGGTCCACTTGCGAATGTGGCGTTTTAAAAATGGATCAGCGCCTTTGAATCTTTTCGTTTTCATTTGTTTATTTTAGGCTTGTTTTAGACCACAGACACAACATTTCTATTAAATGTACTGTTGAAGCCAGAGAGTCTTCAAGTCACGGGTTAAAAGGTTACTGCTACCAGCAAGTGTATCAACGGATCATCCTCAACTGTAATAAGTAAGTACTGCCCATGTTGCGAAATTTGTTCGAAAGAATCACCGCGGCCCTGGAACGCAAAGAGTATTTGGAGGGTTTTAGTCAGTAAGAGTCTGACACTCCCTTCACTCGATACAAAGAGCAACACAACAAAATACAAAATTAGAATCCGTCAGTTTTATGGAAAGGAGCTTTTCAAAGTGCACGCCAGTGTATCTGTGCACCACGTGGCACAATAAACTGCACCCCACCACGCGACGATACACTCTTTTATTATAAAGTTTTCTAATAAAACTGCCGATGAACACGAATTGCCTGGCTGATGAAAATCGCTCGGTATATCTCGTTGAAAACATAATTTTGAACCAAAGGAGGCTATAATTTGCCTGTATTCGAGCAATATCTTGAATTCGGTATAAAAGAATTTTATTGTAAATACGAGTATTACCCTCGTTCAGCTTTTGAATTGTGTTGAAATATTTTTGGAAAGATTTGTATACAATTTTCAAAGAACTTAGGTTTTATATAAATTTTGATTGAATCTTTTTACGAATTATGATTAAGTAGCTAATGACCATAAAATTATGAAAAAAATCATACCTATGTATACTGTATACAATACTTAGAAATTCAATGTAATGTCATGAAAGGCATACAGTATTATTGTATTCATCAAATACAGACAAAACTGGTACATTTATAATCATTATTAAACCACAAGGTGGACCGATGACCTGGTGAGGGTCGCGGGTAGCCGATGGATGCGAGACGCACAGGACCGGTTGTTGTGGCGACACTTGGGGGAGGCCTATGTCTAGCAGTGGACGTCTTTCGACTGATATGATGATGATGACGATTTAACCACAGGGGGCGCCGTAAACCCTAAATCGACCTTAAAAGATTTATCCTACCAAATCTTAAAGATGGCGTTACTCCGTCGATAACACGAAAAATGCACCAAACCGAAATAACTCATCTCCAATACTCTTCCATCATTTATGATTTCCAAGCCCGTTAACATGCAAGTAAATTGAACAAAATGCGGTTAGTCTCGGCGTCAGGGATAGCTAGAGGAACCTCGGATACGCTCCTGAAGCAACTAGCATTTTATTTTACGGCAATTTATTTCGCTCGGAGCGTGTATCGCTCAGTGGGATTGCATTAGACAAATACAGCAGACTACCTAATTCGGTGAGGGTAAAACTCACTGTTGAATTCAGATTTTACGTCAGAAATGGTACTGAGATGTGCTAAAAGACGTTTTTGAGCTTTTGTAGGTGATACTTATGAGTAAAAGTTACATGTTGGCAGGAGACTGGAACAAAGTCGTGGTTTATAAGGACGTAATAATATCAAAATATCATCATTTTATTTCAACCGAAAGACGTCCACTGTTGGAGATAGGTTTTCCCCCAAGTGTCGCCGCATCTCCAATCATGTGCGTCTCCCATCCAGCGGATTCCCCCGGCCATCAT
This sequence comes from Mamestra configurata, assembly GCA_002192655.3. Classification (NCBI taxonomy): domain Eukaryota; kingdom Metazoa; phylum Arthropoda; class Insecta; order Lepidoptera; family Noctuidae; genus Mamestra; species Mamestra configurata. The sequence goes on along the minus strand of NDFZ01005398.1, from coordinate 223,146 downwards.
AAGATCATCAGCTCACCTTGTAGGAAGCATTTCAATCAATATAAAAAATGCACTGTGAGAATGTCATAGAAGCGATCGGTTTAGCACAAGTTAAGACAGGTTTAAGACCAGTCGTGGGCAAACTCGGGCTGTGGATGATGAAGTAAAAGCAGAATTACTGAAACAACCTTATTTGTAATAGCCATTACCAGAGAAAACTATGGTCTACCTTTAATTGCAGAGAATTACAAATGAGGTCCATGAATACGAAAGGCTGAAAGCAAAACCAATTAAAATCCTAATCTGGAATATTATATTGACTGGTGTTAAACCCACAGACTATACGAGGCGGTGTAGCTGAAGAAATACATTGTATAATAATTCTGTTATTTGCATTTCGCATAGACAGTGCACATGGGCACATCGCATAGCTAAGTATAAACGGATTTACATTTTAATGTCTTTGCAGGAACAATTTGTATTGCAGACACCTGAAACGTTTTGAATATAGACTGGGACGGCTTTCTACATAATTTATTGTAATGAATTGTTTTAAATTGAAACAGAATATACTAAATTCTGGTGATGTTTTAGAAAATGTGTTGTTTTGGATTCGTCTTCTTATGTGTTTATTCCAGGGGAGTTGACTTTAACAACTTGCAATGATAATGTGTCTTTTCATGTAATTTGTTTATAAGGCATTTGAGGCTATCGTCGGGTTGTCAGTTACACGAATGTGCTATGGGGTTTCATGAATAATATCCCAATTAGGAAATTTAACTGGTCACCGCCCTTCAAAAACGTTGTTAAAAATATTGAAACTTTTTTAGGTATGGGAAATCATCAGATGACTTCTTCCGCTCTGGGTGGTGTGGAAGGGCGAGTCAGACTTTTATTGACTTAAACCCATCCGTGTCCTGCGTTCCAGGACGGTGGTGAGTTTTTCGAATAAATTCCGCAACAAATATTGAAACCTATCGAAGTTCAAAATGAAATATAAAAATTCAACCACCACACCAACCTATGAACCAAAGTCGCATGATTTCATCTCCAAGTAAACATCCATTCAATCTACATATCGTACCTTAAAAAATCCATTACCACGGCTTTCGGTGCAAGCAAATGGATACACAAACATGCATGTCGGGGCGCGGATCTTCAGCGGAAAGATTTCTTGGCGCATTCAGAGACGGCGAAACGGTAAGCGGGGTAAGTGGCTGCTTTGTTGCATGGTACGAGTCGCACGGTTCGTACGATTCGTACAAGTCGGGAAATCCCTCGCACGGCGGTGTCGCATTACCCAGGAGCGGGGCGGCCCATTGTATGCCACACCGCACAACTTTGACTCCGAGCTGCAAGAAAATTGGGGCGCACGCTTTGTTGAATTATCTAGACAGTCGTAAGCAGATGTGCGGTGAATGGGCCCGCGTGGTGAATGATGGCGTGCAGCCGTGCAGGTGGCAGGAAATCGTTACTTTTGTGGTAACTTGCAAAATGCTGCCGGATTTATAGCGCACGTACATAGTGCTCCACAAAATTCCGCTGTAAACCGACATCTAAGGCACTCAATCTCATTATAAGACTTTCAAAATCAAGCCATTTCATAAAAAAATAAAATCAGAAACCTTTCTTTCTAAACCACTTACCTTAATAATATCCTCTCCGTCTATGCAAATGGGATAATGATTGATAACAAATTTCGTTAGCCGCAATCCAAAAGTCTATTATAAATTGAAAGCAGGAGAGCCGCAAGGGCGACCTGATTTTTTATTCCAACATTTTTCATATCGAGTGACTTCGTTTATCCGAGCGGGTGGGCTAAATTGGATGATAATCTGGTAAAGTGAGCCGCGATCTGGGCTAGAGGGATGCGAATTAAATGGTAACGAGCGGTGACCAACAAATTAACCGAGTCGGGGGGCCGCGCGCTTAATGCAATTCTGTGCAGCTACTGCGACGGCGCACCCCTAGCGGTTCTGCACAACCCTTACCGGCACTTTTTAGTCGAGATGAATATTAATGGGTCAGCAAATTTTATAATTCAGATACCGGGTTTAGACGATTTTAAATTGAGAACTGAGATATGAATTTACTATCTCAGCGACTTGGGTACGTGTTTTCGTTTCTATATTAATATTTTCATTTGCAAATGGGGCCACGAGTAATTTTGTGGAACGTAGATAAAGATAACATATTTTAATCTAAATCGATATTTCTTCTTCAAAAGATGGTAGACTCCTTTCTACCATCTGTATTATGGCGTCGGGCCCCTTCAAGCACTTCACCTAATCAGGTATCATTATTATGTGAGTAGTTCCAATTATTCAGTCATTGAAGTCCCGGCAAACGTGCAATTTGTTTTAACCCATCGTTGTTTTTCTCACATATCTTTCTCAAATATCTCCAATATTACTAGTTTCTCTGCAGGGGTCTCCTTTCTGTTAGAAGAAGTAGTCACAACTCGAGTTGGTCAACGGCCAGCCTTACAGGTTCGTTATCATTCTTCTGGATAGAAGATGATTGAGGGTTAAAATAAAACTCAAGTAGAGTGGCTGTTGGTAACTCATTCAATCAATTAAAAATGGTTAGCATGTGTTGATCTTCTACTATGCATACTATGTTGTCATAAAGGAATTGTAATGGAATTTTATAGAAAATCGGTTAACTAAAACGTACATTTATAAAGCGTGTAGTTGCGGACTCGTCGAGTAAACATTTATAGTAGTGAAGCCGAGGGAAAGAGTTTAAAAAGCCGCTCAGCTACTTAAATTCTTCAACAGTTTTCTGACGTGAACAACGCTTGGGGACTTCTAAATATTAAGAGTCACCATTTCAAATCTAAGAGTCATAATTTGATTTTTATATTGACTCAATTTTCTTTTAAATAAATTGATTCGCAGAGAAAATAAAATAAAAATCTTTAAAATAAAAGTACGTTTGGGAATTTTCTTCAACTTTATTTAATCTTTTTTAATAGAGTTACATGGTAAATAAATGTGGTTATTTCATTTGTGGGCCCAAAAGGCCCTGTAGGAATGGGAACTTTATTTCATTATTTGGTACATAGAATGGAATATTAATTTTTTCATGATTTAGGGTTCAGCAAAAATCCAGTTATCGAGTCAAAGCTCCAAACCCTGGAACAGCTGTGTTGCCGGCCTGTCGGTTTTGTATCGGGGAGTGTGCATCGAAATTTCAAAATTAATTCCTCCAAGCCCGTTCCATCATCGGACTGCAAGACGTATGGCGATGCGCCACCGGTACATGGTGAAGTACCCTCCCGTTCGCACGATGCGTATCCCATTCCCGTACTAATTATTCGATTCTGCTTATGAGTTGAATTCCCTGCAGGAGTCTGTGTTTCGTGATACGAGTAGCTATATCTTGGGGATATAGATTATGTCTTGGCAAGCGTGCTCCATCGTCGACCATTTCATTGCTCACCATCACTTCAAAAGCGATATAGTAAAAAAGCATAGAAACTTACAATTAAATTATAGTAGGTAAATAATGGCTTATGGTACTGAATATTGCACAAAAAGTAACATAAATTCAGTTCTTCGTTTGACGTATTCCATAACATTCAATTATGTCAGTGGGAACAAATAGTGAGGAGCCCAAAAGCCTAGGAATAACAAGCAACTTTAGGATATCTCCCAGTAATTGGGTGGTCGAGGTCAGCTGTCAGATCCAGCCGTATTTGGATAGATTTGAAGCCGAATCCTAAATAGTTGGGAAAATAGGTTGAGGGAGATGGATGGACTATTTGTACCTACTTTTTACAAATACTTTGGCTTACCGAGATGTCAACGGTATGGAAAATCGATTGAACCTGTAAACCAAAATGACATTGAGTTCTACAACATTGAACTTAAATCTCACTGTTCTTATACAGTTCTACGTGAATTGCAAAATTTGTACTGCACTGTTCATCTAAGTTAATTATCCGTGGTGTTATACATATATCATACAGTGTCGGGCATTATTGATTCATCGATGAGTATAAAAGGCGGTTGTTTTTAAACTCGACGTGAAGTACATATTTACAGCCTCTCAAACAGAGGTAGGTACATGAAAAGGTGACTAAACATTTTAAGATCACAAGAAAAGTCTTCCACTGCTATGCAATGATGGGAAAATCAGAAATCCTACGTTAACTTTGGTTTGTATAGACTTAGGTGCATCGCAGAGGCTCAGTCCGTAAGCTTTTCAAATTCGTCGGGAAGCTAAGTACCCAGCCACCAGCATAAGACTCTTACCTCTGGCTTTGACCACCTACCTAACTTTAAATTTCAATTCTGTGCACAGAGGTAATCAGATTTACTAACGCTATTCTTAAAGTTGGGAATTTGAATGTAGTACCTACGTAGGATTGTAGCCAATTAAGTAAACGCAGGTTTTAGCGTTACCTTGTTAGGACTAAGTTTGGTTAATGTTGAGTTGTGGGTTCCGTGCGAAATGAGGGATTTTAATTTTTCAGTTTTTTCTTTGTGCTCTCTTCTCTTCTTCCGTTCGAGTCTATGGTACCCTTAATAGGTCATTAGGTCTTTAATGGTGCAGGTTTAAGGGATTTGTGCTTCTAATGCCTGTGTTGTGGTATAATTTAATGCTGATTAAAACGATGCCCTATGAACTTTTACTACGTTTCTTAAAAAAAATGAAGACGGGATTATTGACGTGGGTTAGAAGACTCTGGGATTGGGCGGGTTAAGCCAACCGCATTTACTGTGACGTGTATGACCTGTGAAAGGATTGAAAAGTGGGGCGAACACGGAAAAATAAAAATTAGGCGAACTTTGTAGGCGAATCCGGAACAAATCGAGTCTGAATGTGCCACCGAGGCCGATCCACATAGCGGTGGTAAGATGTCCTGGACGCGTACCATAAGCGCGGGTAAAAAGTTCCTGGAAGAATTTGGGGGAAACCTTTGCCCAGCAGTGGGACAGTACGGGGTGATAAAAAACAAAAGAATCGGATTCGGTTCTTTAGTGTTTTTCCATGATTACCTAATAAATTCCACTCTAATCCTCTCCGAAGAAAGGCTACCTACTTACTTTCAAACATCTTTTAACTAACCAGGTCACCGCCATTAGCTCCACATATCGCCTTAACGCCGCCATTACACTAGCTCGCCATCAAACGTAGACAGTGCTCAGTCTTCAGCAGAACATAAGGGTAATCGTGACCGGACTGCACAAATGTCGACGCGACGATATTCATATTTCAGTCGGTATCGGCGAGATCTTACGCGACTGCAACCCTACGCGAAGATAGCGCGCCCACGATAAACTTTGAAACCTGGAAAATGAACCCTCGAGTTTGAAATCTAAGGTAGGAATTTCATCGGGGTGGGTTGTCGTTGAAAGGTAGTTGGTCCCATAGTAGAAGTATGCAATAAAGACGTCAATCCATAACGACGGATGCAGCTATTATACAGTGGTGCTGTGATGCTGTGAGTGCTTTACGGTGTACACCCAGCCGGAATAAAGATGAGTGTAAACTTGTACTGATGTTTGTAGAATTGGTTATGATGGGGCTTATTGGGTGACAAAAGGTTTGCTTTGTCGTGTTTATTGTTGAAACAATGGAACGTGGCTTTTCGATTATTTTTCTTGGTTACTTTGTAACGTGCTTACAAAGACAGTGGGTTTTGTTGAAATTCGATTTGAAAGTGTTAGGCATATTCATATTCTACCTCAAAAATATATCCGACACGCCCTCTAATTCAACCAGATTTCATATAACAAACGTAACCACGTTTCCTAGGATGTAATTTGTTAGTTCCACAAAACAAATAGCGACGTTGACTTTAGCTCCGCCAGCCATTTGCGGATCTGCTTCCATCCTGTTTGCAAACCTACTTACTTACATTCCTCGCTCGTGTGAATCCATACAACAGTGAGCGTCATGTGGCTGCAATACAAAATATGCAATAGTTGCGCTACACGGATGTAAAGCGCTGGATGGCTGGAAGTGCGTTGCGGGTTTTGTGCAGCGGATTTGTGAATGTTATGTAGAAAAATATGCATTAGGATTTTTTTTTTAATAAACGAGGTCATTAAAAGCTTCGAGGATCTTGTTTCAAAGATAATAAGAATTTGAATGGGAGATATTAAAATATCTTTTTAAAGATTTGAAGGTATTTTTGTTCTGTAGAAAGGAGCGTTCAACATACCAGTATCAGCCACTAAATAGCAAGCACTGTTTTCCAAAAATCGATAGGCCGGTGACATAACAGACACATGAAGCATTTCACTTTGACTATGAACTGCAACGCATCGTTAAACACCTCTGTACTGCAGGTCGTCATATTTATGGCGGCAGTTACCACTTTCCACTAGCTAGACCAGCCTCAGCCATCTTGTCAAGTAAAGGACACTAAATTGGTAGAGCTACAGTGTTATTTCAAAAAGGCTAAATAAAATTAGCTTTTGTCCAAGGCTACGTTTGCGGTTCAGTAGCCAAAATTTATCAAAATCGGTTCGGGGATTTAGGCGTGACAGCGTTGCAAACAAACTCACTTTAAAATCCTGCATGAACAGAGCCACGAGGCAAAGCCAGTAAGTAATGAAAATGTAGCTGAGTGCAGTGTGGGCGTCTATCTAACAAGTGGTCATCAAAATTTACGGCAATTTAACCAGTTTTAGAATATGGATTTAGAATTTGGTCGCTATCAAGATAGGAAGATTCGGCTTTCATCTACACTGGTCAGCAAATAAACCGAGCCACCCGCTACCTAGGAACTCTGATTCGATTTTCTCAAAAAGTATAAAACTTACAACTATCAAAGTTATACCTACAAAAAGTGCATTTCATGGTGATTAAAATGACTACAAATTAATTCGAAAGTACCGTCAACTAACATTGTAATCAAGCAACAAACACAATGCTAACGATTTGCTCTGTTTTCACCAGAGTTTGAAATTGGCGTTCTTTTTCTCTACAATGAGGATAGTCGGATATTTCTTTTCATTTCTTTAGTTTTTGTCCATCGTTTGCTCAGACGCGTGTGTTTTTGCTACTTTTTTCGATTAATAATGGATACAACACCTCAGGAAGCAGCTCAAGCTGTAGCATTACTTCAAGCAGGCATTGCGCAACGTGAAGTCGCTCGAAGGCTTCGAATCAGCAGATCTTCGGTGCAACGAGTTTACAGACGATACCTAGAGACTGGAGCATTCGATCGCCGTCCAGGTACGGGCAGACCTAGGGCTACATCAGCAGCAGATGATCGTTATATCCACCTTACTGTTCTGCGAAATCGCCACCTCAACGCAGTTCAAGTCCAACAAAGTCTGCGTGAGGAACGCCAAGTGGTCATAAGTTCAGATACCGTCAGAAGGAGACTTGCTGAACGGAACCTGACCCCAAAAAGAGCTGCAACTTTAATCACCATGAAACGCACTTTCTGTAGGTACAAATTTGATAATTGTAGGTTTTTTAGTTTTTGAGAAAATCGAATTAGAGTGCCTAGGTAGCGGGTGGCTCGGTTTATTTGCTGTCCAGTGTATTTATTAATTTGTTTGTATTTTAAAGTAATACTAGCTTTCGCAACTCTGCTCGCGTGGAAGTCCTAATGTTACCCCTTTTATTAAAATCCATCCAGCCGCTAGGCTTTAGGGCGTGTCAAAGAATTTGGCACACATGCATACATACTCTCGAAAATCATTACCTGCCTTCTGGGACAGTCGGGTAAATAAGACAACTTATTTAGGTAGCTTCCATGCAAAGGGAATTTATTTATTTAGCACAAGAAAAAACCCGTTTGCTTCAATACATTTTCCATCATGAAAATTACATCTTCATTTCCATTTAAACTGAAAGCACTTCTGGCACATGTTTATTTAATTTTTAATATCCTTGGCGTTACTTTTAATCTTGTCTATTTAAAAAAACATTTCTCTTTCAATTTGTTCTTTATGCAGACATGATAAAGTTGAAGTTTCTTTGTCCTTGATACTGAAATATACGACGTTTTAGAAGAAATAGAGGTAAACAACAGGATTGTTTTTAGTATCGTGTCGCGTGTTAAACAGATTCAAGTATTCGACTTGGTGTAAGCCGGGAACATTTATGACAATTTATTTAGGTTGCGAAGCTGACTAGTTTGTATGGGGCGAGTGTTCGGGATTAAAATTATTAGAACTAAGTACTGGTGAACGGAGCATTCGACCTCTATGAATAGTAAAACCTATCGACTACCACGGACAAGTTAATGGCAAATTATAAAGTGTTATTATAAGCTATACGAAAATTAACAAATGTTTGCTTTGTCTGGACAGGTCCACTCAAATCTGTGTGATGCTATCTTCAAAAGACCACTTCAGACATTAACCTAAATGGTTCCCATTTGTTACTCCACATATAGTTGGGAAAAGTCTAGGCAGATGATGATGCGTTAATAATAATTAATTATTTCAACATAAATGATGTAGCCATTATTTGTAACTATTTAGTGATTTAAAAGAGTGACCATAGAGTTTCTTACACGTTCCTCTCAGATCTGCACTAAGAAACGTGCAACTCGCTTCATCAGTTTGACTGACGGACGTCCATAGTTTAAAACTACTTTTAAATGGTTATCTAAAATGACTTTTTGCTTTGATGTCTCTAAACACTGCCAGTACCTATCTATGACATTAACCTTTTTGTACGCCAGAGCATAAACGCATTGGCGTGCCCCCGACGCCAAGCCACAAATTCGCTGTACTTTTTGTCACATATTTGTGACGTTCGGCGTACAGGGCACGCGCTTGCTTGTCATGTATAAGTGACAATGGCGTTCAAAAGGTTAAAGCATAAGGTACCTCTCTGGAGGTTAGGAGGGCTCAATATTATAATAACTAAGCACAAAGATATTACAAACTACGAGGACGTTCAAACAGTTCTTTGAAATTAATATAGAGACGTGATTTAATTTCCGGAGCTCGGCAATTATGTTAAAACAATAAGTGTTCAATATGTAATTAGTTTCCTGCTCTCGTATACTTCGGCTCAGTATATTGATTAACCTCAGTAGATATTAATATCAGAACTATTTTCAAGAGTATGTCTGAAACTTTGAAGACAGTTTCGCGGAAATTGTGTTTTGGGAAATGTTCCATTGCTAGTTATAATAGTTAGTTACTTAGTTGGTTTAGTTTTTGTATGAAGTCAAAATTTAAAAAAAAGTTTTTGTAGACTATGCAACGTCAATTAATATGTAGGCATAAACCTACATATGAATTGACGGTTAGGATCCAGTTTTTAAAATCGAACTCCACGCATTTGCCACGGAATTATTAATTTTTTTAAATGATATTATTATATATTATATCTTCATATAATATTAGGTTTGGATACTTTTGTCTCACACCTTTTTCCATAGCACATTTGACGCTGGTAGAATTGTCGACATCAGCACCGACGCCATAAGCCCATAAACCAAAATAGAATAGATAAATAAATAAATAAAATAAATAAATAAAAACGTTGCCCCTCACTAGGAATTTCTCCTGTATCGTGGGTGCGTTTTACAAACATACAAAGTCACAAACACAAACAGCCAGACCCGGAACAACTATCTGTAGGCCATACAAATATTTGTTCCGCGCGGGAATTGAACCCGTGACACGCAGCGCAGCAGTCAATCGCTCAACCACTGCGCCAACCGTGCCGTCAAATGATGTGAAACAAATGAAGAAGTTGCTAAAACATAAACCCACTATGATTCTAATAACCATGTACAGGTGCGATGCTATTGTATACAATACTAGCGCTTCGCCCGCGACTTCGTCCGCGCGGATTTAATAGGTACTCCACAAACATCAACGCTTTTAAAGGCCCCTCGACCCCCTTTTCAAGTTAGTTTTGGAAAATTAAGCACAACGATTTTCATTGATCTGATTCTGTGGTTCAGGATCAGCGCAGCAGTTCACCCCGTCAGGGGTTGATTATGCAAAGATTGTTAGATCTGTTTCAATTAACCTACTTTTAGTTTTTTCATATCAATTTCCAAGTAAATTGAAGCAAGCAATAATATCATCCCCTAAAAACTTCATCACCCCTTCAAGGGTTTTTGCTACTTGGGGTTTCATTATTGCAATTTCCGTAGGGATCTCTAATTTTTCGAAAATAAAATATAGCCTATATTTTAAGTTAATAATGTAGCTTTCTAATGGCGAAAGAATGTTTAAAATCGGTTGAGTCGTTTTGGAGCCAAATCGTAACAAACAAACAAATAAATCGTTCCTCTTTAAAAACTTACGTTTTGTATGTCTCCTTGTTTTAATCTCAGTAAAAAGCATCACTCGCACACCTAATACAATTTTTACTATACTTTACACATGTCAGCTAAGTGGGGACGCATTTACCCGCGTGTAAACCATGAGAAAGGTGTAAAGGGGCTCCATTATCCCCTCGCAAGGTTGTAAATGGCTGAAACAACCGTTGTCGCAGCCGTAGCTTGTTTTAGGAGCCTTTATCTTGGTTTTAAGCAGTTTTTAGAGCTTCCTACGTGAAAGCGAGGCTTTTGCCTGAAAGCTGCCGTTTCTTCGCCGCCCCTGTTAAGTTTAAAACCTAAGACGTTAGTGAAGGACGTGATTGTCTTAGTTTTTATTGGGTAAGTGGTTTAAGTGACGGCGTAATGCTTTTGTCTCACTCTCTCTTTTTGTTATTATTTTTCAAAACTGCCTCTTTGGACTCAGGGTGGCAAGCACTATAACCGCGCCTGAGGTCCTGGGTTCGATTCTCAGATAGGACCAAGAGTTATTGGGCTTTTAGATCTGGATTTGTCTGTAGCAGTAACAACTGTAATTAACAGGGAATCCTAGTTTGGGGTCTAGGGTTTAAATTAAGTGTAATTGTTGTATTTGTGGCGTATTTAATAATAATTTAATATATCATTTATTAATTTGTCATACTAACTTATTATTCCTTAAAAAAAACATTTATCTTTGTGTGATATGTACAATTGTACACATAAACAAGTAAAAAAAAATACAGTTAGGAAATAACCATTGACCGACGCCCGGTGCTTCAACGTCATTTGTGTGATACCATAGACAAATGATGGAATGCGCGGGCGCAAGTTGAAAGCTATGGTCGGCTGTCAAAATGAAAAAGAAATGCCAAAAAAACGTTAGTAAAACAAAATAAAAGCCATACCAACTTTAGCATCCAAAATATCGTTCTGGTACTTCGAGAAGATTGAACAGAAGTTGTGCGGGTGTTTTCGAATAGTTAGGGACTGTGAAGTGTATTGATGTGTTGTGCTGGTCGAGAAAGAGTTATGCTGTTGACTTGCTGCTGAAAACATGGAAATTAAGTCATCAGGTAGTTCCCTTTTGAATTAATTTCAAACCAAAAAGTACCAACAGCTGTGTTTTTATTTTGGTTGATGGCAATAGACTCGCGACGGATTAGAACGGGCGCGGACGATTAGGTATGTTAAAGGTCATTATAATGCCCCCATATACAATGAACTTCGAAAGTTGGCTTTACAATTCGTCTCTGCCTTACCCCTCGGGGATCACGCGCGTGATGTTATGTATGCCCTGAAAGCTGGACTCAATATAACACGTATCGAATATCTCGTGAAAAGTGACATGAATAAATTCGTGATGAAATTATCGGTCAACCAGTATCGATTGTATCTAACATTCACATGAATCGTCCTCGGTAATAATAAATGCGACAGGAACGTTCGGAAATTGATCGAACTAACTAAATTAGAGAACTATTTCTAGTTAAGATCTAGACGGCTATATTGGTAACGTATCTGTGACGTAAATGTTTCATACGTTTAGTTTCGGGTATGTAGATGTACAGTCGACAAAGGAGTTCTATGTTCTGGGAATTACCAAACATTATTGCAGAACATAGACAATGGTTAATGTTGATATCTTGCTCTGTTATTCTAGAGGTCGCAGGCACAACTTTTAAGCGTAAGCTTGGGATCATTTCCCGGCTTGGAAAAGGAGTATAGCTGGATTTTTCTTGAGGAATTACTCAATAGTAAATAGGAGTATGATTTGAAACATCAACATACTTATTTGTAACTCATATTATGTGCAAATATCAATAATGTATTTTTTATTCGAATTTTACATCTCTTTAATAGCAATAGAAGTGCTGTTATGATTAAATAAATAATGTAAACATAGCTTGTGACATGTAAGGATACTCGTTGACATATTGTTCTTCTTAGCTGGTGTTATTTCTTTCTGGATTTACGTAAAGTTTTCCTAACTGACGTCTCAGCATACGTGTTTTAATAAAATAAGTTTTCGACTGCCTCGGTTGACAGTACTTGGTACTAATAGTGGATATATCAGGTCTCTCAGATGGCTGGATGCTGTGTTTATCTGCGACGAGCTAAATTCCACGATATCTTAGTGGCGACGCGACTACTTGCTAACTGTGAGTTATGAATTCATCTGTCTGCTTGAATAAAGGGCTGGAAACTGTTATGGTGTATGGGTGACAAGGTTTCCTTTGTTTTTGTTGTTAGCGTAGTAGGTAGGTAGTAGATTGACCGATACTAAAAATTTCGTGGTTCAGAAAAACCCGTAGATTAATTCGTGTCACTAAATTAATTTGAGTTTTTTCGAACTATTTGTCTACAGTGCTATAGGTTTTTTGTGGTTCTATAATTAGGTACATAGTGACAATACCCATCATCAGTCATTATCGTACAATCACAAAATCGTAACTCTTTTCTCAAAACCCATCATACAATCGAAATATATTCATAATCATACAATCGTATATGTACTGTCGTTTTCCTGAATCATGGTTAGATACAATAAGTTTTCATAGGACGTGACATGCACTGCAACAGAACCACTTTGACTACACTATGTAAAAATTACAGGATAAAATGTAGATAATGTCTATATGTTTGTAGCTTAATATCAAAAATTGTATGTTGTTAGTTTCTTGGAAAATATCAATTCAAAGTGGTCATGCTACACAGCATACTCTCCAGAAGAACCACTTTAAAATAACGGTTATTTCACGGTGATTATGCACAGGTTATAATATAAACAAATGTATATTTATTGTATTTCAAGATAACATCTACAATTTTAGATAAATACTTACTGATTTTTAGTAACATGTAAATGTTTTATCGGAATGCGCCTGCCATGAATTTCTTAGCAAATAACAAGATTTCTTTACGATAAATAAATTAGACATTATCTACATTTTATCCTGTAATTTTTACATAATGTAGTCAAAGTGGTTCTGCTGCGGAGCACGTCACCATAGGACATTTACTTGATGTTTTAGTGAACTAAAAGCGTTCAGCAAAACTGAACAGTCCACTGGCATTTGTGATTTCAGTCACCTACGTTTTATTTTAACACATTAAGTAGGGATGGTCGATTTTGTTGTGCTTGTAAAATTAAACTCAAAAACAACCCGTGTAAACCAAGTATCAATGGAACCCTTCCGAGAAAGTTCCTTAACAAGTAGTGTTAGCCGTATTACAACCGGGCTCATGGGCAAAGATTATGGGCACCTTCTCCAAATAGAGGTACGAATAAACCTTCGTTTGACTATGAGAGGTCTTTTATATGGTGTTGCCTTGTTTCACACACAGAAATTTCATAGAAATGTTTCATATAGTATTTGGTCTTTCTATTTTTATTTCCAATAAAAAAATAGACGTTATGCTATTAATAATTGCACCAACGAACGATTAATGTAATGTTTTTTTTTTTAAGATATTGGATACTTCAACTATGAATGAAATACATCTGAGGAGCAGATGTATTTCGTCTGCGACGATAAGCTCTTGTGGGACCGCTGGAGCCCCGCAGCGCCGGAGCCGCGACAGGAACAATACCTGCTGCATGTTGCATGCTAGCTTGCATGCTGCATGCTTGCTTGCATGCTACATGTTCGCTTGCATTTTGCATGCTCGCTTGCATGCTGCGTGTTGCGTGCTTGCTTCCGTGTTAAACTTCAACTTAATGACCTAATTATGTGTAAATAAACTATGATTCAATGTTTTTTTTTGTGATTTCTTAACTTTCTTAGTTTGGCTACAAATATTAACCACAGTTAAATCAACAGTAGGTTAATCGACTGTTACTTCAGTCAACTCCGTTGTTTTTGTGAACGCGGTGCTGTAATTTTATAGGAGAGCATGCATTTTGTCAAAGGGATGAATTGAAACGTTTAAAAACTGTCACTCGATAAAATATTTTTCTTGGTAATAAGTTTTATATTAACTAAACAGTATGAGGATAAAGAATATTTGATTTGTATTCTATGTTATGAATATCGAAACATTAAATTATATTTGTAACGCTAAATGTGTTGATAAGCGAAAAACTCGAGATCGGCTGGACCAATTTCGCTAATTCTTTTTTTGTTGTGTTTGTTATTGTCAACAGAAGGTTCTTATAAAAGAAAATTTTGAAAAAACATTAATATCCGGGCGTAGCCGGGCCGGTCCACTAGTTGTCTATAAAACAACGTACAACCCAATATTTGTAATGTGCATCTATTCTGTTTGAGCAGAAAATGTTCTTTTTTAACGTTGTGCAGAAGACCACCAAGATTACATGCTATTTTGATGAACATGTTCTCTGTAAATTGGTAGCCAGTTCATGGCAATAGGCTCGCCCTCTCATTGCACGGGACCTAACCATAACTTGAAAAAATCCCGAAGGGTTAATAACCTTTCGGGGATTACAGCCGTAATGTTATTTAATAAATTAAAAAACATTTATTTGACTGTGTCTATCTGGCACACACACACAAAATAAAATAAAAATTTGAAAAAAAATACATAGTGTGTGCCTCACGGCTGCGCTTAAGAGGTTCATTTCAGCAATGTTGCCTCACCGATTCTGTGTGCCGCTGGTGGCTATGGTATTTTCGCATAATAATATGGAGTTCCACAAAGGCTGCCTCCATTATTTTCATCAGCCACGATTCTGTTACTTCTTCTCAAAGAAGATCGTACCGTTGACGCGGCGTAAGCGTCGCGTTAACGTAGCATATACGTTTGACTAACGTCTACGTCAGATGTAAAAAGGTTTCTCAGAAAAGACGAAAAGAGAAACATTAAATACTTCATGAAGTCGTTTAGTAAGATACAACTAGAGGCTAAAGATGCTAAAAGTGTATCAAGTTGTAGTAGCGTGTTGCAGTAGCTTGTTGCAGCAACGCGTTCCCGGCGTCCATAATTCATGTTGCTCGCTCATCTTTTTCTACTTGCGTGGTGTATAAGGAGATTTTATTCTGTGAATGTAATCTTGTCTTTACTGATTAGAATATTCCTGCTCAGAGTTGAATTGAAGACGTTTTTTATACAAATTTGGTACAGGGTTTATTTGTAATGATTTTGTCCTTGGTCTTGGATATTTCTGTAACATTAAGATTAAAGTAAGGGTACGTAGGTAGGTACAATAGATTCTGTTTCGTTGGTTCTACGATTGGTTTTTGAATCTACTTGTTTTTCTCGACAGAGCAATCATATTTGTTTGTGAATTGATAGTTCTTTGTGATTCATGTTTTGTGTCTATAATTTCAGATGGGTATATCAAAGAGATATGATAGAAACTAGTGTGCGTCAAAAGACCCAGATTCTCAGAAGATTTCAAATCGATACTAAGAAGAGTGCTTTCAAATGGGAGCGGTATATTATTACAAACTTAAGGTTTCAGAGACCACACGATTCTCGCACCCAAAGACTACCTGCAAAACTGGGTTCCTCATAAATAAATACAACGTAGTTACTTCATGAAAGTCGAACACTTGTACAGTTCCTTCAAAGAATCTCTACTTACTCAATTTATATAACTTAATGTACTTCTGAAGTAGGTCAGAGGTTTGTCAAGTAGTTCTCCAGACTAATTGAACCCTTATTCAATGGTTAGTTGAAGTATAAGTGACTGTAAGTAAGTTGGGTACTTAGCTACGCACAAGGCCAGTTGCTGGCCGAGCCTCGAGCCACTAGCCACGAGCCCCGAGAGTTTGTCGGGCAAACAGTTTCTGACTGATTGGAAGCTTTCATCCTCTGTTTGTAGAAAACTTGCCTTGTAGAATGGCATTAATTGGAATTTTGCTCACTTACAATCAAAAGGGGATCAATAAAACGTATGGTAACTTTTCATATTGTAATAATTTTGTGGCGGTTGTTGGCGATTTACCGTGCGTCTTTGTTATTTTTAGAAATAATATGAAAAAATAGAACCCTTATAGGATCACTCGTGTATGTATGTCTTGGTCTATCAATTCATGTTTGTTAGGGTTCCGAAAAACCGTAAGAAACGGAACCCTTATAGAATCATCACTCGGGTGTCTGTCTATCCGTCTGTCACAGCCAATTCTGTTGCAATGTGGTACATATGTGAACTTCTGTGACCCAAATACGGACGCGTTGTATATAAATAAATTATGAGTATGGGGGTCACTTTTGGGGGAAAACTAAAAAATAAAAAAAAAAATTACTGTACCGTCTGACATATCAAATGAATGGGCTTATTATGAGGGTTTTAGTTATATATTATAAAATAAACATTTTTGAAGTTATTTAAGAAGTTAGACGAAAAATGACCATTACCCCACCCAAACTACTGAGCCTAAAATTTTGAAAAAAAATGCAGATACGTATAAATTAACGAAAACCTATAAGAATTCGTTGGGAACCCTTCGAAGTTAAGGAACCCCAATCCCCCAATATTAGCTTCATCAGCTAGGTTAGCGATAGGATTAGTATATAAGATCAATATTCTGTAGAATTAAATTGAATTACTGGTTTGCTGTCACTGGGTACAAATAAAGTTTATTTTTAAACTCCTCCGTTGTCGCTTACTTAATTCACGCGAGTCCGACTCGCACTTGACCAGTTTTTATGTTTGCCTATCCACCTGCCTCAGCCAACTGACTCCAAATCTACAGGAACGTTTCAAATTTGGTTCACATAATATGGTAATTCTGTGACACAAACACGGACGCGTAACGTAAATAAATAAATTTGTAATATGATGTCAGTTTTTTTAACTTTTTTTTTGCAACTTTACGGGGACTACTAGTCGCTTGTGGGATTCAATATGTGCTACATAACTTGCATTAACGAGAGGCAGACCAGGTGCATTATGTAATGCGCTGCGTTCGAGACACCGCGCGTCTTTTGTTTCGTATTTTCGTATCGCAACTTTAAAATCATAGCATGTCACTGTATTTCTTGCATCAAGCTGTTGCCGTGTTCCTGTCGAGTTAATATCCAGCTTTTAGGGATCTAACCGTCAACAAGTTATTATTAATAAGACGGCAGTTCATTACAGCGGCTCCTCAGTCCTGCTGCCTCCTCCCACTATGATTTATGAAGCATTTAACTTTTATGGTCGCGCTAAGTGGCCGGCCGACTTTCATAAGAGAACCGGGGAAACTCATCTTGGCTAATGTAAGCTGAAAAGTTAAACAAATTGTCCTTCTCGCCTGTGACCTTATAACGTGTTTCGGTGCTTCAACGGGAGCACCGAATTTTTAAGAGAAATTTCTTCGTGAGTACCGACGAAAGTCGATTTTTATGTAAGTTAGCGAGATACTGTCACTACTTCTCATAAATTTTTACTTAGCTTGTTGAGATAAAAAGTTAAAATGGCAGCGTTAAGTGAGATATCTCATTCATTCGGTTTACTTTTAGAATAAACAAAAAATCTCGTAACAAAAAGGAGTTGTAATTAGCAAACGCGTTGTTCGTCGAGTGTACATATTAATTTGATCAACACTGCGCTGTTGAGCTATTCTCGTAAGTCACTGTGCACAAAAGTTGGGCTAAAATATCATAAGCAAACGGAACCCCTTAGCGAAGCACAAAGCTTTGAGCTTGGGCTTTGACTACACCAAGAGCTTGCTAAAGCCCGTTATGGTGCTTAGCATACTGGCCGGCATTTGGTACAAGCGCATGTCCTATTAGCCAGCCACTTATGTCCAGGCTTTATATGTAAATCGTGCATTTTAGATGATGGGAACTTTTCTTTGGTCGTCATTGCAAAAAATAATGTTTATATGTAGTTTAATATGGGAGTTTTAAACTATTTCTTTAAGGTTATTCACAAAGCTCGAACATAAAAAAGGAAAAGCTGATTAATGATTTTGTTCACAGGTTTATTTATCAAATTCAATAGCTTGTTAAACAACATATTATTCAACGTGTGTAATAATATTCATCTCTGAATATTATTCGGTAGGCACAATTTTATCAAGGTTATACGACCATACGCATTTTCCGAGCCTCGTAAAATTTTATTTTACTTTTCGTATTAAAAATATCACTTTCACGAATAAAGCCGTTGTAATTAAATTAGATAAAAATCTCCGATTTTAATGAAGGTCGGTCATTGATTCGGACCGGAACGTTGGCCAAACCGAACCGTAGCAGGTTTTTTAACGTAATAACGCTCAAATTACAATAAATTAATGAGACTGTATAATATAATTATAGACTGAACAACGTTATTATTCCTTGAAGAGTTTTTAAGAGATATTTTGAAACTGGCTGCAGTCAGGAAGGGTATTTAATTTTATAATTAAGCAAACCGTAACCTTCGGCCACTTAAATATGTATAAGTCTCTTTAAAAGGGATAATAAGAGCATTAATGTTGTATGAGGTCTGTACGGACGGACATAGACGAATATACAAAGCATTTGTTTACAGTTGCGCGTAAAGCAGGGCTTACATACCGAAAATGGTCTTCCAAGCTCAACAGAGCTAGACCTCTTATTTTAATACCTACCTACTACATATTAGTATTGCTGTAAAGTTCTCAAAGATATTGCCTGGATTAAAAAAAATATGATTCTATTTAGTTCGTCAGTTGGATTATTGAAAAATATTGTAAAAATACAAAAATATAACGCATCAAAGATAAGGAGTGGCTTGTAACGTCACTTTCCAGTAAAGGGTACTGTTAAGTGACGTCACACGAGATTTCTACGCTCTGTTTCGTCTTCATTTTTTGTTTACGTGACAAAGAAAAAATACGTGTCCAATACTTTTTGGAAATCTATCTGACCGACTAATTAGATTTTTTAAGTCAATACTAATTAAACTCTCCATAAGTCACCGAAGTAAGGTCTCATTTGAAAAAACTCTGAATAACCACGCACCGCATTAAACTCCTTTGAGTTGTCTAATAGAAATCCACGCCTTTTCAGGAATGATAACTGATTAATGAAATTTATTTTGCAAGTAAGTTAAACATAACAATTTTTCACATCAATCTGTTTTGGTCATTTTAAGCCAGATGAGGCCGGTATTTCCTAGCTGACTATCCTGAGAAGAAACACCGAAACAAACTCAGAGGTCAAAGTCTCTTTTAAAGTCCATACAATCCGTACTGGTCAAATCATATGAGAATCATGTAGGTTATTGTCTGAGGTGGCCTTTTGAGGAAAGTGCCACACAGAAAAAAATCTTTAAAAGTAAGTATTCAAGTCAAACAAAATAAATAAAAATAAAATTAAAAAGGTATTGCTAAACAAAGTAAATATTCGTGTCAAAATAATGAAAATAGAATACTTAACAAAGTCATCATTCATGTCAACAGTATACAAACAGGAGAATATAAAAATGTCAATGTCTAAAAATGAGAAAAATTTAATGGATAAACGTAACAAAAGGCCATGTAGGTACATCATTGAAGCAGCTCAATCCCAAGGAACTTTAGCATCTCAGAAACTAAACTCTCACTCCAATAACTCCTCAATATGAACCTTCCTTTACCACACGATTGTACCCCCTGAAAGTTGGCTGTAAGATCGCTCACGTGGAACACACCTACACGTCTAACATTTCAAAAGTCAACACATCTCTTTGAAGACGCGCTTTTGACGAAGGAGCATTTGCTTGCAAAGCGCGAGGTGTTATCTTAATCAGAGTGCCAAGTCAAGCTTCTGAGCTGCCAAGTCAAGCCGGGCTGCCAAGCTGCCAAGTCACTCGGATGCGTGGCCATTGTGTGAGCGCTTCCACTTGGCGTACTGGACGGACAGAAGGTAATATTTCTGTCACTTTCATTAATGTCACCCTGTGTAAAGGAGAGGTGTCGAGTTTTTTTTATGGTGCTGGTTAATTGTACCTGTGTCTTTTTGATTTGATTGTGATGATGTATGTTGTTGCAACGTGTGATTGAAAACAAAGATGTAGGCTAAACTACTCTAAAATACTATAATCGATCATACAGCATCCTTAAAGATAACCTCACTCTTTAATATAATAGTGTACATAATATTTTTAATTAACTATTTTAATCAAAAATCTTTAATTAAAACATAAAACCCAGATAAATGACAACGGCGTGAAACCACGGAACAATACAGACGCTTGTGACAATTCAAACACTCTGAGAGACGCGAAATATCCGCGCAAAACAATCCACAGAGGTGCGAGTGGACAATGCATCCACGTCGAAACCACAGAAGAGGCAGCAAATGGAGTGGTAATAATATTTTGTAAGTTGAAGAGCACGGCGCCGCGGCGTTTCTAGGCACTTCCAACTTGCATACTCAACCGTGAGCCTCACCAATTACTGTGTCCTTGCGAGAAAAGTAAGGAAAACAACTAATTTACTTTACTAAAATTGTCAAGATACTAACGTTATAAGTGCATGGGCAGACCTACCTGTGTTAAAGTATAGCAAGTTGCCACGTGTTTTAACCCGGACAATCAATCGCGAGTTAGTAGTAGATTTAAATGTTTGTTGTGGATGTGCTACTGAGATTTTACGTATGTACGTAATTAATTAAGATACAAACGCAATTGGCTACTTAACGCTCTGTTTCCTAAATCCTCCGCGACAGCAATGAATGGCGTGCCATTTCCGCCCCACTGTGTAACCTAGCACCCAGTTCATATGGCGACAAAAAGCTCTGAATATACGTCATTAATTTGTCCAGCAGTCTAATTAGTGCCATGCAAGCTCATTGTTAAGTGGTCGAGGGAAGGAACTTGGATAAAAGTCTATTTGTCTAGTTGTTTGGCTTGTAAACAGCGGAGACACACTCTTGAGGGAACTGACATAGTGTGTAGAATTTTGAAGGTGAAATGCGCACGTCTTTCAGTCATTTTGTGCTGTTTTGAGTGAGTGTTTGCAGGGATATGACGGGGACGGCTGAGTGGCTGATATTTAGGGGATCTTTAGGAGGGTTATATCTAGCATTGGCTTGCGATCATTTAAAATGGTTGCTGATCACACACATGGAATTACGTGAAACTAGTCTAACACTAGTCACTGTGTAACACGGTACGCCTTGGCTAAACTGGTGATATATTTTCTGGTTTCTGACTACTGTAACGACTGTCAAATATGTTCAAATGACTGCCTCGACAAAAACAAACAGTGAGTTTCACCTCTTTACAAGATACGATCAGATTCATCACTCCAAAACCTACCCAGCGCGTTCAGTATGAACCAGACCTAAACACCCTCGCGCCGAAATTAAAAGTGAACTTTAGCGCGAACAAGAGACGAGATATGACTTAAAACAATGTCGTCCCTCAGCACATCGCATCTCATTTACCTTGCTCCACGTTAGCTCAACTGTGTACCGTGACGTCACACGGCTTGTTTTAACTCCAGTTCTGAATAAATATTTGAGATGCAACTCTGATTGTCCCGACAACACTTCGGACAAGTTCGTAATTAAAGTACTGATATAATGAACTGGTTTGTAGAATTTGTTGATATCTGTGCCGCGTGTTGTTTTAGCTCTGGATTCATCATGGGATTGTTGTTAAGCGGCGCTTGTGTTTGGTAAACTTGTGGTGGCGATCGCCTTCTGTTTTGCGTTTTGCTTGAGGTTCGAATGGTGTGTTAAGGTAGGTTAATATATATTTTTTGTGTAAGGTAGTAATTGGGATTATAAATAAGGTTGTTATGGAACAATACTCAGACCCTTTACTATGACATCTCATTACCATCATGTAGCCGTTATGAATAAGGGGTAGTGCTATTGGACCTGTAAATATCTGTCTCCCTTTCTCAGAACGGAATAATGATGACAATGATGGCGAGGCAAATATTGTCTGTGTAATTAGAAGTATCAACCAGAAATATTGAGATTAAGTCACTTATATCAAAAAGAATACTTCAATTAAACTTACGACAGAGACACCAATCTAAAAAGAAGAATTATTTACCGATGAAAAACTTTCCTTCGAGACCAAACTTTGCCTTCCTCGTCTTAAAGCCTCCCAAGCAAAAGGAAACACCTGGTTAGACAGTATTTATATAAAATCTTTATCAGCAACGCCAGCCGAGATTACAGAGCGTTTTAATTTGTCCAAGTAATTTCTTTTCGTGTCATAAAATTTTGCAGTGAAGCCGAGACACCAACAAAAGAATGAATAATGAGTTTATGAAACAAAGTTGAAAATTTTCGGGAAACTTCCGCGGCACTACAAGCGGCACTGTTATCTTGTGATTTGTGTTTTTGCTTTCCGTTCTCTTATTGCTGGATGCTTGGGGTTGGATTATTAGTGTTATTTTATTAGATAAGTAGGTATAATCCCGCTAAAGTGCGTTAGGTTAACGTTACCTTAAAAGTCGAGGGTAACAGCCGATGAGTCGTCCTAACGCTAAGCGATTATAGCGCAAATGCGCGACCGTCGCGTTCATTTGTACTGGAAACTCGATCGCGTCCCGTGCCGACAGAGAACGCCGCCTGGTTTTTCAAACAAATTAACTAAACGATCGCGTACTTACGCGACGATCGTCAATTGATATAGATTGTCAAAACGCTAAAAATTTTGAAAGATTTTTCGGCTGCGCATGTCAATCACATAGTACATTTTGGACTATAGTGATATGACTATAGTGGTATGTCTGTCTAGAGGCGCTTGAAGAAGACTCACGGGTAGATAGCAGAGAGAAGGGGAGGCCTATACCCAGCAGAGGGTGATTCCTTATTCAAATGATGATGTTATTATTCGATAGCACAGTTTTGCGTGTGTGAGTGATGGGACAAATAGGAGGGTGACAACACTATCGCGCCCAAATCCTATTGGTAGTAATACTGTGAAATAGAAAAGCATCAACCTGGACTAAAATTACCAAGTTTTTCGCAGAGTCATATTGAATAGGATAAACTCAATTGGATGGTCTGATGATCTGAAATATCTTCGTCATTGATTAATATTGAATCCGGAGAATCTGTGTGTGGTGAATGTAGAATGTTTAATTGATATGGAATTTAGTGGGAATTAAGCATGATCATACCATGAAAAACGACTGAACACAAAAATACAAAGATAAAAGACAGTCATAATCATCCCGATTGGCACCCTTGCTCCACCCACTGCTGTGTTCGGGCCTCCTTAGATAGGGCAGTACTCAATGAGTATTCCATCTAGAATAAGACTACATACTTGTATTCCTACTAAGTCATCTTACATTTCCTAAAGGCACGATTCAACTAAACAAGAGCCAATTAAACGTTTGCCTATAGGCACCTATAGATATGTTTGTTGTTCTTAAGCGACAAAGCCTTGACTAATGAAGGTAGATTAACAAGAAGGGACACTCCAAAAAGCCTTATTATACTTTTAGAAGTCTCCAAACAAAGGAAGTTTAAGTGGACACTTAATTTATCAAATCTTATGCGTGGTTGTGTGAGGAGAATATTTTATGTAAGATTGAGTTTGTAAGGAGTTCTTCTTAGATTTTTCTTCTGGTGAGGGTCAAGTGATCTATATTCTCACAGCTTTTGAAGGAAACTTCCTACACTCCTATCGACTCAGTCGCGAAAATAACGGAAAAACTTACGATGAATGTCAGTACATAACAGGCTGTTATATATACTAGTATACCGTCCATTTGATTGAGTTTAATTTATTTGATTAAATGTAGGAAAATTATAGCATAGTTGATCGTCCAGTTTGACTGGCCGATGCCTGTCAGGGTTGCGGAAGAGGGATCTTGCCCGCTTAAAAAAATATGATTATCGATAAATGTTGGACACATATTTTTTATTTTATCAAATCAATAATAATTACGAAGATAAAACGCATCAAAGATGAGGTAAAAAGTGTACTGGTAAGTGACGTCACACTAGTTTTCAATGAGCTGTATCGTCTTAATTTTTTGTTTACGTGACAAAAGAAAAAATACGTGTCCAATATTTTTTGGAAATCTATCTGACGGACCAATTATATTTTTTAGTCAAATACCCTATTCAAACAATAGGGTATTTGACTAAAAAATATAATTGGTCCGTCAGATAGATTTCCAAAAAATATACCGAGGCCATGGAACGTAAAGAGCATTTGAAAAAACACGAGTGTATTTTAGTCAGTAAGAGACTAATACTCCCTTCCGCGTCCAGAGCGGGAGAAGTCATTTGATGATATCCACAGAAAAAAAGTATATCTTGAGTAGACTGCGGTTGGCTGAGCTTATTGATATGTATCCCAATCTATCGGATACTTTTTCAGTATCTTATCTCCCTTCTTGCTAGGACATCTTTCTTGGTATCTGGTTAAAGGGCGGGGAGTGATGTGGGTTGAAGATGGAATAATATTAAATAAGTACCTATTAGGACTATTAAGACATTATTATATTAGGAGTATTAAGACTTACCCTTATTGCCAGGGTTGCGGAATGTTCGAAATCATCAATCACCGCGGCCCTAGAACGCAAAGGGCTTTAGAAGGCACACGGATGGGTTTTAGTCAGTAAGAGTCTGACACGCCCTTCCGCTCCACCCAGAGCGAAAGAAGTCATTTGATGATAAGTAGCCTTCAGCCCTGTCACGTTTTACTTTGAAAGTTCCTGAGACGTGTCTCATAAAATATTACATTGGCTATTTTTTTTAATGAATGACTTCGTTGGCCATAGAAGTTGACAACTATAAGAGGGTGAAGAAGTTATGCTACTCTTTCAAACAGTGCATGTTTTAAGAAACTTACTAAAATTAATTAAAACCTCCCACACTGGCAGCCACAGGTATACTTGAAAACAAACTCCGAAAACTTCTTTTTGCTTTTTATTGCACAAGATTATAACACTGGTTAATTTATTCTCAAAATTTGTCTCATCGTGAAAAATTTGCCGTCACAATCGCTAACAAAAGAATGAGTAATGGCTTTTTAAAACAAAGTTACACTGAACGCTGAGAAACTTTAAAAGCTTTCAAGGGTGTGAATTATTATCTTAGAATTTTCTTTTTGTGATTAGCCGAGTTAGAGCATTTTGTTTCACTTTGCTTCTGTACTTATTGCATAGACATGTTTAAATTTGTTTATTAGAAGTTTCAAACAAATTCATTATCATTATTCACTAATCACTTAACCTCAGAGAAGCCTATTTCCATAATCCCAACTCAAAAATTAAGCGGATATTATTATTACAAATTCTCAGTAAAACCTTTTTTACAAGTAATTTTGTACGTATCTACCTAAATTACGGACAAGATAATTTCACGAAAATTTAGATAATATCAAAGCTTTCACCTTGCGCGTGGGTTTATCATTTCCTGAAGGTGAGTGAAAATCGCTCGTTTCTTGAATAACATTTTGTTTACCAATACATTTTCAGTAAATATAGAAGACGTTCCGAGTGAAAATAGCGAATCACTATTTACAGAAATGTGAACAAATTGTGGTTCTAAGTTTGAGGATAAGCTTGTGTCAATTACGTATTGAGAAGGGTCTCCCTTGGCTGCGACAAATTGAATGGCCTAAGACGCAGTGGCCGCTCAACTGACTGGCAATTTTTACCACTAAGGGCCTGGATTATCTGCTCCTATGATAGTATATTTTCTAATATGCGAGATATTCTAGACTTATTTTCTATTAACTTTTATTGATACCTATAGCAATTTCTGTAGAAGCAGATCCTTAATCTCGTCCGAAAAGTACGTAAGGTATTAATCAAACCAAAAGTATTTCGAGGATTCATTTGCTGGAAAAACGATTACTGGGATAGATAATATAGATATTAGCAGTAAAATTACGTAAATTATGAGGTGACTGTTAGGTGACTCTTAACGACCGATGAAGTAAAGAGATAAGTGGCTGAATTCTAGATAAAGTAATGAAAGAGCAAGATTAAACGTAATTATGTTGGGGCGCGGCTTGAAATGAGTTTGGGCTGGTTTGGATTATACAGGTGCGCACATAAGGTGCCGCTAAGTGAATATTTAGGATTGTTGATACATTATTAATGTAGAATAGGTACATGTGGTGTATACTTACTTCTTACCGCGTGCGCGGGTTTGTGAAGTGGTGAGAGGTGAAAACACGTTTAGAAAGTAGACTCGCTTACTTTGCTCAACGTAAACAGAAATATTTTATTTTCATGTTTTGAAAAAAATTTAGTTTTCATTTCTGTTTTAGAAAATTTTCCACATATTTTGGTCTAAAATCAGAAGACAAACGCTAGGTAGGTACTTACAGTCGTCTTCAGTAGAAGAAAAATAAAAAAGTATCAGTGAAACCGCCACGAAACCCCCTTACCTACCTGTTTATCTTAGTGCGGCTAAACTTTGTGCCCACGCAAGAAAAAAGATTTCTAACAAATTCAAGAGACGACAGAGGAGAGTATTTCCAACTTGCAAACATCTTTTTGTAGGAAAACGCCTCCGAAGTGAGCACCGCCGGCTTAATAACGACATTTCCAGTCTCGAATGGTTTTTTTGTTCTCACCAACATTGGTTTTATTGTAAATACTACAATTCTTGGCTTGGTGGGTAATTTTACGCTGGTTATTGAGTAAAAAGTCCTCTGGAGGTTCATTTTCGGACTTACTAAGTACGGATTGACTGAGATTTGAACAAAAAGGCTTTGTTGAAAAGAAACAATAAAAAATTGAGATAGAATCGAATTTCAAAGCAATTGTTTTTAATTGACTTAGGATTGGTTGGAGCTACCATACGGCGATAACTAATAAAGTGTTTCGAGAAGAGAAATAGTTGCAATAATATTATTAATATGGCCTTATTACGCTTACTAATCGATATGCATGTCACAGCTTGTATTATAAAATTACTTGCATAATAAAGGATGCACGGTTATATATAAGGGTGGGGTCACATGTGCACAAGTGATATTCGAACCTAAAGTAAAGTAAAGTAAAGTAAAGTAGTGTTCATTATCTATGATTGCAGGTACTTAAAATAAGGTGTTACCTAACCTATATGATATTGATTTTATTTTTCGACTCAAGTTTATTTTTCTTTTTAAAATAGTAGCGGTGATATATGGGAACATAGTATCATAATTGTCGCCACTGGCACAGGTTGGGACTTTTTCCTATTTGTCACCAGTGGAGACAAAGTCATGTAAAATGAGACGTGGTAAAATGTTTCTAAATATTTTAAATGATCTCCTAATAAACACATTATCCGTCCTTTTATCACTTAGTCGGGCCAAATTACGCGTTTTCATAGCTTAGTTGTAGACAACATAACTTACAAAATAAAACTAACTTCGACTTACAACAAGTTACTTTTAAAATCGCACAATGTGTTTTAAAATCGCATTGCGGCCATGTTGGACGTTCCCTCGTAAATTAACCAGCAAACGTTGGCTGAAAGTTTATCTCGTTTCCAAGCGGGTTGTGCGCGACCTGCGGATAGCTTCGATTAGTTAGTGAGCACTCACCTTTAGTTCGACGCGTGTTTAAATACTCATGACTTTTTTTATTGAAGCTGCAAAACTAGGAACTGGCTGTATTAAAGAGTTCGTAGAATATAAAATAACCAGAATTTAAAAAGTGGAACCTGAAATCATTTCCACGTAGGTTTTGATTTTCTGTATTAGCTGCAGGATATTTTTGTCGTAGGTATTTTCAGTACGTACACTGTCCGAGCAGTAATTTATGTAAAAAAGGACCCAGAAACCCCAAAATAAAACTTTACCAAACCTATTTATAAAATAAATGACAAACAAAACAACAAACAAATGTGTCCTTCTCACAATAAATTAGCTGCGGCTACAATATTTATTCAAATTGTAACCAATATTTAAATTTCTCCACTGACGTTAAAATCGGCTAACCCTTAGTGGGAAACAATGTGGCGAGGCCCAGGCAAAGCCGCCAACGAAATCACCTTGCTAAACAACGGAATGACTAATAACTGGATTAAATATCTTAAAACCTTTTTACTTAGTTTAATTCGGACTTTTTGGAGATTAACCTTATTACGCCGGCTTGTTTGGAGGTGCAAGTGGTGAAATATAATCTAATAATTCAGGGCTTAGAAGGTTGTTTTATTTTTTTTTGTGACCTTTTTAGATCGTATTGTGTTTTTGAAGTATCTCATTCACCTGGTCTTTTCCCAACTATGTTGGAATCGGTTTCCAGTCCTGGATACAGCTAAAACTAGTATTTTATATCACATATCTCCACAGCTTATCACATATCTGCTCTGCAAGCAACGCTTGCCAAGGTTAGTCTGTGGATGGGTGACCATCTTAACATACCGAGTTTCCTCCGTGCCGCGGAAAGCACGTTAAGCCGTTGGTCCCTGCTGTCATTTGTAGATCTTTGGCAGTCGTTACGGATTGTTAGAAGCCAGTAAATCTGACACCAGTCTTGCCAAGGAGTATCCGTGTCACCCAGTTAATGGGTTTTGGAGGTCTGGTAGGCAGCCGCTCCACGTAAAATATACCGGTATTCAGCTGAATCCGGTTTGACTAGTAGCCGACCCCAATATAGTTGGGAGAAGTCTAGGCAGATGATGATATCTCCACAGCTCATGAACTGGGATCTTGGAATGCCTTTGACGCTGCAATAAACATGGCTGCTCACCGGGCGAAAGTAATTAGGTATAAATGTACATTTTCCATCGACACGAATCGATCACTTTTTTAACAATCATAAGGTACATGACCATCTTATAAACTACTAGCTTTTGCCCGCGACTTCGTACACGCATATCTCGCGTAGCTTGCGTAATTTTTATATTAGAATTTGGTGCCTTAACAAAGTAAAAGTATTATTATTATTATATGCCATTTTCCTCCATTTCCGTAGGAATTTCTAGAAATCCTCTTTTAGTGCTCCCCTATGCTCCCCTAGGAACCTAAATGCCATATTTTAGCTTTCTACGACCAGTAGTTTCAGCTGTGCGTTTTCTGTCAGTCACTCAGTCGCTCAATTACTAGTCATCATAACGGAAGAATTTGATATATTAGGATTATGCTTAACATTATTACTTATGCTAAACCTTAGTCCATCAGGTAAATCAACTCATTGTTTCAAAAAAGCTAGCCAATCTTCCCACATCATTCCTTTTAACATAATTCTTCCCAGTTTGTTTTGAAATAGTATCTGCTCTATGTTGTGCCAAAGTGTAGAAAATACATATTTTACAACGGGTCTTATCTCAGACATGTCAGTGCCTGATAGATTATGGCTTTGTATTTCCCAGCGTTACTAAAGGAATAATATACAATTTGAAGAAGAACTTGTCTTACCTACTAACAGTAAAAATAAGAGGAAAATATGAAAGTATTTCCTGGTGCGTAATTGAATATTAACATTGCTCGGAGAACCTTTTCAGCTCTTTGTGAGAAAATGCTGAGAAAGAAAACATCCTAGATACATCAAAATATAATAACATCCATCATAATTTGAGATAAAATTATTTTATAACTGAAAAAAAAATTAATCAATATTTTAATGGGTTAAAAAAAAAAATACCAGGAAAAAACATGATAAAAATTCCTTAATTTCAACCCCTCCTAGTTATAACAACCGGCCAAGTGTGACTTGGACTCGTGACACGAGGGTTTTTGTACCATTGTAATTTCTTTTAATTTCTGACGGACATATAACGAACGAATAATTGAAGGACAAACTTAACTTGGTAGTAAATTATTTATGACGTACACTGCAAATAAATGTATATATAAAAATACAAAATAACAGTTTTGGACCATTTGGAATTTGTCCTCGTGTTTTTCATGTTTTTCAAGGTCAAAGCCCTATGAGTTTTGATTGTTTTGTGAATATAAAAAATAGGAACAGATGGACGAACTGATCCAATAAGGGTTCCGTTTTTTTCCTTTTGAGGTACGGAACCCTCAAAACGAGCAGAAAGAAAAAAAGAAAATGAGATTTTTAAAAAGCAATTTGAAAGTCATACTATCGGGTGATCAAATAATTCAATTATGGGGCATGAAACAATATTGTCGGGGTTCAATATCGTAAGTCCATTATTTTCTGAAATCACCAACTGTTTTGTGACGACTCAACGATGGAGAATAACAATGAATTATGTAAGGTATGCTTTCATTAAAGTTATTTGTTACAAGATATATACTAACTTATCTGTACCATCTTCGGAGATTATTAAAAAGTTGTGCCATTTTATTATAGTCCTCCACGAATAACTCTAATTCAGTAACTATTAAGTAATATTATAAATTAATACTGTTTAAGTAAGCCAATTAATGTAAAAGGGTACGATGAGGCTGGCATATCTTTGATAAAAGTCCCGAAACAAAAAAAGACTAATATATAATTATAAATATACTAATTAATTACTGCAAGTACTGTATAATACACGGTGCCATTTTAGTCGTCTTACAAGGTCTAAACTACACATAAAAAAAAAAAAAATTATGAAGATTCGAATTATTAAAAATATGAAAATATTTTTCATTATAATGACGCATGACGTAGTTTGAAACATTCAGGAGCAAGCGCAGTTCGAGACTTGTGCTCCAACGACGGCGCGGAATGGAACGGCGACATTGTTTTGATACACAGTAAACATTATTAACAGGTGTTTCATAATTCTAGTGCATTATTTATTTTTATTATCTTAATTAATTATTTTTAAAATATAATCGCGCCTAGAGGTAGTTTATCTAGTCGTCTTACAAAGGCGGTCTAAATGTACCTGAGTACTTTTAGGCCACCTTTGTAAGACGACTAAAATGGCACCGTGTATAAATGAGTGAAAGTGAAGTTGCTTGTTTGTTCGCTTTCAGATCAAAATCGCTGAACCAGTTTTGATATTTTTTTTTTGTACAGAGATTGATGGACCCCTAGAGAAGGTTACGGATATTTTTGTAAACATCTACAGTACGCGAGCAAAGACGCGGGCAAAAGCTAGTAAACAATATTGTATTAAAATAATAATAATAATATAATATAATATAATATCTTGGGACAACTCACACACGGTCATCCGATCCCTAACTAGGCAGAGCCTGTGCTATGGCAACCAGACAACTGATAAACATACTTATGTATTTCTAAAAACATACATATTATAGACAAATTACACCCAGACACAGAACAAATGATCATGCTCATCACACAAAGATTTGTCCTGGGTGGGAATCGAACCCACGACCTCCGGTTTAGCAGTCAGGGTCACTAACTACTCAACCAACAGGCCAGTCAAAAATATAAAATATAAATACCTAGTTTAAGGTTTCAGCAGACAGGGGCAACGCGACAATGCGACAACGCGTTGTCATAAGTAATATTCCTTTACTACAGACAGGTTTGACACTAATATGCGACAGCTGACTACTGTGTGTATAGAAAATAAATAGAAAATAATTTTAAATCTCAATTCTCCTAGATAATCCTATATAAAAAAATATAAGCCGTTTATGGGACGTAAATCCAGTATTCTTTTACCAATAATACGCCTACACTTCATCTACATTCGTTTGACTACCTTCACAGTGTCGCCTCCTTTCTCTTTGTTATCGCGTCTATAAAACATTCATCAAGGAAACAAAGAAAGCAGTCGCACGACCGATGCCTTCCCCATTCCGATACAATTCATATTTATTTCCGACGCTGCACAGACTTGAAAGCGTTGTTATAGTCATAGCGTTACTCTAGTGTGAATCGTGCCTAAATATTGGTTCAGATAATATTTTTGATTTTTTGGATTTTGGTTACTTAAAAGTGCATTTGATTGTGAAGTTTTTGAGGACTTTTTTGGTTAAAATTCAGTGATAAGTGAAAAGAGAAATAAATACCACTGGATATGTGCCACCGGTACATGGTGGAAATAGCACTCATATGCACAAAACGTTTTGGGAATACTTTCACTGTGCGTTTCCTGAATCCCAAAGACCACTCAGTAGCAGCTGCTACTGAGGGGTCTTTAATCAAGAGTGAACATTTTACTTCTAGGTAAGCGTGCTCCAACGTCGACCACATCATCGCTTTCCGTCAGGTGAGATTGCGTTCAAACGCGACAGTAATTAAGAAAAAAATTGTTGGTATCAAAATGGTTTTCAGTGTGATCACCTCCGAAGAGTGAGCTGGTACCTACCCTAATCAAAGGTCAACTACTAAAAGTATACATATTGAAGTGTATTATTGGATTGCTTTAATAATAAACTAAGTCGCAGGGTGGCTAGACAAAAATATTGGATTTATTTTATTAGAAAAAAATAATTAGAAATTATTCGAATTTCACCAATGTCATGGAATTTTTCTATTCCAAGCATTAAAATTAACAAGAATTATGGTATAAATACGAACTTCATTAACAAAATCAGTTGATAATATTAAAAAAAAACTGCGTAGCATAAGCTGCTACGCCGTAGACCTACTCTGCTTCGCCGTAGACCTACTCTGCTACGCCGTTGACCTACGCTGCTACGCCATTAACCTACGCTGCTATGCCGTAGACCTCGTAGACACCTATCGATTTGCTACAAACGTTTTTTTTTCAGTATTGTTTTTCTGTTTTGCCTATTAAAATAGCATTAGGACTACTATTAATACCTATATTTAGCACAGTCAATATTATAATGGTATTAGGTAAGTAGAAGCCTCAGTAAGGAATCAGTGATAATCCGGCGAACAAGTCGGGAAATATTTTATGTAAGCTAAATGAACATTTTTCCGCTTCGCTGACACTGAAGACCTTGTGACGTCATACTTCATATTTAGCTTTTATCATTTTATATTGAGTGTTTTTTGTTGTAACGAAGATTTGGTATGGTTTATGGGTTCATAGAATTAGTTTTTTTGAAATACTGAAAGCAGGAAAAGCTCTTTTTGATTTTGGTTTTTTTTATTGAGGTGGGTTTGCTCTTGAATCTAGTCTAGGTCATAGATGACAGAGACAAAGTCGATGATGGAGCGAGCTTACCCAGAAGAAGCCTGTTCACTCTAATTTTGAAGCACACAGATGCATGCAGAGAGTTCAACTCCTGCTTGGTGCTTTGGGTTTGTTACTGTTGAGTTTCCCTTGTATTATTTTTTGTAATCATAATAATTGTCAGACGTCTTAGTCTACTATCTTACTCAATGGTAAGCAAAAATGGGATCGACGATGGAGCAGGCTTGCCTTTCAGTAGGTAATTTTAAATAAACAAAAACATTCACTAAACCGATATCAGAAATAAGCGTTAACTACATATTACATATGAATGCACAATATTGTAAGCCATTCCTAAAAGTAGACTTATCTATATACGATCTATAATGTGTAACATAATCATAAAACACAGTCGAGTTTTGAGTCAATTTGCATGATCGAATAATCTTCTAAACTGCAAGATGGATTACGAAGCCACTTTTAACAATATTTATTCCTTTATTTCATGCTCAACATTAATGTAGCACAGAAGTCTCAATATTAGGACATATCCCCGTGCGCCCATGTGAAGTAAGGTCGCTAGTAATATTATCAAAGTAACCTAAGATAAGTGTGGAACGTGTGTATCGAACAGGATTACTATATGTTTTATTCAAATTTACCTAATCATCATCATCTGCCTAGCCTTTTCCCAACTTTATTGGGGTCGACTTCCAGTCAGACTGGATTCCGCTGATTACCAGTATAATATACTTACAAAATATTCATAAGCTAAAAATTCTAACTCCATCTACTAAAAAATTCAAAAGTAATCCGAATTTGTTTACTATATAACATAATCCCAATCTGTTCTCCAACAAAATAAAATCTAGCTTAACGACTTAGCATGAATACAGCAAAACTTCTTTTGTTAAACATCACCACAATAACAGAAGTATCTTTTAGAAAAACCTTTGCTAAGTACATTGCAGGTGTTGAGTTGTGACCTAGATTCGTCTTAGTCTAGATAATAATACAGACTGTCTATGTCTAACACAGTTTAACACTAGAAGTACGGCCTAGCTTCAAAGTGTTTATTAAAACAAATAGCGGTGCAAACGTAGTGATGAAACACGGAATAAATACGGAATGGAGTTACAAGTAGCAATCATAATTATAAACACAACAACTTGTAACGTCACTTACACCAGTGTATCTCAAAGAGTAAGGCAGTGACAAACCTACAGTAAACCCACATTTCGCCAATTGTATTTAAGTAAATAATAGAGAGCTCATCTATTCTTATAAACTGTGGGTTGCCTAAACTCAGAAATGTATTTAGGAAGTAATGATTTTTATATGGTCATAATAAATTAATAAAATTAAACATTGTCTGTCTTAAACATACCACGTTACCAGTTTTGAACATAAGTACCTTATTAAAACTATAGTGGATAAACAATGCATACAGCTAATAGCCCCTAGAAAACTTTTAAATTAGCCCCAAAATGGCGAAACAAGGCTAAACATACAAACCCGTATTTCCGATGAGCGACTGTCACCACGAAATACACATAATGTTTGCACTGATGCCTTTAACATCGTTCACCCGCATGTGATCACTCCATTTGCGTGTTGCTCTGTGTGATGGGCCGACTTCACCCTCTTATCGTTGCCCTAAAACGTTTATGAGGAATTCGTGCCGAAGTTAATCTGGCTGCTTCCGTTATCGATAAACTAAAATTTCATGCCGCGGAGTGTTCGTTAGAAATTGAGGCGAAACGTGGCGAAATGTTGCTGCTAATATAAATGTTATGTGCTTTTTAAAATGTTTTGGATTTTATAGAAATGGCCGAGGGACATTAAGAGGTATCTGTGTCTGTGTTGACAAAACTCGAGTTTTTCGTTTTGAGAATTTTCAGCTGCATCAGGTTAGGCTGGAAGTCAACCAGCCAAATCTAGACAAATAATGATTTAAACATACTTTCTCTTACTCCCACATAACAACACATTTAACTTAACATAATATTACCAAGGGCCTAGGCAAAGTGGGATCATATCAGCAGCAGACAACAATTTCAGATCATTGATATAACAATTATTATTCACAAAAAAACATAATGGTAGTGTATTGATATATCCCAAACTATTTGGACTTTAGAAATCGTAATCACAGACAAAACTTCACAAAACAAAAAAAAAACAGTAAAAGAAATTCTAAAAAGTGACTATGATAATAATGAGAGCAAGTAAGTAATTTCTGTACTCTTACCGATAGCAACTCTTTAAGTAAACATTCCAAGAAACCTCTTTTCAATTGACATATTCGTAAGCGTTACGTATTCGAAAATAATTGCCAGGATCAACGTCTCCCGCTCTTTAGAAATGTCAGCAGACGTTCTAACAAGCGTGATAAAAATAAAATAGGTATTCGGGGAATGCTTTAGGCGGGAACCTATCATCATTAACTAGCCCCAATGTCGAACCGAACTGTAGTAACATTAAACGGAAGAATAATAGAGGTGATAATGGCTTTTGTATTAGCTATCACATAGTGCCTTTATTACCGTTAATCTTGAAGTATTTGTCTTTGTCATATAAGTGTGTTGCCACTGAAAATTGGTACTTATGCCCATATTTATCTATACAAACGTCTAGTAGGCACTTTGCGTGACCCAAAGGTTGGATTTTACTTTGAACAGACGTTGTATGGCAACGCTTGCCAGCATTAAATAATAATAATCTTTAATTCAGATAAGCAACATCCATATGGGTTAGTAAACAAAAAGAAAACTTATTCCTATGTTAGTAAACTTATAATCTATTTAGAAACTAGGCTGTTGTTGGAAATGCATCTCCGAACAACATCTCCTGACAAATGAGAATCATACCTCCCCGCTATGGTCTTCAGGATGGAGTCGGAGCTGACCCGCACTCTGCAGAGCAAAGAGGCAGATTTATATCTGATAGTGGCGTGGAAGCCACATGTGCTTGTGCAAACATACCTGATGCACTACAGAAGCATTGCAAAGCCGCCAGTCTTTTGGATAAACTTCCAGTCGACAGCGATGCGGAGGAATTTTCCGACGTCATATTTTAAGGTTTACTTAATTGGGAGTTTTTATTATTATTTTAAGTGTTTACAGTAGTTAAAAATTTAAAAGAAAATAACATATAAAAATATTGAACTTATGCCCATTAACTTACTATTTATGTTTTGTTATCAGTCGTAGTGCAGGGAGCAGGTGTTGCTGCACAATGCGCAGAGCAAAACTTTTAGCAAAAAAGCATGTGTCGCATTTTCAGCTGTTTAATCCCCTGTCAGATTTGTCAGTGCAATGTGTTGGCTGGAAGCTTTAACCTTTAGTTCTTATATTCTAGTAGTTTTGCCACGGGAACCGTGCATTTTGGGAAACGAATGTTTGCTTTTGTATCAATGAAAGAATTTTCGTAGTTGAATGATCTGCCTCTGCGAAAACAATGTAGGTAACATTGATTTCTTGGAGGTAGATAAATCAACAATGAAATATTTACTTTTAGAATTAAGGCTAATTTTGCAAATTTAAACTGAACAATAAATCAGCTGTCAAACCACCATTTATTCCTTGGATAAGAAATATCTCTATACGCTACGGAAAATTATGCTTATAAGGAAAGCCGGATAGTGATTTTAAATTATTCTTTTAGCTTGTGTTAATACATGACGTTACCAGGGAAACAGGATAAGCGAGATCATATAAATAGTAGAATAGAGGTTTACTAGTTTTTTCTGTACCTCGACAATTACCAAAGAAAATATGCCTCTGCGAAGTAAAATAGAGAGTGGTTCAACAAACGACTTATGAAATGTTAAGGCTCCATAACGTAGTAACATCATCGCTTACTATCAGGTGAGATAGTGGTCAAACGCAAATCCTTCGATGAAATACGTATCATATTAATTAATTAATTAATGTTTATTTATTTAGTAACGCCATATTTACAATTTAACAAAGAAATGTATGACTTAAAGCTGCCCGTTATTTGTCCGTCTGTCTGGCTACGGATTGTAGGTTAATAAAATTATAGGGGCATTCTTGATTTGTTCGGTTTATACGGTTCGGAATCCTTCGTGGGCGAGTCCGACTAGTACTTGGCCGGTTTTATGAAGTGGTACCCATATAGGTTACAGATTTTAATAACTTACGTAGGTTAAATTACCCACGTAAAAGTGTGTTTAAGGTAACAATTCTGAAAATGACAAACTTTTTCCTAAAAGTAATAATAAAAACAAGGTATAATTTTAACTTATAAAATAATAATAAAACAATATCGTAACATTTAAAATGTGTATGAGTATTCAATGATTACCAACAGTAAGTCAATTATGTGATGAAATCAACAACTGTCACGGCCCCACATGTTAAGTTCAGTAATGTGTTTGGATTTTGATATCAATATTATTCAATAAACAAAGATTTAAAAAAAAAAGTCTGAATGGTCCGAGTACCAGTCCCCAGAACGCTGAAAAACCAAACAATTGATTGTTTGATGCTGTGTTCATTGGTCTCTTGAGAGCCATTGATCATTTTTATCGAGAAATGGACGCGGAAATATTTGTGTAATCAAAAATTGGTATCACGTTATTCAATTTTAAAACAATACTCGTTTTCCGAATGATGAAGAAAATTGTACGTCAATCTTCCTGAAACGAAAGAATCTGTTTATTTGTTTCGATTCATTTGAGTCTTAAAAGATCGCGAAGTGTTTAAATGCACAGTTTATAAATTAAAGATTAATTAATCCAATTGTAAAACATGTAGTTGTATGTAAAGCAAATATTTCAATACCCCAGGGTATTAGGGTCCGCCGTATCCTCGTCGAGGCGATCGGCGGCGGTGACCTCTCGCGTCCGGCCCTGGTTGAATCTATGGTCCGGAGCTAGAAGGGTTGGGAAGCGGTCACTTCCTTCTGCGAAGCAGTAATGTTAGCAAAGGAGGAGGCGGGCCGCGCGAGGGAAAGGCAAGGCCTTCGCTCCAACCGCCGCTACAGGAGAAGACGCCCCGGGCATCAGGAGTCGCAGGGCGATCCCTCAAAGGGCTTTAGAAGGAACACGGATGGGTTTTAGTCAGTAAGAGTCTGACACACCCTTCCACTCTACCCAGAGCGGAAGAAGTCAATTGATGATTTCCCATCCAAAAAAAGGGTATTAGGATGTAGTGTGTTGGCAAGACTTTGGTTTAATATGTTTCTAAAGTGATGATTAGAAGTGGGTATTGACAGATTAATTAACTGTAATAAGCTCAAACTCGACACTCAGTTGAAATGATATCTAAATTTACTTCAGAACGATTTAACTCACAAAACCGTAACTTTGATAAAACGTTAACGTCAAAATACGGATACGTCAAATCATTTGATAATGTCAGTAATGTAATCACGGCATTAGGCGGAGCGTATCCAAGCCATTACACTCATCGAGTTGAGGTGTGGAATCGAATGAATATTATGTTTAATGCGTATTACGCCGGTGCGCCAGTACGGCAGTTCGCCCGCTACGCCGCCTGTGAGCACAAGAAACGATTTGAACATTAAAGGCGGATATTTGAAACCCTTTTAATTTTCTCATAACGTTTTAGGAGGTGACAACGATTTGACAAATGAGGAAATGGTGCATTTGTCATTGGGACATTTTCAAACGTTTTCCTGTTCGTTTAAAGTGAAGTCAAGGAAACGGAGGTCTCAATTAGCGATGCTTCATGATATTAAACATAGGTACATATGTGTTAATGAAAAAACTCAGTTTGTGGTAATTGGACGCACGTAATTGACTATTCTTCTCTACTACACTTCTTCTTTGTCGTTAATGTGTAATTTTTAAGACCACGGGAAAAGTTTCTCTTGAAAAGCGGCCCTAGAAACGTATAAGCCTAAGGATTTGGACCTGAAGAGAATCAGTGGTCCCAGCTCTACAAAACTTCAGCATTAGGCGCGGTAATCAAACATGCACGTACGCAGCTATGGATTATTAAAGATAATTGTATCATCATAGATCGTCATTAGCAGTAGTTACTGGCACAGCGGCTAATCATGGCCGCCACTGAACGTGCTTCGGGCAACCACCCGCCGGGAATACCAACCCTAATGAATATTATTCCGATTTCGCTAAATAACCTGATCGTGATTGAGCAAAACTAGGGCCGTCGCCACGATTATAAAGATTAATCAACCGTTTAACGTATAGCTCATTGAATAAGTCCGTTTCTAAAGTGAAAACCCAATTAACTATTCGCTAGCTCGTTTTGTTTGGAATTGTTAATTTAATGAAGTTAGATTGAGTTTTGTAAGACCTTTCATGGTTTGTGTAAAGAAAACTATTCGGTTGGAGTTGATAGGAGATGAGAGTCTGTTTACTTTGCTGAAAAATTGTTTTGAAACTGTTGACAGGATAAGAGACGTTAAATTATACGTGCCTACGTTGTTTGTATTCATCACAAACTGACAACAAAGTCCACCCACATAGGGATTATTTTTGGCAATAGGTATGCGCAATTTAAATTCCGGCTGTAAAAGTCTAGAGCCGAGCCCCAACCACATTTATTGCCTAGTTAGTATACAGTTAAAAGTTAAGATTTAAATGTTATTCTACAACAATCAACCCGACTCAAGTTAACAGCAATGATTATTGTTATTGTGTCAGAACTTGCTTAAAACACTTTAATCTTAGTCTCAGTTTGAATTCCTAAACGGATGATTAAAATACAAACTAAGTACGGTTTACGTACTGTGTAAACAAACAATGTAAATAATTTACGAAGTTCAGTTCACGTGGATGAGTCCTTAATGTAAACGTTTTAAGGAAAGTGGACATTTCGTACCTACATTATGTTTGGGAGATATAGGTTATGGGCCCAGAGATATTGACATTATTATAGGCTTTAGCGCACAATCTAATTAAGAATTAATAATTTTAAGGGATAATTTTTCATACAAATTATTAACTGAAGAATAATGGATATAAAAAGAATGGATAAAAGCTGCTAGATTTATTCCTCAGGTAAAATGTCGATGAAAATTGGCCCAAAAAAAGTTAACAAGAAAAGAAAACGATACTGTTTTTTAAAGCTTCTGTGAGCCATTTAAAAAACTAAGTAGGTAGCTCTTTCAGGAAGCAACTGACGGGCTGAAATCAGCATTATGTAGTTCTTGCTAAAAAGTAGTTCAAAGAAAATAATTGTTCATAAAAATAGAGGATCTCTCCATAGTGAGGAAAGTGTCCGTCATTGTATATTTCGCAATTTTCCAACTCATTTTATAAAGGTCGCTTCTGAAGCGTAAAATGTTCTTTCATTTTAAATTAGTTTAGCTGCTCCAAAAAACGGCCGGCGAGCTTCATAATCTCATAATACTACGTAATCATTCCCATTCTGCTGTTATTTCTAACAAATAAATATCATAATTTTGGGAAGACAGTGTATTAGATGAGTTTGTTTTTTCATGAATATTAAATTCTTTAGGTCCTTAGCTATAATGTGTATATTTTTCTGTTTCTTAATTGGTTCCATGTTTCATAATACTTAGATGATTATTTGTGTTGCTATGGTGCACCTACGCGAAGGAAATGACTGTAATGTTTGAGTCTGCTTAATCTCTCAAGTTTCGGAAACTCCCTTCTCAGTGCAACTCTCCATTCTCTAAGAGGGTTCACTTGAGTGAGAGTTCGTGTTGAAGTTCGTGAACGTAATAATGATTCTTAACCTTTTGAACGCCAGGGCATAGACGCGGTGTGCCCCCGACGCCATGCCACAAATTCGCCGTACTTTTTGTCACATATTTGTGACGTTTGGCGTACAGGGCACGCGCTTGCTTGTCATTACGTGACAATGGCGTTCAAAAGGTTAATGACTAATTTGTTAGTTCCATGCAATCATGATGATCATATTTCGTTATTACATTTGTATCGAGTCCACTTCTCATCCTTTTTACTCAAACGATCAAAATCAATTTAAACGACGACGTTTCAAAAAGCTCAATAAAAATCACTTCATTCACTATTGCGCGAGAACTATTCATCTAATTTAACCCTAACCTAACGAAAGCAGTTTAACCGATTGCCAACAGGCCTTAAGTCAGATTATACCGTCGTAATCCGATAACCAGCATGGCGCCATCGTTTTTGTCAAAGGCCGCTTTTGTTTGAGATACCGATTCTGACGCCGATTCTGATGCTGCGAGTTCCACGTTGAGTCGATAATTCATGCTCAACGTGACAACCATGCCTATCAATGCCCCCAGGGTGTTATGTACGCTTTAGAATTTTAGATGTTAATGTGTGGATTTCTTTGTGTATTTCCTGATGTGGTTTTAGTAGTGATCATTTTGGATTCGAAAATTAAGTGATGTCCTTAGCTGGCACGAGTATATTGATGAAGATACGATGGAAGAAACATTCCTCATAAGAACTCTAAGAAGATGTAATCATGGGCACCGGCAGGATTGTTTTTCAGGGGTGTGCAATCTTCAAAACCCCGCCTCGAATAGGATAGGTTCTCTTTTAGAACAGAAGAACAGAACACGGATATAACTATAGAAGACGGGTGTTATAAGACGGGTGTAGGGCCAAGCGAAGGGAGCTCGAAGTACCTATCTCGCCTCGGATTTGCTAGGTTCTCTTTAATTACATTCCTCTTGTCTTATAAATCATCATCTGCCTAGCCTTTTCCCAACTATATTGGGGTCGGCTTCGAGTCAAACCGGATTCAGCTGAATACCAATATTTTACGTGGAGCGGCTGCCTACCAGACCTCCACAACCCATTAACTGGGTAACACGATACTCCTTGGCAAGACTGGTGTCAGATTATAATTTTTTTTTTTAATTTAATCATGTTTTCTTAGGTATTATTAAAAGCCAGTGAGGTGCAAGTCTACCCCCTTGCACACCCCTCCATGGATGTAACGTACGTCTAAGGAGTGAAATACTCTGCCGGAGTCTTTTAGTTACTGATAGCTAAACAGGGGGAGGTCTTTAAGCTACTATATCGTCGACCACATCATCATTTACCATCAGATAACAGTGGTCAAACGGGAGCTTTTACACATCAAAAATAAAAATAAAACACTCCATAATCCACCTTATCTTTAAGGAAAGATATATACAGGGCAAAAAGAAGAAGAAGGAATCAGACGGATGAAAATTCCTCACCATCGCAAAAGTCGTGTTCATCCAACATTTAACAATACCCATACCTACTCTTTAACCAGAAAAAATCAAAAATTACGTGAAAAAATAAAAATGTTAATATTAATTGTCGAAACAAATTGGAAACATTTAGGTACGAATGTTACGCTAAATTACGATTGAGTTCTCAAAGCGTTTTGACAAGGTTTTAACGAGAACTTTTGTACGGTCAGTGCGCTAATTTGGATCCAGTAATTAATATGTACCTACGTAGCGAGCAGTTGAATCCGGTCTACATGCAGCTCGGAAGTCAAAGGGTGATGGCGATGTGGCAAAAGATACGGCTAAACACTAATTAGTACTTTGAAGTAAATTGATTGATGTGTCTCACGTATTGGAGATAAGGGGGATCCTATGGACACTGAGATCGGGAGTCAGACAAATCATAGGTTTTGTCTGTCTCCTTATCCCACTGTGTCGTGCGATTAATTCAATGTATGATGCTTTTATGTGCTCTATTCTAAGGTAAGTTTTGTATTCCCATTCTAATTTACTGATAATCCTGTCAATAACCTTATCATATACCAAACTCTATTACGAAACATAAATCAAAATATTCAAAAGAAAATTCAAGAAGCCGTAATTTAAATTTATGTCCCTCAAATAAACCACGGAAAGTTAACACAAATGTTCCGTCCGACATCGTGATTTGTCGCTCGGCTCCGACAAAAAAGCATTTGGAAACTCATCCATTCAATCAGAGTTTCATGTCGGGGAAGCTTACCTGGCGGAGGCGGGCGAGGGTAGCCGAACACCCCTCGAGCAAGGCAAGGTGGGCACAGCGCGTCGACGCGACTCCGGCCCGAGCGCGCCAGTCGTCCACGCGACGCGCGACCCGATACACGTGTCTTGTCCGAGACACTTACGCATGACATTTCTCGTAATCTTTATAACCAAACTTTAACGAACAGAAGCACGCGGTAATTAATAACGACATAAATCAAAATAAATTTTAAACGTGAATGTGAAGGACAAAAGTGAAAATTAAAAAAAAAACAAATAAAGAGGATTGCGGTATAAAGACCCACTAGGACTTTGGGGCGAAACCTATTAGCACGATGTATAATGAACATGACAAGTAAGGGTCGCTGTTATCGCAACTTCGTGGGTCTAATTCGAAACTGTCAGTAGTTTTGATTGCATCGTCACAGAGTAAACGAGTAAACAATGAATGTTGTTGACAGATATCAGCTGATCGACGGTGGGTATCTCTACGGTTGTATGTTTTACGTAATTTACTGAAATCTATGTTAGTTTAATATACCTAGTTATTATATTAGCAGTCTGGAAATAATTCTTGTTTATTTTATGAAAGGTTTTTAGTGAATTTGTGGGCTATTCCATTAACTAAATTATTTTACGTTTCTAGCAATATTTTAGTTAACTGGAATCAGTAATTGGAACAGCGCTTGATAAATTAATATTTTAGTGTATTTATGATTTAACATTCTGTTAGTGTAGTGCCTGTAATTTGATTATCGCTCTATTCGTGATGATTCATAAGTAGGGTTGTATTGGATTCGTTTAGGGACAGACTGGCTGATGTGATGATTAATAAATAATGTAGTGTGTACAAACATTTGCATATCTCGGAAACTCCTAGAGGAAATCACGGATGTATTTGAGTAAACTCGGTTTATCTTATGACTCGTGACCCCTGGCCTTTATTTGATGAAACTGCTTGAATTATGTATGGTTTGGAATAAATAAATGTTTCTGCGACAAGTAGGTATTTGAGCTACAACGCCACATGTTAACATTGTTTTATTGCCGGTGTTAATCAGTTTTCTCACATTTGATAACGATGCGCTCAATTTTCTTAGTAACTGGCTGGAAAATTTTAATCTACCGTATCATCGTATCAATTTATTTATTTATTAACAGTTTACGCACACAAATGCACAGAGGTGGACTTAATGCCATAGGCATTCTCTACCAGTCAACCATTGGGTGATGCAGAGAATGGTGGTAGGTGCAATATGGAGAATAAAAAGGGATTGATATTTAATTACATACAAACATTTAAATAAATAACACAAATATATAAACTATACATACAATATAAATATCAATTGAATATTATGGATCTTCTTATGTTTTAGTTTTAATTTATTGTTTGAAAATTATGATTACGTCGACATGTGATTCCTGGCCTAAAACAGAAATCTCTAAATGCATTTGGCACTGAACGCATTACCAAAATAAACTGTTACTACATCTACAAACCATTGGTAAAAATAGGATGATGTTTTACATTCGCTTAGTGATGTACGTGTCACCGGATTATTGTAAACAACGTAAAATTGTAATAAATCTTGCAAGATTCTCTCGACATATTGTAAACAATCTCATCCAAATCCGATAGTTTAC
Organism: Mamestra configurata; assembly: GCA_002192655.3. NCBI lineage: Eukaryota > Metazoa > Arthropoda > Insecta > Lepidoptera > Noctuidae > Mamestra > Mamestra configurata. Next base: position 178,571 of record NDFZ01005398.1, on the reverse strand, counting down.
AATATATTCGTCATCCGTGACATATTGTGTAGAAAGATTTCATAATCCCACGCAATTTATTTTATTATAAACTTACGGTGTTTTTAATTATGAGGTGGTATATGCATTTAGGGTGCAGCTGGGCCTTATAGTGTGAATAATAAATGAAGAGAGAATTGCCTATCAATTTCGGTTCGACACTATTCGCCCCGCGTAAAACCAAAGAATTTCTCAATACCGCAGAAAGAAACTGTTCGTGCAAATGCTAATGGCACACAACGAGGTCTTCAAAGACCCTGGCAACAGGCCAATAGTTACAGGAAGAGAAAGAACATACCACTCACCTTATCCTTACTATCGTTACTAATATTATAAACGCGAAAGTTTGTATGTATGGATGTTTGTTACTCTTTCACGCAAAAACTACGAAACGGATTTTCATAAAATTTGGTACAGAGGTAGATTTATAGTCTAGAATAACACATAGGATACGTTTTATCCTGGGTGTATGTTCCCTTAGGATAATTTTCGATACTCATGCGGGCGGAGCCGCGGGCGGCAGCTCGTGAGAAATAATGAAATATGAAAATTGTAACTGATTTGTAAAAAGCAAAAAATTTGTAAATCACAAAAACATCACATATCCTGTCTTAAAATGTTATGTTTCTAAATCGTATCATCTGTCTAAATATATTATGCTTCTTACTATTTGATCAGGATGCATTTATTTATTTATTACTAGCTGCCGCCCGCTCGAAAATAATATCATATATGTTTTTTTTTTTTTTTTTTAATCTTTATTTAAAGAGCTTTTTCGCCAATGCGAATATGACACTCTATAGGTATACAATCCTATATGTTATTCCAGACTGGAATCTACCTCTGTGCCAAATTTCATCAAGATCCGTTCAGCCGTTCGGACGTGATTGAGTAACAAAAACATTCATAAAAGAAAAACAAAGAAAAATATTTATTTGGGAAAAGAAACAGAAAAGTAAAATAAATTAAAACTAACAGTCTTAAAAAATAATTGTCAAAAACTAGAACAGCATGAATTGAATAAATGCGTGGATTAATAATATAAGTACAGATTAATAGCTTGTGGTCTCCCAAGGTCGGCCTCTTCTCTTGATGAGATGGACCGGTTCATTAAAAGAATCAAATTCGTAACAACTTTTTGTTTGCTCATTTGGCGCCATTTAATTGACTCAACTGATGTTAAAGGTATAAAGATTAGCTGAATGGTATTTGCAAAATGCGAAACTTTTGCAAAACGTTTTGTATCGTTTTCACTATTGCTATATAATTCTTACTGATCCTTTATCTGTCGGCGGTATTTATCGGACATCCCTAACCTCAATAAAAATAAAAAATAAAAAACTTAACTTGGTGTTCTTTTATTTGGAAGTCGGTTGTATTTTTTTGTAAAAAAATTGTTTTTAAGTTTTTAGTTGTACACCACTGGAAAATGACAGGAAAGCAAAATACGAAATTTCGTTTACTTGGATGACATATTTTTTCCTGCTATTTTGATTTAAAAACCAAACTACTAAACCGATTATGATTGTATATCCTTCACTTACAAAAAGATTTATTCAAATCGGTTCATAAATGTTTGAGTTAGTTGGTAACAAAAATGCAACAAAAAAAAAACGTTTTTTTTTTGTAGTCGAGCCTCCTTGTTTTGGAGTCGATTAAAAAAAACTTGCATTGTAACTAACTAGTATACTTCATAGATTTGCCTATATATAAACTCTTTCTGGTACCCAGGTATCCGTAACACTAATTTCAGCTGTATATTTAAAATTCAAAAGCTCATTATTGCAGGGAGGAGGCTATAAATTCATCCTCACATACAGGGTGGGTTGTTTCCTGTTACTTTATAAAAGGTGTGTACATATCTAATGCCTGCATAAACCTGTGAGGGGGTAAGCTGATATGTAGGTGAAAATTTTGAATGAATGAATATCCACAATTAATTATGCCCCGTTTTAACATAGGGTGTACCACACATACTTAAAACATGGTACTTACAGCGACAACTTAAAAAATATACCAAAACACTTGGTAAATTTAATACCAGATTCTTAATCTTCTATGGTGGATTTGAATTCAGAATTTGCTCATCAGTATAAAACTAATCATTTGCTTACATACAGCCTTATTCATAAAAACTATAGAACCATTCAATAGCTAAAATACTGATAATTAGATTCTTTATTCAAAATATTGTGTGGAGAATTTGAATTTAGAATTTAAACATTATTATAATTGAGTAATGGTAAAAAAGTTTTTATAAATAGGATTCATAAAAACTTGAGTTTTTCTTTAAGAAGATTTACATTCGAGATGTTTCTTAGATTATATTAGCCAATTCTAAAAAAAAGTAGGTGGGTTCTATATTCAACCTGAATTAAATGCATAAAATGTGTTTGTATTTAGGCGATTTTCTCAAAAAAACTGCCGTTCCAATTCGGAGCAAATTAGTTGATATAAAAATAAAGTAATCACAAGCATAAACAAAGGATGACCCTTTATTTATACGATGTTGTTGTTTTCTTCGTAAATAAGTGTGGGCTGTTCATGGTATGCTTAAAATAAAGCCGGTTCTCACCGGAGCCAAGCTATTTTTAGCAGAATAAAGCCAAGTAAAACCTAATACTAATCCAGTCAGGCAGTTTGTAATGTTCCTGTTACCTACTTAGATTTCTTACCATATGAAATTCAAAGAACATTCGCAGAATTTGAACTTTGCGCTAGTAGAGCTCCTTTTGAAGTTTCTATACCTTTTTAGGGTTTCGTGCCTAAAGGGTAACCAACGGAAATCCATTACTAAGGCTCCGCTGTCCACCCGTCTGCCTCTAGCCGTCAACGGACTATAAGTCTGTAGTATGAAATTTTGTTATTTAAAATGAACAATAAATGGGACGTTGTTGGTCTGTGGTACGGAACCCTTCGGGTGTGAGTCGGACTCGCACACCATCATTTTTTTTTAATAGGCTCGCTTTTGCTCTCTATTCCACCTGATGGTAAGTATGTGATGATGTAGTCGACGATGGAAAACGCTTACGTAGAATTTCAAATACCTTTGCTTTGCGAATCATACCTTTTAAATAACCCTATATCTAAACAGAGTATTTTTAAAATACCTGGAAATAGAAATAGTTAAATTATTGGTGCGCGATGTTTATGTACTTCTGTATAAAAACGAATGTTTTTGGCAACGTTGACATTTATAATGGATTAAAATATAAATTTTTAGCTAACCAATTTCCGGGCTGTTTCACATACATATTGAATCTGTATGACTGTGTTCACAAGTATCATTCTTTTGTTTGTTTTTTAGTATTGATGTATAGTTACAAAAATAGATTTGAAGGTTATTGTTTTCATCATCATCATCCACAGCCCGACTTCGCTCACTGCTGAGCATAGGCCTCTCTTCTCTTGTGCCAATCCCCACGTGCCTGTGCCAGGCTCATACAGGTTCTACCCACGATGACAACAATGTCGTCCGCCCATCTCGCCGCCGGCCGACCAAAACTTCTTACTTACCTTTAATTGACAAAAAAAACAAATTCACAAATGTATGTAGTTTAATGCTTATATTTTTACTACTTAAATATAAGCCTATTTTACTAAAACCTAACCTAACTTCAAGGACCATTATTTTTTCGTATTGAGTCTTTAATAGCATGTGTATAAAGAGCCATTACATTGATTACATTTTAATAACATATTATTTTTAAATGGAGCGATGATTATATAATGGTGATAGTAGTTACATACCTAGGTACCTGCCAGGTAATTAGTGCCAGGGTTGTGGGATTGTTCAAAAGAGTCGTCGCGGCCCTAGAACGCGAGGGACATTTGAAGGAACACGGGTGGGTATTAGTCAGTAAGAGACTGACACTCCCTTCCGCTCCACCCAGAGCGGGTGGAGTAATTTGATGATTTCCCATCCAAAAAGCTACTGGTATAAGTGTTTGATAACACTGTTACAAATTTAATATAAAGTTACTGAAATTTGAGGTAAAATAAAAATGTGTTCAAAAGTCCCTAGTTCTAATATCAGTCCAGTTAAAGTACCAAATCCTTAAATATGAGTAATAGCTATCCTACAGAAATAGCATATTTTCAAGATAAAACGTAGCCTGTAGCCGTAACGTAGCCTATGTGTAATTCGGGCCAAAATAAACTAGTTTTCTTTCTTTCTTTCTTTCTCAGCAATATTGTATCTTTCTACGAGTAAAATAATGTTTGTAAACGGATTAGGGTTTCGTCCTACAAACCAACAAAAATACCTCCTTGTGATATCAGATGAGGATTTCATATTTTAAATACAAATCTAACTATATACATTTAAAATAAAATATAAAAACTCCTAACTAAAATATGGCGTCAAAAAATTCGTCCACATTACTATTAACTGGAAGTGAGCCCAAAAGACTGGCAGCATTGCCACGTTGTATGGCAATTTTTATCCTCTGTCTGAGGTAAAAGCCAGCCGTTGGGTCACGCGAAGTGATAACTAAGCGTTTAGCAAGTTCTTTATGTAACGGATGAGCACTCGGACCCCACGGCCCAAGAATTTTAACTCCAAACGGCTCGAAAGATAATTGCCATCTAGGTTATTATATTTCCACCGCTTGAGATACTTCGCAGCCGCAGCGGCAGCACCAGCACAGCACGACGAGCCAGGAAGATGGGATGGCGCAAGAGTATCGACACAAGTGATATTAGTTTAGGATTGATAATAATCAAGTCTTGCATAGGCACTGCTTCGTAGCCGAGATTACAGTTCTCGATAATGGCAATATCACATTGTACTGGGATCGATTCAGTATCACTGAATACATAGTTTTATTTTATTTAAATTTATTTTCAATAATTTATTTGTTTTAAATGTTTATTTAATTTTAAGATAATATTATACTAACAAAATAAGGCCATTACAATAGTCTGAAATAATCGAATTTTATGTTATTTATTTATAGTGGTGGTGGACCGAATCGAGAAGCGTGCATTGATTGTAGACATAACCGTTCCGCATGACGAGAACCTCGTGAAAGCCAAGCAAAGAAAGATAAGCAAATCAAATATATTGACTTGGCTCGCGAGGTTGTCGACATGTGAGATGTGAACTCAGTAATAATTGTACCGATAGTCGTCTCAACTTAATAGCCATGAGCCTCGACCAAAACACCTCAGGAGGCTCTCGTTAGGCAGCTGGATCGAGGGCTTGATTTAAAAAGAGTTACTTCTGGAGACGGCTCGCAATGTTAGGAGGTACTTCTACCTGGAACCCTGACCAGCTTGGACCTTGTTCCCGATACTGGTGGGCTACTGTTTTTATATTCTTAGATGTTTAATTTACATGGAAATATTTAAAATATAATTGTATGTATGTTTTAATGAATAAACGGAATAATCAAGTCTAGATATAGAATTGGGAAACGACTAACATTATATTATTTCGAAAATAGTTTTATTTAGTTTCAGTTTTCCTTAGTCAGCCCAGACTTCGGGCGATGACTGAGTTTAGAGCCCACGGGTATAGAGTCTGCATGAAATTAGTTCACTTTAGCCAACTAATCAAAATTAATAATGCTTCACCGTATTTTCTGTTGGTATAAAAGACTAGGTAATTTATTTTAACCTGTAAAGTGGGCTACTCAAGCATGGAATAAATTAGTTACGGCTCCAGGGGCTATTTATTACCGAAAAACTTATTAAATTAATCAGGCCATATAAATTTTGCCTAAAACTCAACTTTTTATGGTCTTTTTCAGACAGCAGTATCTCAAGTAAACGTTCATATGGCGAAAATATGTTGTAAACAAGGCTTTTAGGCAATTTCCTACGTAAAGATCAAACAATTTCCTTAAAGAGCCATGTACGAAATCAAAGCTACGAATGGGTATAAAGAAATATAAGAGGAATGTTGCCGGGAGAAGCCAATAAAATATGCTTATGAGTGGATACCGGGTACCTACTTTTATAAACAGAAAAGCAGAATGTAGGTCAACTAAGTGCGGTTTTTCTCGAATGGCTAACAGGAAACTTTCAAACTATTATGTCGCTGAAACTTAGATACCTCGATAAGGGAAGCGTGGACTAGATCCATAATAAAGTTTATTATAAAAACTATGGCCTACACTGCCTCTATCACAGAAGCTGTTGTTAGCATTGAAGCTAGTTAGGTTATGTCACACACAATATTATAACCTAATGTGAAAAGAGTAAATTCTAATTAGATTGGACGCGCAACCACATTTCCCAACAAATGCGGTTGCTTTTATCAAAAGTTGACTCACGTCCCACAGAAATAAGACGTTAACTTTATTTTACTGCGGATACATTACCATAAAAATAACATTTCATAGGAAGCACACATTTTATTAGCGTTTACCACTTTAGCTAGACTAGTATACGTAAGTATTAGGTATGCATCTCATATTTAAGTTTCCGTTTCTCTATAATATCAAGTAGATAGCAGTAAGTTTCTAGGCGGCAAGTTCGCCCTAACGGCTAGGAAATAGAGGCACGTTGTTTCCTAAACTATATTAGCGCTTCAGCACTACGCTACGGGTCGTTTAGTCGCCTTTGATGACGGATTTTGCTCCTTGAAAGCTTTTGTTAAATTTTTCTCGGAGAAATCTCTTTTAAAATAAACAGAGGAATGTCTCTGGTAGCACGGCGAATGCAGCGGGAAATTCTTGCTGAATATTTTTGATACATTTTCGACAATTTCTAGGTAAATGTTATGAAGTTAATTAATTTTTGTATTCATGTGGTATGTTTAAGTCATCATGTGTTGGAGTTTCTCTGGAGGTACTCAAATAATGTAGGGTAACAGAAATGCTTTTGATGCCGTAGATAGCACAGACTTAATTGTGAATATTTCCGTCTGCCAGTCTGTCATCACTGATTATAAATCCTCTTCCAATTTGCAAAACGACTTGTCTAAATATAGTTGTGTTTGGACATAAATGAGGGACTGTGTACTTTGTTGCAGGTGGTCTTTCAGTCGTCGAGCGCACACCGCCGCTAAAAGAGTCCTGAATTATTCATCGGGATATTTAACCGCGTCCCGAAAGCCGGCCGTGCGTGACGCCACACTACACACCACTCCACTTATAATGTCGAAAAGATTACTCGGATCGCTCATACATAGCCGTAACATGCACTAACAAATCGAAGCAATGGCCTACGATTTGGAGATCGACCTCAACCGAAAATAGAGCGAATTTTTAATTAAGAAAATGTATGCAGTAGTGAAGCGACTTTAGCGAGTGATTCTATAGGGTTGATCAATTGTAAAGTTGACAAAAGACGGTTCCTGGGAGGTAATGGAATGGCGTAGCTAATGTATAGTGTAATATTAAATTAATTAACGTTGGAGCTTAAGTAATAGTTGATTGTTGGGTAATGAAACATTAGTGTAGTAGTAAAATGTTGCCAAAGTAAGGTTAGGTGTTAGGGTGTGTTACTATGTGGGGGCGGGGAGTGTGTGCGATGGAGTCGGTGTGGGTGTGCGCGGTGATGGCGGGCTTGTCGGCGGTGCTGGTGCGAGGCACCGGCGAGTGGAGCGAGGACGCGGAGGACCTGGGTGAGCTTTTTGACATTTTAAATGTCATTTTTATTGGTTTATGGCATCGACATGGAGAATGGACTGAACGTTTGATATTGTGGTATGAAGAGTCTACGGGCAGGAAAGTGTGTAAGAGATAAAGCTATCGTGCGGCTGGTAGTTGTCTTTTTCTGGAAATTTGATTGGGCTACGTGCGTCGCAAGTTTTTAGTAACGGATCAATTCTGCACATAGATATAGAATATGAGAAATTAGATGGATATCGGCTTCACACTTCACATTCGCTTTGTCCTTTTCTACAGAGTGGTAAATTATGTCAGGGTTCTACTCAATCCATTCTCCATGTCCGCAATTTTTTCCATAAAAATGTAAACAGCGTGTTCTTTTGTTTTTTTACATATTTATAATGCGAGTGTATGTGGCCTATATCCACATTTAAGGTGTCGTTGGCTTCTCCGCCTAACTACGCGGCACTGATTGATTGTTTTTCTGTTGGATAAACAGGTTGACATGATGAGCGTGTGATTGCTTTGTAATTACTCCCGAGAATATTGGATTGACCCGTGTTTAGTGTAGGTAACAATACACTATGCGTAATAGACGCATAGTTCAGGATGGTTTATACAACATGTTCCTTTTGGTATCACATAACTCTAGGTTATTAATCAAACCACCTAGAAGTATCGAATAGCACTGTTTATACTAAAAAAAAAACATGTTCTTAATTATCAATGACGTTTAAGAACATTTTTACTGGTGACAATTTCTGAACTATTGAAGTTAAGTTTGCGGTTATCTGGGTAGTTATGTATTTTCAAATCCATGTTTCTTAGGTCTTATGTTAATTTTTTTTTATTCATAGAACCTTAAAGATATTGGACATCAAAAGTTGTATAGTTTTAAGTAAAACTGAAATAGTTTTGTTTGGCACAATGATTGCTGATGTGAATGCGTTATATTAATAGTAGGAAAAAAACGGTTAAACAGTTCTAAAACGAAAAACGCAATACAGCAAATTACCGTGGCTAACCAGCGACTAGAGCGCTATTGGAATTGTCTGATTGTTCAAATACTTGTCTGGAATTGGAAAAGCACAAATTCCACCGAACAGAAAACCGCAGAAAGCTGAACAAATTTACATTTTTATTTCGGAAGCCGGTATCGTTCCGAACAACAAAACTTTACATTTTCCTCGTTTTAAAACAGAACAATCTTTGATCGGCTCGCTTCCTTCTATCTCTCCATACCTGGCTCTGGGGAGCTGGCTCCTCGCCAAACAATTTCTTTGTCTTTGTCAAGGCCTCTTCAAGTATTATCGATGCAGATATTTCTATTATTGAAGGACTGATGCAGTTTTTCCGTTTCTTTTCGCAGTTTTCATTATTGTTTTTGTTTTTGGTGTAATGACTAGTTCTGTTGTATTGCGAGGTTTTCATTTTGATGATATCAGTCTCGTTGTTTTAAACAATAATTTTACAAAAAATCACGAACATTTTTTCGTTTCAAAAAATCGCTAGTATTGTCGACTAAAAGTTTAGAACAAAATACCTACAAAAACTATTTTATAAAGCCATGGAAAATACATTGTAAAGCCTTTATCATTACTCAAGTAATAGTTGACAAGTAACAAATGAAACAGGCTTGCAATCCAAACTGTTGACGGTCATGACGAGAGAGGGAATCTGCTAATGGTTACCTAGTTGGAGTGACGTCACCATCGTTTGATTGGTACCTCGTGTACCCTCGTGTGCCTTTGAAATAGAACCCAAATTGCTCCTACCAACAAGTGCTGTTTGCTATAGAGGCTCCCGAATGATTGACAAAAGGGAATGCGAGACAAGGATCAAAGAGATGCCACAGATGATATCTGAGGTGACGTCATAGCCCTCAAGTGGCCTGGCGTTTTTATTATAACAATATCGCTAATTGCAGGGGCTGTTCGAGAGGTGTTGGTACCTGAGCCAAAGTTAGTCGCGTCGTTTTGTTGATGGGACGCGTTTTAAAGTTGTTTGAATTTTTCAGGAAGATTTTAGTCTAGATTTTGTTTTATTTTTTCAGGTCTGTTTCTCGTTGTATTAATAGCTTTCGTTATAAGTAAAATATGAAATGATATTTTACTCAAATTGATTAAAAAACATTCTCATATTAGTACAAATGCATCAAACAATCATCCGGTTCTAGATCTTGATCAGTTTTTCAATATTCACATTTTCACAAAATTCATAATCGCATTATCACTTCTCCCACTTATTGCCACTGAATTTACATTCAAAGTTAAGTTGATAAAAATCTAGTAAAAATCTATATGTCTTGTTCAGATCATAGAACTGATCACTTCATGATGTACCTGAAAATATCTGCTGCCCACATCATGATATGGTCAAACATACCATATTGTAAAATAGATACATTGGTGGGTGACCAGTACTATGGGTGCAAGACCGAGCGAGGCGAGCTCGGGACTTGGGGCGACACGACTCGGACAGGTTAGGTTAGAAGGGAATTTCTTTGAATTGTTCTTTTCACTCCGGACACTTTTATCCTGCACGTCTTTTACATCGTTTTCACATATACCTATGTATATTTTCACAGGAATTATGTAACCATAACTTTGTAAAAACATGATTTTTAAAAAAGTGTCCGTGGAGTTTCTTGCACGTTCTTCTCCATAGAGATCTACGCTTTGGAACGTACAAAGATCTTTTTAACCGGCCGACCTTGACAATTCAAAAGTGCCTGTAAATGGTCTAATTGAAATAAATGCTTTGAGTCTTTGAATTTCTTTGGTTATTTTATTTTTAAACCACTCAGAATTTGGATTTGAAAGTTACATTTGAAGTTGTCATTTCATGATGTGGCCAGGTAGTTCATGATATGGTCAAATGTGGATTGAAATATCATTAAACGTTGATGTTTAAACGATATTGTCACCTTTCGTTGGTCAAATTTCATGAAATAGATCCATTTCATAATATATTATATTTTCGGCCACATCATGAAATGGTCAATTCTATGATATGGACACGATATATATAAAGGACATGACAGATGACTATCTCCATAGTACTTTGAATAAACGTAATTAATAAAGTGTGATTGACTCGGTGAATATCAAGAAAAAAGCCTGAAAGTCAGAAGCTACCTACTACTTAAATATAAATTCGTGGAGACAATTACTGTAGATAATGTATTCATCAATGACTGGCGTATTAGTGTTTAAAAATAGACTATTTAAATGCAGGCAATTGCTGATGTAAGGTTGTCAAATTAGGCTGGTTATAATTTAATCAGTCTATTACAGTTGAGCTACAGAGTAGTATTTAGAACATAAGTATTCTTTCACACTGGTTGTTTACGATTTGAACTTATTTATTGTAAATCAGAAGTGCGTTAAATATTAATATTAAAAGGATAGAAAATGTGAATATTTATTCTGCTAATAAAAGTTACCTGAAGATTGAAAAATCAGCCCTTAATCTGTCACGAAAGTGGTAAAGAAAGATCATGGAATATAATGAATTCCCATTCATTAGGTGCGCAGTATCATTTCCCTTCCTTGTCGACATTTATGACATATGCCGTATGTCATTAGTTGATGTATACAATATATGTATGATCTATTATATAATGTATGATCCATTGATATGACATGACACATTTTGTGCGACTTCCGCACTCTGAGAATTAGGTTAGCTTTTGATTTGACCTCATTATATCTTTATGTTATGTGAAGTATGGATGTGACTGATTAGTTGGATAGAAGAGGGTCAATACTGAGATGGCAGCTTATAGAGATGTGTGAAGGGACAAGACATTATTTTTATGAAAAATCTTATTATCAAAACTGTTGTCTGGCAGTGAATACTACACACAGTGAATACACCGCATGGGCTGACCATTATCCGTATTAGGGTACTACAGGTACAGGTCAGCCCATGCGGTGTGTAACCAGAGGGTTAAAGCGGTCGAGTATGTTAAAACACTCGCACTGAGGCCTCAAGTGGTCTCTCCACCTTCTGGGCCTGCCTCGGCGGCACCATCCATCTTCAGGCATCCACAGTATTGAATCTTTTGCCCAGCGCAGCAGTTATTGCTGCGCTGCTGACGTCACTAGTTCATGAATGAACCTGGCAGCTTTCTTGTCCACGTCTATTTTACTAGTTTAAGAACGCAGCGTGTTTCTAATTCTATCTTATCTTTACAGAAGGCTGCGTCCCATTGTTGTTTTATCATAGTAAAATATTCAGATGTAAATACAATAAAAAAATAGAAATATAGGTCTCTGAGCAGGCCATACCTTAGTGGGCGTATAAGTAGGCAAAAGCAGATAACAGAAATCTAAAGAAAAAAAATCTCGTTCAAAATCCACTTTGATAACGTAGGTAACCATAGTACCCAAGTATAGTACGGACTCCTTTATAAATGTAGCTAGGTTTGTTAGATCGAAGGACGTTTTATTTGAAGCCAGTACACCGTGTACGTACATTAATTACCATCACCACTCATGTTCCTCGGTTGCACATGCTCTTTTCTTTTTAATTCATTTTGCAATTACGAGTGGGTTGATCAATGTACTTTTGTGGGTAGATAAAGGTTGTTGTTTTTTTTTGTTTTTATAGGTATTTGTTTTGTTGTTGTATTGATATTAGCTGTAGTAATAGTATGTAGGTATATCTTTAAAATAATATGAAGGAAAATGTCGTAAGGAAATCTGGACGTGTTCGTTGGTTTCGCCACTTCTTCCCTGCTAAAACGCTAGGAAGTGGTGACGGGCGGGCGTTTTGAGGGACTGCCTTCATGTTAATTTTTGCCGTTTAAAAAGTGTTGATGCTCAGCGTATAAGAATGACTTTTGATTTTGGCTTTGATTAGATTTCTTAAGCTCTCAGGGAATACGGGAGTGATGTTATCTTATGATGATCACAGTATGTATCTTATCCATCTGAGTTCCTGTGCAATATGTATTTAGGTCTCTACAGGTTATTATATTTAAAAAAAAGTTAATTATTAAAAAGAAAAGTCTCCTTTCTACTTAGGATATTTTTAACATAGTGATAAATATACTTTCAGGAGGGTACGCTACCAAAACTTTTTGTATTGGATGAGTCGAGAGAGACGTGCACCTCTGAGGGGATTTAAAAGTTACTGAAGCTTATTTTGTACTTTTTTAGGATTATTCTTTGTGACTTTAGAAAGCATGAATCTTTCGAATACGTTTTTCGACGAGAAAATAGAGTAGGAGCTCAAAGAAGAGGTTAGACAAAGTGCGATCCTATTAGCGAATGCGATTGTCGAAATGCCAAACTAGGGATTGATCACGTGTCGTTTCGGCAGCGTTAGTCAATGAGGGCTATCACGTTTGAATTCGCCGCTAGAGGCGCTAGTGTAGCGTGAGGTCTTCGAAGTGTCAAATTTCATTGTTTGTGGGCTTCTGACGGGAGTTTAATTACTTATTTTTTATGATTATTGTGTGTTTACTTACTGGAACAAGATTAAGATTTAGTTCTTCTACCGACAACCGCTTTGTCGGAAACTTTTGTCCTTCTTTTTTTGTTAAAAAACGAGACTTTAGGTCACTACTATATTGACGTTACAATATTTGATCGCACTACCACGTTATTAAAATGATTTAACTAACTAAGATAATGTTTTTTAACAGCTGCTACCTCACTCGCCAGTGGCGCCGCCAACTGGTGAGCGCAAAAACAATAGTACTCATTCCAAACATTTTTGACGTTTTGACAATCACCTTTGGCACGCTACCGCTGACAGAATGTCATTTGTTTAGAGCCTTAGGGGAGATTCTATTATTTTTCCACGGGAGTTTTCCGTATTGCATGTCAATCTCATACATTTTGGACTCCTTGACAGTCATTATCGCTGATTATTTTATTTGATCTATATTGTAGGTAGTGCCGTATGTGCAGACAGATTACGCTACAAACAGTCAGGAATAAGGAAGATCAGGGAATTAGGATTTTTTTAACTTATAGTTTTCTCTATTTATTTATCTCTAGCCACACCATTCAGTGTTGGAGTAAAATTTGTAGACCAAACAGATGTACAATGATTTCAATCCTCAATAATTCCACCACTGACCCACTTTTTCACGTTAAACGTTAAACTTATGTATGTATAAAGCAGTAGACACTTTAGAGCCATCAGCCGAAGAAATGCTCCTGACGAGACGAAGTAATTGTTTGGCGGGAAGCCAGCGTCCCGACGCTAACGTACTGTGGCGTAACACCGCTTATGGAAATCTGACTGTGACACTTCGGAACTCTTTCTGTGGGCTCACTTGGAGAAATAGTAGCAAGCTGGCAGCTGTAGGCAATAGCGCCGGTAGCCATTTTAATGCAGCGATAAAAAACAGGCTGGAGGCTTGTGCATCTTATTATGTGTTGTTCAGATAAGGGCGGCGGTGGACTGTTTGATGGTAATCATTCAATTTGAAGAGTAGTGGTTGCCAAGTGGTAACAGCTCCGACTTACCAATAGCAGGTTTTAGGTTCAAACCCGGACAGGCGCTTTAGTTTATGTAGTTTACTAGGTGAATCGGTTTTCTTCTTTTTGAGTCGATGGTTAACTCTTTATATTGTTTGGGCCCAGTAGGTGGCTACATTCATTGCAACACCGGTGGCATTAATTAAATCCTCCAAAGTACAGGTGAATGGGCCACTCGGGGCACTCTAACATGTAGCTCATGTCTTGAACAGGGGCTCGGTGACTCGGTGAACTTCGACCCATCTAAAATTGATTTGATTGTACCTAACCCATTTTTTTCCTAAACTAGTAATTAGGAGTGATATAATATAATAATAATATCTATAATAATATCTTGGGACAACTCACACACGGTCATCCGATCCCAAACTAGGCAGAGCCTGCACTATGGCAACTAGACAACTGATAAACATACTTATATATTTCTAAATACATACATATTATAGACAAATACACCCAGACACAGAACAAATGATCATGCTCATCACACAAAGATTTGTCCTGGGTGGGAATCGAACCCCCTAATTCGAGCCATATCGTGTTTTTGCAAGGCTAACGTACAGCACTTGACTTAACCAACTTCAGAAAGTGGTTCTATATTCGTCTTATAAAACTTAAATAGATAGATTTTATCAACACTTCTTTCAAAATGGTGAAGGGATACATTTTAAGGAAACCGACATATTGTCCAAGAGCTGAAAATTCGACACCATGATTGTGACATCTACCAAATTGTACTTGTGGTGAATTACAGCCCGTTTTCTCAAAGAGAGTATGTCTGTGCTCAGTTTTCCAGCCGTGGGAACATTATAGACTGAGATCCCAGAGCTGCCAAACCTCTCTTGTTTTCACACATACAAAATATGAATAGAGTAGTGTTAGCATAACTTTTAACATACGCATACCTGCTAGCTTGGGCCGACGACCAATAAATATATGTTTTTGTTATGCTTTAAATTTGTTTCCGTAGTCAAGGAGATAGTTTTGCATCCTCCAAAATCCGGGCAGACTTTAGCTTTCATTATGGGCACCTACAAAATAAACTATGCCCAAATTTCAGCCTTGTGAATAGGATCTCACTCTAGGTGGCGACCGGCTCTTAGACTATTACAATGACTAATCAGTCGTTAAAATATTATTGAATTACTAATATTAACAATATTCAAATCAGCTTCCAGACTTAAAATAAAAAGTGATTTAATGAAATGGCTTTGGCACCTGTTACAAGGAAATCGATTAAAAGTACATACTAACACTACTCTATCGCACACATTTTTGTAGTGAAAAAAAACGACAGAAGCGATAACTTAAACTAATCTAAGTTGAACTATTTAGTACGGGAAGCGTCTGTCAAAAATACGGCTAGCGCTGTGGGTTAGAGTGAGAAAGGAAGAGCCTGCCTACCGCTGCCGTATGTGTGAGAGAAAGGGAAGCCACACAGACAGGTGCCGTAACGCGTTACGTTACGAAGCGGTTTACCCTCCCATATGAAGTTTTTCACTTCAAAAACAATAGTTCTGGCAGCTCCGGGATCTTAGTCTGATCATATTACATGTGACATAACTGTCAAACCACCGCCTCTGCCTGAATACCGCACTACGATGCTGGTGAAAGACAGACATGTTTTGGTGAACGCACATTTAATAGGTAGCTATGTAAATTATTTGGTGTTTGGTTGTGCCACAACTTTGATAGTTCTCACTGGAATAGCTACAAAGTTGTTTTTTTTTTTAAACGGTTTTTACGCAAAAACAACACCCGCTCCAGAATTCGTCGATAGAAATTAAGAGTAGAAGTTTTGAAAACATTATACGTGCAGGTTTGTTTAATATTTTAGTTCAAAACTTTACATACTCTTTGTTTTTTACGCTATTGTCTACATTTCGTTTTCATTTTTTTTCCGAGTCTACGGGAAGATTTTTCTTTATTTATTTTACATTTTTTTTTATTTATGTACAGACAGATACGCAAATTATGCGTATCTGTCTGTAGGTAATAATTAAAAAAATAAGTAAATTTTTCTTTATGTTATTAAAGGGCAACCTCTGGTCGGTCCAGATTGGAAAGACTAGGTATATGACCTAAATTTATCATTGAAGAAATTAGATTTGAATTGTAAACTGATAATGTAGGTAATTGTTTATTAATTGTTACAGATTTATTTTCCGTAACTCTATTTACGTACTTATCTGTTTACACTGACTATCCGAACATCAAAAAGTTATTAAAAACCTTGTCTACAAAGCCTCGAATATAAAAAAATAATCAATCAAAAAACAGCACGTCAATATTGGTAATTATTCAGTACTTAATTCAGCGCGTGGTAGACTCACCGCTCACGGCGCAAAAATTAGGTCATATTGAGTTGCTTCGGTACATGCACTACATAATTACGGACCAGGCAAATATGTAATTAATTCACGCCGGTTAAAGCGTGCTGCGAAAACGACAAACAAATATGTGGTAATGGCCACAGTAACCAACACCCTATAGTTACCAACTTTACCGTATTTTACAAATTCACGTCATCTTTGTTCCAATAACACACAATACACAATAATAATGTACTTAATTTTTTTTTTTTTTTTTTAATTTAATATGGGTTTGCTCTTGACTCTAGTCTAGGTCATAGATGACAGAGACAAAGTCGACGATGGAGCGAGCTTACCCAGAAGAAGCCTGTTCACTCTAATTTTGAAGAGATTAGGGTTGTATGCGTTCGGAAACTAATAAATTAATTTATGAGAATAATATCTAAAGTATGTATTTGTACACCTTATTAGGTTATAACACAGTTAACCTGCTGTTTATTATGTAATAAGCGTTATTTTGTTCATACATTTGTCGCATTTGTCGTCATTTTAATATATCCCCTTTCTAGGCATATCATCTTACACAATCCACACATCGTTTCTTTCTGTTTTCGTCTTTCTTCCTCTAACTTACTGCTACCTCATAAATGTCTCCGAGTTATTGCAAACTACGTAAGTTTTGATAAAACCTCGTGGGATTGTAAACTCTTTCTTCTTAATAAGACACGGATATATTCGAAACTAGTGGCCCGCCCCGGCTTCACCCAGATGTTTTTTTTTCAGAATTTTCTTTCATAAGAACCTTCTCCTAATAATAACAAATACTTACAACAAAAAAAGAATTAGCGAAATTGGCCCAGCCGTTCTCGAGTTTTGCGCTTAGCAACACAATTAGCGATTTATTTTTGTTTATATAGACTAAGGAATTTAGATGTGATTAAGTGTATTTAAAATTCAGAATATATCGAGAGTTTATAATTTAATATATCTACATTTATTAAAATCTTACGGCGTTTGCAATAATCCGTTAACATATAAGTATCCCCTCAAAACAATCGTTACAAACTCACAATGCAACCAAAAATAATTATTTCGGGCACACGACACTGTTACAAAAAGTTATGAAGGATTAATTAGGGTCCCCGTTAATAAATGTCCGTTGATTTAGTTAAATGAACCCCAGTTTCGGGGTGAATAGGTTCCGTACCTTTTAAGCACTCGTGAAGGTATTCGCTCGTGTCATACACGATTAGTTTGGTCAGCTAAAATTTCCTGACCGTAAAAACGTATGCACACCCTCTTGTAGTCATTTATAATATGCTGTCTCGTTCTCGCTTTGTTATTCGTAGAGTGTTTTTTCCTGCGTATTTTGAAAACTATACTAACGTCTAACAAAATATAAAAATTAAAGCTGAAAAAGAACATTGCAATTATCATTATGAACAGGTTTACTATGTGACCAACTATGAAATTCCAAAAAAATCAACTGTACCTATCTAAATTTTGACGAATTACGCATACATAAATTTATAGAGCAGTCGAAGTTTTCGTTTTTTCCCGATTTAGGGGGTTGTTCATAATGATGAGTAAATTTACCTCTTTTAAGGTATTTACGTTTATTCAGTAATGGTGCTTGTACGCAGTGCATGTAGCTGAAACAAGTAAATGCGCAGGTTTTTGCGCGAGCAGTATACATGCTTGAGTCGCTGCACCCGCTCACCACCTTTCTACGGGGCATATAACACATGCACCGTGTATCTATACATGTACAATCACCAATACATGTTATATAATAATACATATTACAGATAGGTTAATAGGATTCGTAGCTTATTACAGCTATTTCACACTCGATCTTTTGGATTAATCTTTAAAAATAGTCCTTTTGAATTATCAAACCCAAATATAGTTAATTCAAAACTTCATGCCGTACCGAGGTATGCCAGTCGGGGCTTGTGACAACTGAAAAACGTTGCGGCAATGTTTACAGGTCCCGCGCTTTGTCGGCCATCACCCGCCTAGCCTGATAACGAATTACTGATTTTATTTCATAGGCATGTAGGTTCAAACTTCATTGAACTGTCAATGGTTTTTATGGTTAGTCTGAAGTCCGAAAGCCTAGCGGTGCAGACTTTGATATTAATGTTACTGGTTGTGGAATAGAAAATATTATAAACAGAAATTGGTACTACGGTCAATATGCATAATTAAGGTGTTTATCACCCAGTTTGAATTATTATTAGGAGTGTGGTGTTTTTCCGTCTTTAAAAACCTTTTAAAGAATATTAACTTTAAGAAATAATACAAGAAAAAGCTAGAATAAAGTTTATCGAATCATTTCGTGCCAATTTTGATGGTATAAGTCTGAATTACCCAGCAATGGGATTGCAAAATTGATTTTTTAAAGTAACAATGTCAATAGACTATTGTTGCTGACTGCATCGTTATTTAAACTTTTAGAATACACGCACTGTCAGCGTCTACTCCAAATCTTATCTCGCGTCAGTTGTTCTAAAAAGTCGACATAAAGACAATTTATTGGATTTCATATCGACCATTACAGCTGGCCAGGTATTACTCTGAGGACGTCTGGGTCGAGAGGTTTTCTAATAATCTGTTACTAGGTACTTTACTCTCGTAACTAGGTACTGGAAAGAAGTGTGCTGTGAGGGAACTTGTCCTTTCAAGGGCTGACCTTCGTATTCTGAAACGATACTTAAGTAACGATTTATTAGTCTGTTTTTTTGCCGTTACAATGCAAAGTCATTTAAATATAAATAAAGCTAAAAGGGAATTTAAAAAATACGTTTAAAATTAATGTTTTATGCTTTTTCATTTTCTGAAATCCTAATATACAAAATTCTTCCGTAACTGACTGAGTGACTGACAGACAACGCACAGTCGAAACTACCAGTAGTTTTTTGGCATGTAGAGGTATGTTCTTTGGGGCGTGTACGGGAGCTCTAAGAGAGGGTTTCCCGAAATTCCTACGGGAACGGGAAAAAACGGGATATACGCGTACGAAGTCGCGGGCAAAAGCTAATAAATGAATTACAAATACTTGGCCTGCCATCTTTAGAACGCCGCCATATTGGAAAATTATCCAAACCAAACGTTTATGAAAAATTTCAGCTCAATCTTGTGTTTAAAATTCAGTTGCTAGATGTGAGCCATATATATATAAACAGGCAAGTAACAAAAGCCTGTCAAAATTAAAAACTGCAAGTTGCGATTCATAGGTATTTATATTTATTTATTTACAGGTACCTGTTGCGGAATTTGTTCGAAAGAGTCACCGCGGCCCTGGAACGCAAAGGGCTTTAGAAGGAACACGGATGTTGTGTTAGTCAGTAAGAGTCTGACACGCCCTTCCGTTCCACCCAGAGCGGAAGAAGTCATTTGACGATTTCCCATCCTTAAAAAAAAAGGCATACATACGTACCTCTTGTCACTTTGTGTTGTACAATGTTGTATAGTACCTATCAACGGCTTTAAAGATATAATTGAGGCTCGTGTAACAAAAATTAGAAATGTATAATTAATAATCCCTCCATTTCCACAAAGTCTGATCAGTAAGCAGGTGGTATATTGAATTAACTATGCGTTCCGAGTATTTATTTCCATGGCAAGTAATTAAAGCACGATAAACAAGCGTTTCAGTGACGACTTAATTAAATGCGTACGTCGAAATGAGTTGTGTGTGCGCCTGTACTTGATCGACTTCAAAAAGGAGGTGTTTCGTCGCTCAAAGGTATATTAACTTGAACTTTAATCTGTTGACAAGTACATTTTAATGAAGTATTCTTGAGAAGGTTGGAGTAGTATTAATTAAAGATATTTAACATTAATTTAAAATGTTTTAGTAAAGTTGAGTAAAGCGTTTTCTTGTAGACGTCATAGACGTCCGTGTCAATTTTGTGTTAGGTTAGGTAATTCATTGCGCAAGATTTATTGAGCGAGCAGAATAATTATGACAGAGACGAAAAATTAAAGAAGTAAATGTTGCTTTAAAAGACTTTGTTTTCATAATTAACTGGCTTTTCCCGCGGTTTCGCCATGGAAATAGTGTTTTTATGGGAAAAAAGTCTGCGATGGTGATAGAATTTGCGTGGTCCGATCAGTAGGTTCGTCCAGAGGTTACGTTCTTTTTACAAACATCAAATCTGCATTGTACATCATTGTCATTATTATATATATATAATATTACTTATACTTTATATGGCTTTGCTTTTTGGGTCAATATGTGTTGCCGCGTCTTTTAAACTACGTATGGGATTTTATGCCGTTTTCAGATTCCAATATATACGTTATTTGTATTTTAACCCACCCTAATGTTGCCACTATTAGTATCTACATATTTAAAACAACTAATGGGCCTAAAACATGAGTCTTTAAATACCTATAAACTACTCTCAACTAAAACGACGTGAACTAATTAGCTATTTGTTTTTAGTTGAAACTAGTTTGATTATTTTGACAGTGACAATGACAACAACTAATTAATAAATTAGCAAAGTTTAATTAAGTTTTTGATTGATTTAGAATTAATTATTGTTTTGTTTTTCAATAGCTTTAAACTAATATTTGCTTTTAACAAAAGTTAATTCATTATTTGATTCAATAGGTCATGGTGCATTTATTTATAACCTACTTAACTTAGTGTACGTTTGTATCTGCAGTCAATTACTAAAAAAAAAAATTGGCCAACGTAATAATCATGCGAAAGCGAGTCGCTTATTTTTAAGTAAAACCTATGATTTCTATTAGTCTGACTACCCTTTTTCATGGGTCTCCCTTGTTTGACCGAAAGGAATTTGACAAATTTTCACTTCCCAAAATTTTTTTCGCATAATTTCATTTGCCAAATTATTACTTAGCAAAAAATCTATTCACAAAAAATTGTAACGCAAACCTAATGTTTGGGAAATACACGTTTAAACTATAACTTTTTTATCAACTAGTACTTTTAACATTTTTTATTTGGTCAAATATTGCAGTTGGAATAACAGTTTAACCATTTTTAAAAAAATAATGAATTAACCTAATCTATATAGTTGAGTTCCGGGTAACCTACTAAAAATAATATCTTTTTTTCTATTAATGCAAGTCATGTCTGGCACTGACACCTTTTTTTACGGATGGGAAATCATCAAATGACTTCTTCCGCTCTGGGTGGAGCGGAAGGGCGTGTCAGACTCTTACTGTCTAAAACCCATCCGTGTTCCTTCTAAAGACCTTTACGTTGCAGGGCCGCGGTGACTCTTTCGAACAAATTCCGCAACCCTGGCAGGCTCTGGCCCTAGCGGGCCCCGTCTTCTATGCTGACATCTCTTTGAGGCGCGCGTGAAACACAACGCGCCATCGACCCGGGCTTGGTGGTAATCGGACAGCGAGCCACCCAACGCTCGCCGTCCGCAGGCCCGCGCCTACGGTGGCTGGGGATCGCCCTGCGACTCCCGACGCCCGGGGCGTCTTCTCCTGTAGCGGCGGTTGGGGCGAAGGCCTTGCCTTTCCCTAGCGCGGCCCGCCTCCTCCTTCGCTAGCATTACTGCTTCGCAGCCTCATCGCTCCGGACCATGGATTCAACCAGGGCCGGTCGCGAGAGGTCGCCGCCGCTGATCGCCTCGACAAGGACAGTCACAGTTTTAACCTAACCTAATCTAACCATTTTTTTAATAATTAACCTACTCTAACTATTTTTTGTCTCAACAAATCATTTCACCAAACGTTTATTGTTTGAAGATTGTTTGCTGTAATAAATCATTTGATTAAAGACCAAATGCCATAATAACATTATACCTACTTGGTAATATTTTGCCAAGTAAAACTTTGACGAAATAAAAATATGCGTACTAAAATCATTCGAAATATTGCAATGGTATAAAAAAGGTTGCTAAAATTTGTTTGGGTAATGAAATTTTGTCAAAATCTTTTCGACAAAACTGCAGGATCCCCTTTTTCATATTTGTCAGGGACGGCTACCAGTTTAACCGAATGCAGTCAATGATATTATGAAGGAAAGATACGCTACGTTCATACTGAACAGCGTTCAGCCGGTCGATTCTGTAAACATGTCAAAGTGGCAAGCTTGGGTGAAGTGATCACGAGGTGAGCTGTCAATCCATATAATTAAGACAGAATGATCACGTGACATCTTGATTATATGGATTGACAGCTCACCTCGTGATCGCTTCACCCAAGTCTTCACTTCGACATGTTTACAGAAAATGTACTTACTGTACGACTGCGATAGATAAATACGGAACGTATGAAACAGAAAGAGATAGTTACATATATGGCAAATTACAACAATTGTCTGAATTTGCTTGCAACAATTTATATATCGATATCTACCTCTTTTTTATATGATATCATTGGAATGCAGTGGAGTACCAGCATTTTACATGGACCGACTGCCTATCTGACCTCCACGAACCTGTAACTGGGTAACATGATCTCCCTTGGCAAGACTTGTGTCAGATTTCTGGGCTGCTAAAAAATGCCAAAGATCTTTAAATGACAGCCGGGACCAACAGCATAACGTGCTTTCAAAGGCACGGTGGAATATGTTAAGATGGGTCACCCATCCACGATCCGACTTGAGCAAGCGTTGCTTAACATGATCGACCAATTTTTAAGGATAGGATATCATCAAAAGGACTCCTTCCGCTCTGGGCGAAGCGGAGGGGAGTGTGAGTCTCTTACTGACTAACCTTTCCGAGTTCCTCCTAAAGACCTTTACGTTGCAGGGCCGCGGTGACTCTTTCGAACAAATTCCGCAACTAGATCGACCCTTGCGGTTTTTATTATTTAGCCACGAGCTTTCTAATATATATTTTTTTAATAATTTTTTTTTATTAATAATTTTTTGAAAATTAAATTAAAATTAATTGCCTCTTTATTGACGAAAAATAAACATGTCGAATAAGTAAATGAGTTTGACATACTGTTACTATTTCATTTTCCTAGTGATTTAACAATGTTTATTGTAAAAAAGATCCAATATCCCTAGTTTGAGAAAATTACTGAACTCGACATTGTTTTCATGCAAACAGATTGGTATAATTTCATCCGGGATTTAAATGTGGTATCGAAATACTGTAATTTTGTACAGCCATATTTTTATATTTATGTATTTAATAAACCCGACAAAGGGAGAAAGCTGTGATGATAGCGAGATAAATTATTTTAATATCAGAATATCACTCGAGATAAACTCATTTATACCATGGAGTTGGTATTTGTGGCCTTACTAACAACGCTGGTGCTGATAACTTCCCCGCTAGTGAAGGTTCCTTTGGAGTTTAACTGTATTATGCTTCTACTACCTACCCCACTTTCTTCCTCTACACACATTTTGTTGTCACAATACAAAAGAAATTGCTGTCAAAAAATTAGGAATTTATTTGTCATAACGATATAAAAATGACTACATATCTGTCTACTAATTACTAACTAATTTAGTGCCCAAAAATCTAGCAGTTTGCCCAACCTAAGAATAATGGACCATTTACCATAATTATCCAGCGGTGAGCACATTCCAGGCTATGTGTACAAAATTATACCGCGCACGGAGTCGAGAGCCGTCACGTTTACAGTTATAAATTTTATCAGGGCTATTTGTATGTCCGCCCTTGGGGAATTAATTTTTATTCAGCACTCGTTTATGGCTCCCTGGTATTTCTGCCTGGCTTTAGTACCGTCAGCAGAAGAGTTGGGTAGGTATGGAAGCAAAATATGGCGTGCGTAATAACTTTTTTAGCTTGAAGCATGAGTGAAAGAGTGTTTCAGACTCGACTTCTGGGCACAATCAAAATATTGATTAAAATTGGTGACTAGAGCTACTAGTCACCAATTTTAATCAATATTTTGATGCCCTAGTTACACTTAACTGTACCCGTATGTACAGCTGTACATACGGGTACAGTTAAGTGTAACTAGGGCTTGGGAACTATGGGCTTGGGAACTGGCGTGGCACGACCAGTCCCAGGACCAAACTTTAGGTATTACGTAAAGTAAAATGGAACACATCATCAGAACTGCGTCCACTGCTGAACAGACATAGATCTCTCCAAAGCGTCACAGGTTCCTCTGGTATTCATCAGAAAACAACACTAAATACACATTAAAACAGATGTGCCTAGTTATGATACATTTCATTTAGCATTGATATTCAAATTATGTTTCACCAATCAATAAGATAAAATACGCAATTCCGTTCTCCTATAGTGTTTAAATGAAATATGTTGTCTCTTTGACTGTACCAGCTGTGCTTTTTGACAGGGTTTTGTGTATGCTTTGTGTGTTTTGAGCACAGCTTTGCAGCTTTGTTTGAGTGTACAGAGACGCGTTGACGGTGTTGTGTGTGAATTACTGGCGTATAGCCTGCAGTTGTGCTCAGTATATGTGTTGTGTTTCATTTTTTTTATGATAACTGTTGATATCCTTTCATTTTTTATTCTTGTTAAACCAGGTACATTTTAGTTAAACTAGAATTTGATATTATGCATGGTCGTTGCGGTTTTATTGGCTTGTAATATCTGTTAATTTTAACGTCACTTACTGTTGTCATAATACTTCTCTTTAGTAATTAAATGACCAGCTAATAGTACCTTCCTATGGTACTTTTAGCTGTGAATTAAAATAAAACTCCTGTCTTCTGTGGGGACGATGGTTCATACAAAAATTCAATAAAAGTTCGTTCTTTCAGACTTCAAAAGTACAGATCAACAGGCATAGAATACGAATCTTTGATGAACCATGGAAAAAACATAGAATACGTTAATTTAATAGAGTTGCACAGGAAACGTTTTTAATCCTGTGTTGCTAGCTAGCTGGCCAGATTTTATGCCCAAAGCCGAAACACATGCAAACTGAACTAAAGTGGGTCATGAAGTTACTCTTTGTCAGAAAACAAATATGAAAAAAGTAGGACTGCATCAAAAAAAGAAGGAAAAAAAATGTTGACGGCTATCCATCAAATGAAATAAAATAAAATAGTGTCAATAAAAAAAAATATATATAGTGTGTGCCTCACGGCTGCGCTGAAAAGATTCATTCTAGCAATATTGCCACATAGATACTGTCTGACGCTGGTCTTCCAATGAACCTTGAGTAATGAAATAGTTTACGGGTAATCTATATATCCAATACAGGTGGACAAATTTTAACACAGCGTTCAGTAGGTACGTCTAACCAAAGAGATCCTAGCTAAAAAAAAACACTGATTTTATTTTAACCAAAAATAACATTTTTTTCGGCACACTAGAATAAATACATCTAGTATAGGTAGGACAAACTTGACGTGGTCACGGGTGTCTGCAAATTTGTAGTATTTTGTAGTATCAGAATGATGAGATAACAAAGACATGGATGTGTTTATGCATAGGGTAACCAACATTGTCAGTATTTTTTTTACCATTGTAGTTATTTTGGTGGTCTGAATGATTTATAAAAGTTTGTCCATCTATTTAAACGGGACCTTATATAATTAACAAGTTAATAGATGTGTTTATGAGCAACACCTGAGTGTTTCAATTGCTTCTCAAAATACTATTTAAAGCCGTCAAATCAAGTTTGACTGCGCAAACAGTAGATTCGCAGGTAATTAACAGTTGAGCTAAATCAAATTGAAGCTAGATCGAGATTTAAATCAGTATCGGAGGTAGATGATGGATCGAGTCCCGATATCGAGGGAATTAACTCTTATTAACGATTACTGTGATTTATTAGTAATCGGGAATTTAAGCGCTAATGATTGCAGTTTGTGACGGTTCATTTCACGAAGTTATTAGTCACTATTCGCAAAAGTTATTCACCGACTTCAAAAAAAGGAGGAGGTTCTCAATTCTTTTATTTTTTATGTTTGTTAACCTACCTAAAACTGCGACATTTATAAACCGACTTGGAGCTTTTAAGAGCATAGGATTTAGTGCTGTTTATGGAAACCTTTTAAGTAATATGTGTTACGTATGATCAGCCCCTGTTTCAAGCAGCTTTTATTTTTGATAGAACAACGAGATTTTTTAATTTGGTATGTATTAGCTTAATATGCCAATTACACATAAATCTTTACAAATAAAATCTCTACACATCTGAATGATGGTGAAAATAACAGATGCTGATACTGCAACAACATAATAATAAAAAAAAACTTTGTATTAAGATCGCCTTTGTGCATCTTCTCTTTCTCATCTCATCTGATCTTTAAGTTATTTTGTAGTACAATTAAACATTAAGAAAATCCGTTGCGCAGCGTTGTTCTATTCTATAAGAACAACGATGCCCCACATAACCACCCCACGAAACGCGGCTTTATTTTGTTTAATGAATATAGATCGATACAGTAGAAGCACACATACACATACATTCAGCACATTGGACAATGTTAAACAAAGACTTCACTTTGATTAACATTATAGTGCAACTTACTTTTGCCCGCGACTTCGTACGCGCATATCCGTTTTTTCCCGTTCCCGTAAGAATTTCGGGAAATCCTCTCTTAGTGCTCACCTACACTCCTCAAGAAACCCACATGCCAAATTTCAGCTTGCTACGACCAGTAGTTTCGGCAGTGCGTTGTCTGTCAGTCACTCAGTGACCAGTAACGGAAGAGTTTTAAATAATAACTAGTGGTCCCGACAGACGTTGTCCTGTCCGAACGTTTGCTTTGGTTCTGACGAAAAATGATAGAAATCGATTGCATCGCCACCTACCAGGTCCAATTGTGAATCTAAACCATCCTCGCATCCACTTGAACACACAAAAAAAACATTTCACCAACATCGGTCCAGCCGTTTAGGAGGAGTTCAGTGACATACACGTACACAAGAAATATATATATATATATATATATATATTAAGATAAATTGATTGATGACTAATGATATTTTATTGAATATCGTTCCTTTATTTACTAACTAGACGCTACAATCCTTTGTTCAACTTAGCAACTTCACAATTTTTTTCCGTCATCAATCCTCCCACTGAATCTTGGGACTTCATTTAGCCCGCAGTTACTATGAGGTCCACTAAACGATATTTTGAATGAATTTATTATGTTTTTCGATTACCTACAGGGCTTTTTAACTTGATATTGTGTGGGCGGACTTGATTATGCGGTACAGTAAGCATTTGTAAGTTGGAAGAATTCATAAGATGCCCTAAGCGTATTATTTCATAATAACCTGAAATCATTTTGATATTTTAATATAAGTAAGTTCTTTGTGAAGGTCATGATGTAACGATCTATATGTATTTATAAATACAAAACAAAAAACCTTGTGAAGACAATTTTATATTGTGAAGATAATCAATTCCCAAACCGACAAATCTCGCTTATCTTTAAAGTATCGTATACATGGACTAAGACAGTGTTTCCCAAACATTGTTCCATGGCCCGGTAATTTACACACTGCCTCTTTGTGACCCACTCAACACTTTTAAACCCTTCCCGCTGGTTACATCAAGTAAAATAATACACATTTATTGTTATTAGAAGTATGTTTATTATTCAAAATATTTTACTAATATTTCGGTATCGCCTATTTAGTGTTATTTTCGCGACCCACCAAATGGGAAACGCTGGACTAAGAAAATAGCTATTAAATTATAGAATTTAATGAGCGTTCAACTGTCATCGTGCTATTGAATGTTATCTGTTAGTATTTGTCGTATCTAAGTCACCCAAATCAGTCTCTTACATGACGAAAGAGCAAAGCAACAGTCCTCTCGCTTAATATCCACTGTAATGAGAGTGGATGTTTGAGTCTTCTTTGAAGTCCTACATACTTCACAATATACCGTCTTACTGCAATAGTAATGTAGAGAAAAATCCTAGAAATTTTGTGTCCATAATAGATCTGAAAGTTATGCAACAGAATAATAAACTATGCAACCAAACCAAACAATAAAAGAATGCAAAAAAGACAAAACACCAAAACCAAAACAGAAATATTCGAAAAAGGAATGTCAAATGAAATACTGTCGTCCAAACAAATGACAGTTGCGTTATAATCTATTCCAATAAAAAACAAAACACAAACTTGAACGTCACGAAAGTATTCGGTTTATTTTTAAAAGAATAGTAGTTCGGATTTGGAATAGGGACGCTTCCGGTGTTACTCGTCGATTCAGCTCATTAACTTCTTCTTGAAACCCTAATTAAGGTCTGTTTGAAGTATTCACAGAGCGATTTCGTCGCCTTCGCAACTCAGTTCTGCATCTTAATTATGCAATACAATTAGACTTCGGCATCAAACTTGCAAACCAATTAAAAAACCCGACAGACTGTAACACTAATAATTTTATGAAATTCTGATATTATTACAGCGCTGTCATTTTCAGACATATTGGGATGAATTTTAATGGAAATGTCGTAAATATCGAGTATCAAAGAGCTACCGGTTTCGATGTGATGACAGTAATCAAAGTTGTACACAAAATATACTTAAGGGATATGTATAATGTATATGTTTTTCGTGATTCGTCCATATTATAATATTTTTGAATTTTACAAAATTAGGTCAATAAATATATTAGGTCAATTAATATGTAACACGACAATTAAGACTACATTTTTTTTGGAAGTTCATGCATACGTGGTATTTTCATCTGAGAGTTACTATATTTCGTTGTTGTTTTGAGTTGAAATTTATATTAAAAAGGAGAATTTTTCACATGTTTCTAAAACAATATATTATGTAGGAAAATCACAAATATCATTTGGTATCTACTAGATCGCGGCGATACGCATCTCCTTAACTTCAACAAGTCAATACCAAGAAAACCAATCAAGTGTGTTTTACCGAGAAGCAACGCAATAAGTAAAAGTTATTGATCTTTTAAAAAACGATTACTTACTACATAATATATGTTTTTTATTTTTCAAGATTTTTTATCTGAGCATGTTAAGAGTAGGTAATAATTATATTGAATTATCCCCCTTTAGTGATTTTATAGTCATAAGCAGTGTTTTAGAAGTAGATAGTGTTGTGATATTTGGTTGGAATAGTATTAAATATATTATTAGTAAAATAAGAGTTAGAAAAAGATGCTGAATGACAAGAGTGTTTATTTCAAGTAACTAGGCAATACATTAAGAAAACAATATATATCTATAAAAACAAGTCCGCACAACAGAGGTTATACTTTTCTACAACAGCCGCCCTTAATCGAAGTTGTGCAAGACAAACACACTAACAGAAAACAAAAAATAATAAAACTAAGTTTCTAGACCTAAGCTAACTGTACATCGTTTGTGTACTATAGGCCCTAGTGGCTTTGTTAGCACATCAGCAGGCATATCACTAGTTTTCACATATTCTAACATTATAACGTTATCGGATACTTTTTCCCTAATAAAGTGAAAACGAGTATCAATATGCTTCGTCCTGCTGTGGTGTACGGGATTTCGAACCAGATTAATGGCACTCTGACTGTCAGAAGCTAAGTTAACTGATGAAAGTTTACCTGTTATCTCATAGATAAATCGACGCAAGTAACACGCTTCCTTCGTGGCAGACGCTAGTGCCATATACTCTGCTTCCGCCGAGGATAAGGCAACAGTAGGTTGCTTCTTGGACTCCCAAGATACAAGACCTCCACTCAACTTGAAGGCGTACCCAGTATATGATCTTCTATCTATCGTGCANATATCCGCAAGATCCTGTGCGGTTGATAAAACTGCATAAATGTACAGTTCAATATTTCCGAAATCTGACAGACTCAACCTGTACAGTTTTCGCTCTAAAGCTAGTCTTCTTCCCATTCCCTTATCTTCAAACGCCTGTTGCAAGTATTTCCATGCTTCGGCTGCAGTTTTCGCACATCTAACGTGAGTAATAGCTGCACCGTCAACTGTTAAGCAAATTTTTGCAAGAGCTTTCTCGTCGTTGCGTACCTTGATCGAAGCAGGGGTCGTGTCACCATCCGGATAACCACTAATTGTTACCCACAAGTCTTCGTGTAAAAGGTAATTTCTCATCTTAAACTTCCAAGTAGGATATCCATCTTTATTTCGAAGACAAAATGATGGAATCGAAGATGAATTCGACGTAGAGGGATTAGACTTATTAACACTCGAAGCATCTCCAGTTTCACGTGACATTTCGACTAGTAAAATTTTTAGTCATACAAGAAACTCAACTAATTTTATTACAAATTATAATTTAAACTCTTCCACAGCTTCGTGCTGATAACGTGTTGTGATATTTGGTTGGAATAGTATTAAATATATTATTAGTAAAATAAGAGTTAGAAAAAGATGCTGAATGACAAGAGTGTTTATTTCAAGAAACTAGGCAATACATTAAGAAAACAATATATATCTATAAAAACAAGTCCGCACAACAGAGGTTATACTTTTCTACAACAGATAGGTACCTATTATAATACTGGTTGCTGTGAAAGGGAAGAGTTACCAACTCCTACAACACTCGAACATACAAAGTTGGTTCAGCACTAAAACAAATTGTATATTAATCAGACAAGCACGATCAACCACCATGGAGGCCTAAAATTAATTCTAGTCAGTTAGTGCTTATCTTCAAAGACTTACTACTATCTCTCTATAACTTAAGTAAAACTTAGGTTCAACACTGAAGTTAATTCTATTCATATAAATACAGGTGGTAGTAACTACCGCTATACGGGTCGGGCCAGTAGGCCAAGTTTGCGAGCAGTTCTCCAACTGAACACTGAGATATCTAGTGAGACGTGGGTTGATAAACTACCTTTTGTGCCCCTTTGAGTTATGCCGATAATCCCGCACACAATGCCGCTCGACGGCCCCTATACCACCCGCCTTTTTCTATTCTACACTTAACATCAAACAATCTACCGACTACTGATACAAGAAAATATTTCAAGTGCCTTGATTAATTTAACCATTAATCCCACCAATTTATACATATTTACGCACAACAGTTTGGTATCTCACAAACTGGTTTAATTAAGCCCTCTTATAATGTAAGCTTATTGATATTATTTCCAACTGATTACTTTAAGATAACTAATTAAAAGGAAGGCAAGTCGACTTTATAGAAACTTCAGCAAAGATTATATCTGAATCTTTGAAAGTAAAGATGTTGCTCCGATAATGTTTGAATTAGAAACCCTAAATTGTTTGAACTAAAATACTGATTATAACAATTAAAAGCCCACCGGAAAATTTGGCGATAATAAAGGACCCCGACTATTGTTTAAATAGATAGCAGAAACCTTTCAAGCAGCTACCAGGAAAGTTGGGACTTCAGAAAGAAGTCATTAGCGAAGTTAGAGCGAACTTTCTTGCTCGGGGGAAAATAAATATTTCCAGACGCGACGGATAACAATTGCGCTTTTGTTGTCTTTTTGACAAAATTGTTTAACTTATAGGCATCTACGGTGACACTAATATGATTTATTGTCTCGCTCATCTTACTGATCATTCATCAAAATCCTTTTAGCTGTCTAGCCGAATTTGAGTAAGACGATCAAAACTGATTATGCGAAAGTCAATAACATCAATAAGCCGCTTCATGAAATATGGCAGCGAAAAATGGAACATTTCGCTCGATTGTCGAATAATACCTATTCAGAACAATCGCGTAAGAAATATATCACTTGTAACCGAAAGCTTTTATATAGGCAGCAGACAAAATTGAGGCCTACGTTCGGTTGAGTCGATTCCCGCACGGCATGAATTTTACGTGCCATAATTTCAGTCTACTAAATGCTCAATAAAAAAAGGAGGGCCATTTCTTGCGGCCCGGGAACTGTAACAGTGAGGAAGGAAGACATTGGAGTGACGTTAGTTTGATATACGAGCGTGGTCTTTTGTGCGTTCGTCGTTAATACGCGAGCACAATGCGCGCCCGACAGCTCCCGGGAGTTACGCCCGACTTAAGAAATCCGCCTGTCACACCGACGCCGAAAGCCTACAGGTTTAACAAAACAATAAACTGGCACGTACAGTGAAAAGTATTACCTCAGCAGTAGGTATTAAGTCGACACATGAGCCTAATTTGAGCAGTTACTCAAAACCTACTTCATAGCATTTATATTTTTCAATTTGGTTTCGTGTGTAACTACGTAGTTGGTCACGACATTTTTATTAGTACTTAAAATCATAATTGATTTAAATCGAAGACTTAAACACTGTATTGCGGTGAAGGCTATATTGACGTGCTTTGTTATCAAAACGTATTATTTATTTAGCTTGTTTGGAATAAACAATGTTTCTATTCATTCGTTCTTACCGACGACTTGACGTTGAGCATCTACAAGCCTAAAATAAATAGTTATTAATGCCCTTTGCTTTCAAAATTGAACATTTGTTGACTTAGGTACGACTATTTAATAAATTTCATAAGTTTGTTGAATTTGGACAATTCATAAAGCGTGTCTTATGAAAATCTTATTTGCACAGCTTTAGTCTGGTGATTATAAAAGTTTAACGGCCTTTGATATTTGAGCATTGTTATATTTTATGGACTAAGTTTCTATAAAGCAATAAAACTGGTAATTATATGAAGATAAACTTTTAAGTGTTCAAATAAAAGCGAGTTTACTCACTTGTTAAGTAATAAACTTCATTTTAAATGTGTGTAGTGTCAACAGTGGGTATCTAATAAATTATGGGTCCTTAAACAAACTTTGGGTACATCATTCTGGACTCCTGACTATAATCAAGAGTTTTATATCTACAGAAAATGCGAAGCCAATCGAGATATTTTATAAATTACTGAATACGCGAAAACCACTGAAGTAATCTGAGACTAAATGAAAACTGAAATCGTTTGGTCAATGCATTTATGACCTGAAAACGTTTAATCCGACGTGTGCGTTGCAGTCGGTGTGACAACGGCCGCCGCACTTACAATCCAAAGAGGCGAAGTGTGAGGGTGTAGTTAATTGTGGTCTATGTCAATGTCACTATCGTTATGGCACAACCAGGGTGTTGATGAACGAATCATACTCACAATACAGACCCCTATAGTAATTACTAGGTTCGCTCTTCTCTCAGGAACTGTTTACATTTAGGGTTCGACATCCGTAAAAACGGAATTTCGCAGGAAAAAGAAAGGAAAAGTGTTTATTTGCGCCATAAAAAAAACCAGCGAGTTGTGTACCACAAGCCGAAAAAAAAACATGTTTTTTAATTTTTTTTTTTTTAATTTTACAGCAGCAACAGAATTACACACTCTGTGAAAATTTCAACTATCTACCTATTACGGTTCATGAGATATAGCCCACTGACAGACAGACGGACGGACGGACGGACAGCGGAGGCTTACTAATAGGGTTCTGTTAGGGTTAGTAATGGGGTTCTTGCGACTCGGTAGATCTTCCTATAATCTATAGACAAAGAACTATTATCTGTAGTTTTTTTTTAATATTAGGTAGTTTCAGAGATAATTAAAAAAAAAGTGTGGGTCTCGGGACGACCGACAGAAGTGATATCTTAAACTAATCTAAGTTGAACTATTTAATATGGGAAGCGTCTGTCCTTAATACGACTACCGCTGTGGGTTAGAGTGAAAGAGGAAGAGCCGGCCTACCGCTGCCGTATGCGTGAGAGAAAGGGAAGCCAGACAGACTTGCGCCGTAACGCGTTACGTTACGAAGCGGTTTACCCTCCCATAAGAAGTTGTCACTTCAAAAAAGTGGTTAATTATCATCTATTTTCTTAAATAACTTCAGTATGCAATATGTTAAAATATACTTTTGAGAGTCTTACGATGACTCCTTTCATTTTATATATCACACGTTATAGTTGGAAAAACTTTTATTAATAATTTTCTGATTTCACCCCAAAAAGGTGACCCGATTTTCAAAATTTATTTAACTTCGTTACGCGTCCGTGTTTGGGTCATGGGAGATAATTATGTGTACCAAATTTCAGCTGAATCAGTCCAGAAGATTCAGAGAAATTGAGCTGTGACAGAAGGACAGATCCTATAATAATAATTATTATTATTTCACCAAAACAATACAAAGAATTACATATAATTAATCCGTTTTTTCCTTACAGAGGTTCGAAACCCTAAAATGAAACAAATATAAATATAGAGCGAAGTGAGTAGTCTATGGTCCTACATGGTAGTGTCACAAATACTTCTGTACTTGATTTTTTATCAGTAAAAGAGTTTACGTGATTGGATCAATACTTTCAGATATAATTTCTTACAAATTAAAAATTCTACCCCTTGAAAATATTAGTTTAGGTACCTAATCGTTTTTCTCGTGATCAATAACATACGTACAAACGATATAGAAGGAAAAATTCGCCGCAACCAGGGTTCAGACAAAGAAAATAAGGGTTCCTTATTTTACCAGAAATCTAAGCTATTCATAAAAAATCTAAATTACATTTAATTCCGCATATTTTCGATCAAAGCTTAATATTTATCGGTTTTCGTTTAAAGACAAAAGATTTCCTCGTTCTAAATAATCGAAGGCAATTTTTAAATCAATAAGCGTAGGCGTAACATCATATTAAATACTTCCTTTGTAATTAAGCTTATTTTAATTTTCAAAATTCTAGACGCTTTGTTAGCGAAAAGCTAATTATGTGCTCTTTCAGCGAACAGGAAAGATCTTCCGGTTTGAGGTGTGATCCCGGGCCCTGGCAGTCTTTGAACAAATAGGTTTTGTTAAAAAAACGCATTTCATTGTTAAAAGCGAGTAAATAGAGACTATGTCCTAATTGTTGACTCTGAAGTGATGAATGACAGCCTCACCGTACAACTTTTCCAGTGAGTGGTTGATAGTTGTACACCCGCTGTCATAGTGTGCTATTGGACTTAATTACTGCCCATAAAATTAATGTTACCATTGCAAGTGCGGCTAATATATTTCCCTTTTTATATATTTCGTTTTAACATTCGCCTTATCAGTGTTTCTAATCCATCAGATTGGCTATGTCATAACACAGTGACGCAATAATAAGTCCCGCGGGGCCTATTATTGTTCTGAATATGAATTAAGCCGACTAAATGTTGGTTAAATCAATAAAATTAGCATATACCACTAGGTCGTAGCTCGGAGCACAGTCTACGACGTAGCGCTACGGCGTAGTACACGCTACGAAAGTTGAAAGGAGAGAAGCTATGAACGAACGTTTAGGAAATAATTGTATGCACATAATTATTTGTGCAACGCCTGCTTTGTGCGGACACCCGAGAACAAAGCGAGGCGAGTTGCGAGGAAACCTCACTTCACGCTCAGATGTCGAGCTTCTAGAATAGTCACGGATTTTAGTATTAAATAAGTCCCAGGGAAACTCACTGAAATAAATACAGGTAACCGACCTGTATTTTTTTTTCTTTTTCTTTATTTATTCTTTGAAGTCATAAACTTAAGTCTTATTTGTATAATAGGCAGGGTAAGTGGCAATATTGAAGGCATTCCGTTATAAAGCTATCGAGTAATTACGGAATAATTCTCGGAACATTCATTTATAATCTACTCATTTGCCCCTGCCTTGGAAAAATAGGTCGACAATAAATATTATTTGCTTTTTCTTTTCTTTTTAATCTTGTATCAATATAAAGGTAACATTAAAATAGATGGACAAATTTTAACCAAAAATAACCAAGCAAAAAAAAACACTGATTTAAGTGATTTATTTTAAACCTAAAATCATATTTTCT
The DNA here is from genome assembly GCA_002192655.3 of Mamestra configurata. Classification (NCBI taxonomy): domain Eukaryota; kingdom Metazoa; phylum Arthropoda; class Insecta; order Lepidoptera; family Noctuidae; genus Mamestra; species Mamestra configurata. The sequence continues at coordinate 142,551 of NDFZ01005398.1, read as the reverse complement.
TCGGCACACTAGAATAAACACATCCATTATGGGTAGGTAATCACGTGGTCACGTGCACCTGCACATTTGTAGTATCTGAATTATAAGACGACAAAGACATGGATGTGTTTATGCACTGGGTAAACAACATTTTTAGTGTATTCTCGTTAGCTGTTTTTTTTGTTCTTGGAAGTATCTAATGAGATTTTCTTTTTTTTTAACATTGTCTTTATTTAAGGGTGGTTTGAATGATGTCTAAGAGAAGCAGAAGAGATGAGATGAAGATAAAGAATTTACTATTTAGAGATGTTTACTTCGTTCATAACCGACTTCGGCTCTGCGCCACTGCTGTGACGTCCCAATACCATGAATACGTTTTGAGAAAGCTATGTAATAAATAGCACTGTTAATCTGTCACAACCCGGATTCATGATGAAAAATACGTCATACTAACAGACAAAAAAGTGTAAACGAGGAGTACTACTATCCAAGCGGGATGTACTATTCGTTTAGACTTTTTTGGGGTGTATGCAAGGTTGAGCTCAGAACCGATCATCATTCGATTCAACCCATCAATATTCGTTAGCAAGTTGAAATTGTAATTTTTGTACCTTTCCTAAACGCAGAAAAAAAAAAACTCAATTCTCTTGTAGTTTTTTGAAAATTTCGCATTTTATCTTAACTATATTTATCTATTCAAGATACTTTTTACCCGATATAAAGACCAGCCCCGCCGTCACATCCAGTACCAGCAGAATGTATCGAGAGACGTCAAACCGCAGCTGTTTCATTATTCCGCTTTTAATGGTCGGCGTCGCGTTACCCGTCAGTGTTGACGACTACAGCGTACGGAGTTACTCAGAAATCGACCCTGGAGTGCTCTTCATATACACTTTTTTTGTTGAAGGTTTAAGGACATACAAGGGTTATCGAAGTTGATCTATTGTAAGTTTTCTTTCTGTGAATATTTTATCTTACTTAACATCACACTGGCAGATGACAGACACCCGCAATTTGATCATTTTATTACTGCTTCCCAAAATCTACGAGTACATGTATACTTATTTGGAATGTTGAATTTCGTGTGACGTCACATGCTGTTAGTGCTCTCTCTGGATATGATAGATTTACAATTCTGTAATTTTTCGAGATTCTTAAATATTTTGATTAATGCGTCTTTTCTTTATTCTAGGCTTTGAGAATTATCCAGTCAAATCCTGTATTATATTTAACCGACTTCAAAAAAAGGAGGAGGTTCTCAATTTGTTTGTATTTTTATATTTGTTACCTCATAACTCCGTCATTTATGAACCGATTTCTAAAATTATATATTTTATATGAAAGGATATCTTCGATTCTTTTGGCTTATTGATTGGTCCTATAGAAATTTCAACAAAATTGGTTCAGGCTTGCTTTTTAAATCAAAATAACTGATAAAAAATTTGTTCGATTATAAAGTTGTTCATGGAATTGCCATGTTGAAATGTTTTTTATTCATTCCTTTATATTGCCAGTGTTCCTAGAATCCAAAAATAGTTATTATTTTAAAAATGGTAAAATATCGTGGCATTTCGTATTGCTGATGTTCCTGGAAACAAAAATATAAATAAAATGTTATTATTAAAAAAACGGTAACATATTGTGCTAAACAAGGCCATCATAGTTATTTACTTTAAACGTTGTTTATGATTATTTTGAAAACAGAATTATACATAAATGAATATTATATTCCATGCCAGATTCTATGAAGCGACCTACATAAGGTAATATTTATACAATTATGCTTGCAAAAATGAGTGAGGAGCAGTCATTTTCAAGTAGAACCTTTATGTTATGAATGTACATGAAAAGGTAAGAAAGAAAAAGATACGCAATTCTGCATTTTCTCGTCTCTTTCCGAATTGCCATTTTAAATGAGCGTTGTTGAAGTAAAAACTTATCCAAAGTTGCTTTATAATTTTTCTGTACTGCACAGTCTCATATAGTCTCAGTTCCGAATGGACAGTAGAGTCACTTTATTAATGTAACATTATTATTTTATTGAACTGTAAACGATGACGTTCAAAAGTGCCGTTTAATGGCCTAATTGAAATAAACGTTTTGACTTTGACTTTGACTTCGACTTCATACTTACCCCAGCACGAGAGACTCGCGCAGATATTTGCGACGCGACAACACGACAACGTTCTAAAAATGAACATATTTTAAGAAAACCTATTGTCGCATTGCTGCTGTCTACAGGTGTTGAAGTAAAAACTTATCCAAAGTTGCTTTATAATTTTTCTGTACTGCACAGTCTCATATAGTCTCAGTTCCGAATGGACAGTAGAGTCACTTTATTAATGTAACATTATTATTTTATTGAACTGTAAACGATGACGTTCAAAAGTGCCGTTTAATGGCCTAATTGAAATAAACGTTTTGACTTTGACTTTGACTTCGACTTCATACTTGCCCCAGCACGAGAGACTCGCGCAGATATTTGCGACGCGACAACACGACAACGTTCTAAAAATGAACATATTTTAAGAAAACCTATTGTCGCATTGCTGCTGTCTACAGGTGTTGAAGTAAAAACTTATCCAAAGTTGCTTTATAATTTTTCTGTACTGCACAGTCTCATATAGTCTCAGTTCCGAATGGACAGTAGAGTCACTTTATTAATGTAACATTATTATTTTATTGAACTGTAAACGATGACGTTCAAAAGTGCCGTTTAATGGCCTAATTGAAATAAACGTTTTGACTTTGACTTTGACTTCGACTTCATACTTACCCCAGCACGAGAGACTCGCGCAGATATTTGCGACGCGACAACACGACAACGTTCCAAAAATGAACATATTTTAAGAAAACCTATTGTCGCATTGCTGCTGTCTACAGTTAAACCAGTACGCGTACAATATCTATCTATTTCCTTCGTTTTGTTCGTAAGTTCACTTGATACTGTATGTAAGACTGACGCTATCGATGAACGTCTCCGTTTGTGACTTTACTTGGAAATAGCAGAATACACTTATTTAATGTGTAAGGTTTCTGGCGTTCGATGGCTCGTTGTGTTCCATGCGCGCCTCGAATAGATGGCAGCATAGGAGGCGAGGCCCGCTAGAGCCAGAGCCTGCCAGGGTACAGGAATTTGTTCGAAAGAGTTACCGCGGCCCTGGAATGCAAAGGGCTTTAAAAGGAACACGGATGAGTTTTAGTCAGTACCTCAATACTAAACTTCATGTATTTACATATGTGTATTTTTTACTCGTATAATATGTATAAGTATTCCAATACTTGGTAATAAACGTATTGTTATGCTCACACCTACCAAAATATTTACATCAAGCGCAAACGCGTAATAAATTCAATTCGTATTATGGTTCACAAAGATCACCGATAACGATAAAACGACAAATTTATACAGCATCTATACGAAAAAAATAAAAAATAATTCAATACATACGATACAAGAATTGGCCCGTTTCCTCCCAGGGTGGCAATAAATTTCTTAGGAGATATTCGTAGTGACTGAAAATAGCGTCGAGCAGAATATCATGGCAGTGGATGATAATATCATATTATGTAAATTGTTTAGGCGGGCACGCTGCGGCGCGGGACGTCTCAACAGCGGAGATGCCGCGTCCGCTCCTTCCATCACACTGTTTTGAACACCCCGTATAGTGATCGTCAATGCGAATCAATAAATTCAACCCTTTTTACGATTCAGTCATTCGTTTTTATAGTCCTTGTACGTGCCCCCGAACGTGCATCATTCAGTGACAATAAAAAATTCCAAACGACCTTTTATATCGCGTACGAAAAATAAAAAAAGTTGATGTTTCAGTTTTTGTGTGAAACTCTGCGTTCGCCGCGCTTGATGAGGAATTTTAAGGACTTGTTTACGATGGAAACTTATTGTAAACTAGTGGCGAAACTTTGAACAGAATCGTTAACATTGTTTTTAACCAGTTTTTACTCTTCTGTGTAAGACGGGAAGATGGCACATAACTTTAGCCTTTCAATTAAAACGACAAAGTTTGTTAAGAAAATTTTATCGTTATTTCAAACTTAATTTGACGACACTCTGGCCTGGATACGTATAGTTATTGCTCTAAAAATATTATACCATTTATGTTACATATTGATGAATAGCTGTATATTGAGATTCGAATTTTGAGTTTCAGTAACATCAAACTGTTTGTGGAAATAGAATATTTGAAATTCAACAGGCAACGAATACGAATCATTTAATTTATTTTTTAAACAAGCTTTTATTGTCAATAAAAAGAGCTAAAAAGTTAAAAATAAAAAACGAAGAAACAAATTTTTTATTTATAACAAGCTTTAATTGTTGATAAAAAGAATTAAAAAGTAAAAAATAATCTAATCGTGATAAAAAAAAAGAAAAGAAATAAAGGTGTAACGCGCTTTTATTTTTATTAACTATTAAAGCTTGTTTTAAAAACATATCTTTTTATTCGTTTTTTATTTTTAACTTTTTAGTATTTATGATTCGGGATTAGCTACGACGTAGTTCGTAGCGCGTAGCGGCGTTTTCTGTAGCCCGTAGTAATTCGTAGTACGCACAAATATGTGGTGTTTTAAAGTGTTATGTCATTTATATTTAATTTAAATAACTTACATCTATTTATTTGATAAGACTTGTAAGTTACAGAAAAATCATGTTCAAATTAGTTATGTAATTACTGGTTAATTATTTGTTACGTTTCTCTCCAATCCATTTCGTTTAATAGAATTCACATTCTGATGAGGTTGCATATATTATCAAAGACCAAAGTACTCATTAAGACAAATCAATCGAGCCCAAACTCGATGTGGTTTCGTCGTTCTATTACGGAGATCCTATGGATACCTTCCAGTTCCATCATCAGATCAGCTCCATATTATCATAATATTGTATTGTCACGCGATATACATATGTGTGCAAAATTTTAGCTCAATCGGAAACCGGGAAGTGTGTCAAATTTAAGTTGCAAGATTGATTACAGACAAACATCGGGACAGGTGAATCTAGATAAAAGTTTGTAAAATTGCATAGGGTGACCTATGCATTTTTTTTTCATAAATGTTTATATAAAAAACAAAAAACTGGCCAGGTGCGTGTCGGATCACGCACAGTGTTGGATTCCGTAGTTATCCGTCTCCAAAACCATGACAGAAAAATAGTAAAATGCACTTCACTATTATTAGATCACAAAGTTACAAATGCACTTTCCATGGAAGTATTAGGATTTTTTTACTTACCCAGTTCCATTTTTTAAGTTGGTCGAATATTACTCGTTAACTTGTAAAGCCTACTTAGCTGTGATATTTTTCCTTTTAATTCATGTAAATATTTTACTATCACGATTTTATTTTCACATCTCCAAACACAACCGTTTAGCTGGCAGAGACTTGGACCTTTTCTTTCACTTATATGGTGTACATAATAAATAGTGGTCTATTCTATCTTATCATGATGTTTCTTTAAATAGAGTCGAAGATCCACATTTCAAGTACACAATGATGTTTTCTCACAACTTTGTACCTGTAGGTACAAAGTTGTGAGAAAACATCTAGTTGTCTATCTCACAAGGACTGTGCATTTTCAGAATTAAACTATCCTCTGGTACCAGCTGTACCTGTCCATCAGTGAAAGAATTTTGTAATCGAATCAAGACTTTCAGAGATTACCTTTAGAAACAAAAAAAATAATAATAATGTAAATAATATTAATAAAAAGATTTATTAATCTTATTTACATTATTATTTCATTTTTAACCTATTAACACACGACGTAACCAGTTAACATCTGAACACTCATTAACGGAACTCACTTCAACGTAGAGAAGACAATTAAAATAAAGGCGTTGAAAAACTGACGCAGAAAAAGTGAAGGACGTGGAAAAAGTTCCATTATAGCTGTGTTACAAATGAGTACAGAATGGCGGGTTACCCGGTTCCCGGTTATCTTCCTGGGAACCGTCAGCCGGGATTGTACATCATCACGGAATGAGTACACCCCGCATCTAGTGTCAGTATGATTGATTTCTTGTACATTAACGTTCTATTATGAGAGAGGTTTTGAATTTCAGGGTGCTTTAAAAAACGGGCTGGATAAAAGAGTGTGTTGTCGGTAATAACTTATAACACGAAATATGTATACTTGGCTAAATCTATCTATACTAATAATAAAGCTGAAAAGTTTGTTTGAACGCGCTAATCTCTGGAACTACCAGACGGGTTTGGAAAATTATTTTTGTATATGCTAGCCACATTCATGAGGAAGGCTATATGCTATACGGTACGGGAAACTTCTACGGGAACGGGAAAAATCGGGATATGCGTGTCCGAAGGTGTGGGCAAAGGCTAGTAAGATATAATTTAGCCAAGTATATGTGGATATTTCGTGATATAAGTTATTTTTTCTATTAACCGCACGGGTCGAACATCATGGTTAAGCAACACTTACTGAGGTCAGTCAGTGGATGGGTGATCATCATATACCGAGACACCTGCGTGCCTCGGAAAGGAAGTTAAACTGTTAGACCCGGCTGTCATTGATCTTTGGCAGTCGTTACGGATTGTCAGAAGCCAGAAAATCTATGACCAGTCTTCTCAAGGGATACCGCGGTATCCATATCATATTTCTATTATTGCCGTAACATGTCTTACATACTAATATAGTAAAGCTGGCCACCAGTATGGAGGGTATGCGGTACAGAGAGTAAAGTCCCGCATACCTCCACCGCAAAAGGGGAGGATCCTCCGAACCAGACGGTTGTTGTGTCTGGTGGGCAACAGACGGCCCGATAGTTGATATTCTGACTATTGTATATGTTCAAATCGCACGGGGAACATTACATGTGCGATGCAGGATTTTGTTGTTAGTTCGTCGTAGATGGCGTTGCGGTTCTTTTTGTTGCCGTACAAATTTCGCGTGTTAGTTTTTCATGTTTGTTTGTCCTATTCTCTGGAACTCCCGTCGGATTTGGAAAATTATTTGTAAATGATAGCCACATTCATGACGAAAGCTATAGGCTATACGGGAACGGGAAATACCTACGAAAAAAAAAAAAGGGGGATATGCGCGTACGAAGTCGCGGTCGAAAGCTAGTCGTTTTGTAAACTTATAAAATAAAACGTCGGATTTTTCACTCTGTTAGGAATAGGAGTTGGAGAGTTATTAGTGGGGTCTTAACCAGCAGCTCTAATTAATTAGCAGCGTTCGTTTTGTTTTAAAATATTTTTAAAGTTTAATTGAAGCAGCTTTTCATCCAACTGCGCCAGAAGGAAGGTTACGTTAACGTAGCACACATACTGTTTATTTATCGATCTGTCTGTCCGTCACCTCTTCACGTCTTAATGGTTATACCAATTAAGATGTCCCTGGAAAAGACACAGGATATTTTCACCCCGGGAGTATTTTCCCTTGGGATCATTTTCAATTTTCAAAGTCGCGGGCAGAATCTAGTTCTCTATAAATTTGTGACAGAAGTACTTCTTTTTTTTAAGTATGGGATATAATAATGACCCATCATAAATGACTCCTTCTGCTCTGGGTGGAGCTGAAGGGCGTGTCAAACTCTTGCTGACTAAAACCCATCCGTGTTCCTCCAAATGCCCTTTGCGTTCCAAGGCCGTGGTGACTCTTTAAAAAAATCCGCAATCCTTGAGCTTCTGCAACCCTGGGCATTACTGGTCAAGTACTTCTCTGGAAGTGACTTAAAGAGAAGTTGTTATGCAACAAAAAGTCAAAAGCTCAAAGGTACAAATCTTGTAATATACTCTCATTTCTCGTAAATCAATAAGTACTGATTATCACCTTTCCACCGTCACCGAGTAATATTTAAGACGCCTGTTTCACAGATTTGAGTAGTAGCGCAGGGATAAATACGTCACAAATAAATATTTCTTAGTCATTCGAGTGGTGGAACTTGCATCATATTACCAAACTAGTTGTTGTCTGCGACTTCTTTCGCGTTCAGAACAGCAGAAAGAATCTGGATGAAATTTGGCTCAGACATTGATTATTAATAATAAAATATAATTTATTTCAGGTAACAAAGTCCCGTAACATAAATACCTTACAGACTATCATCACACATATTTATAAAAACCACAAAAATATTAATACACTATTTTACACAAATTGTCGTCGTCGTGTTGCGCTGCAACATTACTGCTGCTGCTGTTGTTGCTGCTGTATTATATGTATATAGGTAACAGTCTGGAATAGCAGGCTTTTATTCCAGGAATATGTTCCATTGGAATAATTGCCATGAAGCTATTGTAAAATACTGAAGTCTGCTGCGAGCTCGAACAAGGACTACCCCAAAGATCTCAAATATAGGTTAGGCAGATTAATTATGGGTTCTTGTAATCCATACTTAATATTATAAATGCGAAAGTGTGTATGTCTGTCTATCTAATATCTTAATCTAATATCTTAATATCTTGGGACAACTCACACACGGTCATCCGATCCCAAACTAGGCAGAGCCTGTGCTATGGCAACCAGACAACTGATAAACATACTTATATATTTCTAAATACATACATATTATAGACAAATTACACCCAGACACAGAACAAATGATCATGCTCATCACACAAAGATTAGTCCTGGGTGGGAATCGAACCCACGACCTCCGGTTTAGCAGTCAGGGTCACTAACCACTCGACCAACAGGCCAGTCAAATCAAATCTGTTTTTCTGTCTGTTACCTCTTCACGCTTAAACTGCTGAACCGATTTAGATGAAATTTGGTATAGAGATAATCTGAGTCCCGGGAAAGGACAAAGAATAGTTTTATCCCGGGAGTATGTTTCCTTGGGATAATTTTTGGCGTTCACGCGGGCGGTGCCGCGGGCGGCAGCTAGTGAGTTCATAACTTTCAAGCAAAACCCATTTACGATAAAATACATAGGTAGTACTAACATACCTAGGTATGCAGAGTAGTTCGCTTGCAAGCTGACGCTACGGGATGAGGCGCCGATGCATTCTGTTTTCTTTTCATTTTCTGATCGCCGTGTACCTAAGTACCTTAAACTTAGGGCCACTACAGACAACCAATTCGAATAGACTCTATTTGGTTGAAACAGTCTCCAGAATTAATTTTCTCACTCAGCACGTCGTAGACTACTGCTGGTTGAAAGTATAAAACCTTGCCAGGGTTGCGGAATTTGTTTGGTAACAGTCTGACACGCCCTTCATTTGACAATTTCCCACCGTTAAAAAAAAAGCATAAAACCTGGTCCAGTGCTGTCCGTATCCAGTCCGTTCCCACCATTTTTTTGTGGGTTGACGGTCCATCTAGCTCGGAGCGCCCCACGTTGTGGTTGCAGAGACGCATTTTTCATACTAAGACTATTGCTACATCAGTCATCAGTCCTTCGACAGACATCGCCACTGCCACTGTCTTTAACTTCAGTTCTTTACCGGAAAATTTCATTCATAATTTGCTTAAACGGCCCATCTTTGCCCTTTTCTTATCCATACTAATATAGTAAAGCTGAAGAGTTTCTTTTGTTTGTTTATTTGAACGCGCTGATCTCTGGACCTACCATTCGGATTGGAAATCCCTTTTTGCATATGTTAGCTACATTCATAAGGAACGTTATACGGGAACGGGAAATTCCTATGGGAACGGGAAAAACTGGATATGTGCGTACTAAGTCGTGGGCAAAAGCTAGTACAATAATATTCTCTAAAATGGTTCAGTAGACAGGTAGACCTACTTGGCTTATTTGAACAATTCAATATGAGCTATTAATACAGTCAATTCAATGAAATGTGGTGCTTTGCAATAATTATATTTATACAGACATTACAGACAATAGAAATAACAAAAGAATTGCTCCACAGAATTACACCTGTTTAGAATTTTCTCGGAATTGAAAGTTCAACGGCTTTTTCTTCAAGACAAAGTTACACTACAAGCTAACCGGGTAATTTATAACTTAGCTTTGTTTCGTATTACTTAAAACCTCAGGGTTTGTCGAACTACTGCAGAAGTTAGCGCCCACTGAAAATTTTAAGAAAAGGTAGATTGTAATAGAAGTAGATACAATACGGTATTAACCTTTTGAACGCCATTGTCACGTATGCATGACACGCAAGCGCGTGCCCTGTACGCCAAACGTCACACATATGTGACAAAAAGTACGGCGAATTTGTGGCTTGGCATCGGGGGCACGCCGATGCGTTTATGCTCTGGCGTTCAAAATGTTAAGCTAATAAAGTTAAGAATCATATACATATAGGTATTCCCAAATAATGGCCTAGTTGATAGAACATAACAAGGCCATTATTTGAAATACCTAAGCGTGGTTTGGTGGTACGTGGGCGTACAGACGGCATAAGTCTGTTTTAGGTACAAAATCTGTATTTAAGAGCAAGGCTTGCAAACTACGGCTTACTGCGACGACATACGACAGACACTAATTATTAGATTTGCCCAAAATTGTGAACTGGAAAAAAATTATGTCAAACTTCGTCAACACTTTTCTTCTTCATAGAGATCTAAGTTGTGGCACGTTAAAAAAAGCTTAAATTTTCTGACTAATTGACCAAATTCTTAACAACTCAAAGTGTCTCAGAATTATAAGTTGAAATAATTTTATTTATTGAACCTTTATGCACTAGTAAACAGCACTGTACAAAGGCGGACTTAATGCTTTCAGATTGTATATTCAAGATCCTTTTATTATTCATTATGAAGTTCCAGGGCCATTACCAACATAAACCTACAAAGCCTGGTCCACAAAGAATTTCAACTTGATCTCGAAACACTCAAATCGCTGGTAGTGGAACTGCACCTTAAATCCTAAGAATAAACATTTAAGGCGAGCGCTTATTACCGTAATACGAGCCACACAAGTAAATTATGAAGGTACATTCCAGATTAGAAACAGTTAATGGCATTACTTTGGCACGGTTGACTGTAGTTTTTAGAACTGGTGACGTGGCTAGAGGTCAAGGCATGTTATGTTTCTTTTTATTGAGTAAACATGTTCGGTTGTATTTAGACAAACTGAATATACGAATAAAATTTTTGACAGGGCCTTGATACTCGTTCACAAGGTACGTATTTTATAAAATGTGCAGGCAAACGGTGACAAGTGACAATTTGATATATTTAAAGTTTCTTTGGTAAATTATCTGCTTTATTATATACTAGCACTTCGCCCGCGATTTCGACAACGCGGATTTAGTAGGTACTTTCGTCTATGGACAAAAACAACCTTTCCGATTCCTGTATAGGGCACAATATATAGTTAAGAAAAGTGAATATGAGCAATGACTGATGCTTTTACAATATACTGAAAAATATGTTTCTAGAAAAGCTAAAGTCTCCTTTGCTTGTTAAAATATCGGAAAATATTAGGTACAAGTGTTCAAAAAGCCGTAATGCGATTTTGGATTTATAGAGAGCTTGCATAAAACAAAACAAAACACGGTCTAATATGGTATTTATAAAAGTAAGTTTGTGAAGATGATACATGTTACTCTTTCACGTCAAAACTACTATTTCTAAACTTATTTTGATGAAACTTAACAGTTTATTCTAACCATAACATTATAATCGGCAAACTGAGTTTGTTTGAGTGTTTATTTGTTTGTTAAGCTTTTACGCCTAAACCGCTGAACTGATTTTAATGAATTTTTGCACAAGGATAGTTGGGACCCTTTTGTAAACAATGGGAAATCATAAAATGACTGCTTCCGCTCTGGGCGGAGCGGCAGGGAGTGTCGAGCTATTTCTGACTAAAACCCATCCGTGTTCTTCCTAATGCCCTTTGCATTCCAGGGTCGCGGTGACTCTTTCGAACAAATCAAGCAACCGAGCAGACCCTGGAGATAGTTATAGGATTTTTTTGATGAAATTCTTTAGTAACGCTAGCGAAGTCTTGGCCAAAAGCTAGTAGTATATATGTTACGGAAAATTGCAGACTCCGGAAGATTGTAATAAATCTTGATTAGATTATAATTTCCCGATATATTATGAAAATAACGTTTTGTATACAATAAATCCCATGCAAATTCAGTAGTTTCAAATATATCCGTATCTTATTTAGACAAAATAGTTTACAATTTCACGCGGTATTTTACAATCTTACGGCGCTTGCCATTTTCCGGTAACATATAGGTACATTAGACTAACAAAATTAGTGTTTTCAACCAATGTAATTCCAAAATCGACTATTGGCTTTGAATAGAGCTCACATGAAAAAACAAAACAAAACAGGATTTAATGTGGAATTAGTTGATGGCGGACTATCATCAGATTGTCAGTGGCCCCACTTGTAACGTGGGGCCAAAGTGGTAACGCTTGGGTCGGCCTGATGCTAATCTATTTGACTAATCACGAGAAAAATACATTGCGTTGGGCGAGTAAAATACAATTAGTAATAAATGGTACTGTAGAGTAACGATTTACACATTACCACACATGCTTGGCGCAAATAAACAATTTTTCTTTCTTTCTGCATACACTGTCAACAAGACTCTTTTTCGTTTTATCTATTTTTGAAGTGAAAACTTCTTTAGGCGCGTTGAGCACTTTTTGGGTGAACGAAAATCATGGAACTCGCGTCATCGTCACCGAATGCTTTCCGTGAGCTATATATATATGTGTACGTTTTGGATGAACAAAAATCATGGAACTCGCGTCATCGTCACTGATCGCTTTGGGTGAACAAAAATTATGGAACTCGCGTCATCGTCACCGAACGCTTTAGCTTTCGCTTAGTTTTCACTTCTATCGGCAGTCCCCAAAGACTACCCCGCATGTCTTTTACTAATGATAGGCTCACGTGTGACCACAATCTCATCTGTGGTCGACGATGGAGTACGCTTGCCTAGAAGTAGCTATCAGGAAACGCGGACTCGTTAGCTATACGCACAATTAAAATATACCCAAAATGTTTTGTGCGTATGGTGTATATATTTATATGTCACCGGAAAATAGCAAACTTCGTAAGATTATAAAATAACTTGTGATAGTAAACCTGGAAACAGGGCTCTAATTGGTCTGTTCAGATATGAGCTCACGCTTCTAATTTAACTATCACACCAAAACAGATAAATTGTAGATATAGACCAGAGTGTTGATTGGTCGCCAGTTTATGTCAGTCCACAATTTCTCGGACTGGCACGGAGATATTTATAGACTATCAAATTTTGATGCGTAAAAAATGTTCAGTTGACAATTTATCGTGAGTTTACAATCTCTCAAGTTATTTTATAATCTTGCGGAGTTTACCATTTTTCGGTGACATATACATACGCAGTCCGATGATGGTATGGGCCAATATTTAAAATTATTATGCATTTCTTTGAACACATTTGAGGTTAGAGATTTATTTTCTTGGCCCAAATAAATTAGAACTATTATTATTTCATTTTAACAAAACAATAAAACAAAATGAAATCCAACACGACAAGTGGTTATTATTATTAGTAGCATTAAGCTGTTTGGCTTACATTTTGACAGCGTCGACAAAGAGTATGTGACGACTTCTAGCCGTAAGTACCGCCGTGTCACACAATGTCAAAATGCTTATTATTTTTATTACATACAACTTATTCTCTATGAAATATTCATAACGTAATGAGGTCACCCGAATATTTAAGCGACAAACATGTCCGACGCGGTAAATAAAAATTTCAGCATTTCGCGGCAAAAGACGTGAGAGAAAATGAACAATGAATGCATATTTTTTTATTCTTTGACGTTCTCTTGAATTACATGAATGCCTAGAATAAATACAAGTGACTTATCTTTCTCTCGCATCGGTGAGCGACGGTCTTGAATGTACGTAAGTATGTATATTTATTTTTCTGCTTTGCGTCGTATAAAAGTGTTTGGAGTGTTTAGTTTGTGTTTATTTCTAAGAGCAGATTTTTCTATGGTCAGACATTTTATGAACTGAAAAATAAATGTGCTTGTTTGACATATTTTCTATACTAAATCTGCAAAACTGCCATTTTTATTCCTTAGACAAAAGTCATCTGACTATTATTATTGAAAAATTGGCCCAGGTCAGAGTGTTACCGGGTTTTTTCATCTGAAGTTTCTCAGTTACAGTATAGATTTGTGCCTGGTTATAAGCTCACCCCCTTTGATATGGGACTTAAACAGAACTGGCGAAATGTGGGTGAACTATAGGTGTACTTCTGACAGACCCTTTTGGGTAAACAGGCGCGATGTTAAACGATATTTATTTTATAAAATTACTGAAATTTCATAACATATTTCTATGCATGGAATGCAGATTGCTATCATTCAAAATCAAAATCAAAAATCATTTATTCAAATTAGACTGAGTGCCAGCACTTTTTGAACGAGTTTTATATAAAGACAGTCCCCCAAAATGCCCGCCCGTCACCAGTTCCTAGTGTTTTATCTGGGAAGAAGTGGCGCAACAAGCTCCCCTGCAACACATCTCATCTCATTATTAGTAGGTACATTCCAAATGTACCTACATAAATCTAATACCTTTAAACGAGCAGTTCTTGTATATATGTATATATATAATCTGAATCCCGGAAACGGTTTCAACGATTTTCATGAAATTTAGTATGCAGGGGGTTTCGGGGCGATAAATCGATCTAGCTAGGTTTCATTTTTAGAAAACGTTTACCAAAAAAAACCGAGCAGAGCTCGGTCATCCAGGTACATGATTTTTACGTTTATGTACTTAACATATACGTGAAAATTATGTGATTATAATTTAGAATTGATGTTAATTAAGTTCCTAATTAAATTTCTATTGACATCACTGAGTTTCAATTAGACCAGAGTAATTATGGATATTTCTGACACAATGGGACTGAGAATAGAATAATTATGATAACATACATGCTTGCATGTCATTAGTATGTGATTATAATTACTGGCCGGGAAAGATCTTCCTATAATTACTCTTGAAAGTATACAAGCTGAAATTTTAATGGTTGTTTTCCCGCAGCTAAATGAGTTTGTCTTGGTAATACAATCGATTTATGAAAAATAATAAATTTTTAAATCAAGAAATAGCAGAATTCCAATTGTGATAAACAAAACTCGAAAGCGACTTCGAACCAATACTTATACATCGCGATAGTTTCGCGCAAAGCAGCCGCGGCCGTTGCCCTTCGCGTATCAACCAGCTGATATTCCAACCAGCTGGTATAATGTATAATGTCGGTGCGCCGCCGCTCTATAGTAGTACCTACGTCACATCTAGTGAGTTACTATTGCTTCTCACGCTTTCGAGTTAATGAATCTTTTTTTTAATTATTTGAGAACAAAAACATTTTTATTTTTTAAGTTTCACTTTATGTTTCGATAGTTATACTGATGGCTAATCGTTCTGCCGCGGGGAAACAACCATTAAAATTTCAACGTGTATTATCAAAAAAGTGAGTGAGAATGAGTGTCAGACTTTTACTGACTTAAATCCACCCATGTTCCGCTAACTGCCCTTTGCGTTCCAGGGCCGCGGAAACTCTTTCGACAATTCCGCAACGTTATTATGTACCTGGCTTAACTTTTTGAAGATCTCCCTTTATTCTCGAAGATCTTTGACCTGTTGTAGTGCGAAGGAGATCTTAGTGTCCAAATTTTGATTCAGTTGGTCAGATTTTCGTAACACTACGGCTACGGCTACTGAGCTTCTTCCCTGCATGCAAAAGTTTTTCAGATGGGTTTCAGGTGATGTGGTCGACCCACACAAAAAGCATGCACATACATTGATTTCGTCTGCTTTAACGAAACCGACAAATATGTACACCTATAATGCTTAGTGGTCTCCTTAAATCATTTCAAGAAAGGGTTTAAATTTGCTTTGACGGCTCCTACGTTGGTAGTAATGCATTGGATGGACTTTGAAAACAGGGCATAGATTGAAGTTCAAACCATCTTATATCTCAGTCATGTAGCCCAGTCATTAACATCACAATCAATCTATCAGGATAAGCCGTGACCTAGTAAAACAAAATCCTATGAACTGGTTCAGCCACAATTCGCTCCTATTCACTAAGTACAACGAAAAATCAACAAGCCGAAAGAATTCCACAATTGTTTGCACGGCGGGAGAATAAATATTTTTTTAGGGAAGTGTATTTAACCACAGAAGGAAACAAGGCGGTCGAAACATCAGCGATTATGTTCACAGATAATACGGCCGTGTTATTTATTACAGTGATAGCATGGCGATGATTCAAGAAAGGAAGATAAGGAACCCGATTTACAACGTTAAATAACATGTTTACAATCGTTTTCTTGCTCTAAGGGAGGTTATTTCAGCCGTTCGCGTTTATTTTTGTGTTGAAGTGTTCTTTTCCTTTATTTGGGTCAGGTGGTGGATTAGTGTTATTAGGTGTTACTGCGTGCTTTCTGATTGTTGTCACTTTTTTGCTGACGTGTCATTTAAATGTGAATCTTTTTTAATGGTCAATAACGTTCATATTTGTTGAGGCAAATGAGAGCTAGTGTATTTTATGTTAATTTGGTAGAGCAGGTTTAAAAGTATGATCAGTGAATCGTTTTTTATGGTTCTCTTAGAAACTAAAGGAACATTGGAAACTCTACTACCATCAAACCTAACCTATTTGTTGAGTTTATAAAATGTCATTAAGGGCCGTCAGATAGTTTTTGCCTGAGCTTATCTTTAGTAATAGTTGGTTATAGTCGGAAAGTTGAGGACTTACCATAGTCATGAGTTTATAAATACCAATTTCTGTACGTGTGTCATACAACATTTACGAGAAAATAGTACAACAGGAAATGATACGAACTCTTTCACTAGACTATATTTGATAGCAAATAAGAAGTTAAGTAAACACATAGGTTATTCTCGGAATTGAATAGTGAAATTTGAATAATTATTGAAATTCTGTGAAATTTTCTGCTTTGGAAGCTGAACTAACTGGCTGACATTATTAATTTCACACGTATTATGTTGAACGGGAGAATGTGGCGTAAATGTGTTAAAAATTTTATTTTCTTTTTACTATAAATAGATAAGCTTTTAAACAGCCATTTTTCAAATTTTCAAAGATGTCAAGTCGTCATGACATGTTTATTCTTTAAAATTATGTATCAGGCCATTAAAATATCAGTTCTTACATGATTTTTGCATTAGGTATTATACCCGTAATTGTCAAGTTCAGATAAGACATTTTGAGTATTGGTTAATTCCTTTAAAATTCAATATTTTTCTGTGAAAATAGTTAAAGCCCTGTAATAATATGAAGATGATAGATTAGTTCAGACGGATTTAACTAATGTGCTATAGCTAATCAAATCTCCTGCATGCATGCATGGGATTCCATATTGATTGATTACTATGACCAGATACCATTGATTAATTGGTGAGTGGCCAATACGGGTGGCTTGCCTTTTGCTACCGATTCGCATGCCTACATTTTCAATTGGGATTAGGGTAGATAATTAGGGGCACGGAATCCAGCATATCGGCAATTATCGCCGTGGCAGATATCAAGTTAACTGTTCATCGGTTAGCTGTAAGTTATTAATCGTTATTAAATACTCGTCATCAACGTAATACTAACCTATTACGTTGATGACGATTATTTTTAGGGTTTCGTACCTCAAAAGGAAAAAAACGGAAGCCTTATAGGATCACTTTGTTGTCCGTCCGTCTGTCCGTCTGTCTGTCTGTCAAGACCCTTTATCTCGTAAACGCGTCGAGTTATTGAGTTGAAATTAAAATCATAAACTCAAATCTACAGTTCCTTGAAGCTGTGGAAAAATCAACAATCGAAGTTAACGTAAAAAAAAGATACGGCCGTTTATGCCGCAAAAAACGTATATTTCTCTCATGGGAATCAACATTTTTAGGGTACTTCCCATTGACCTGAATTCATGAAATTTGGCAAGAAGATAGATCTTAGAGTACAAGTACAGGAAAGAGTCTGAAAATTGGGAGTTTATAGTTTTATCATATAAAAAACATTTTTTACGATTACAAACTCATATTTTCGGTTGAACAATTGACCGTGACGTACATTGATGTATGGGAGAACATTTTTTCACCAACAAAGTTAAGTTTGTCCTTCGATTTTACCTGCTATACTTTGCTTTCATAGTTTATAAACTTCCGCAGGTAATTTTTACTCGGAAAAAATCTAGACTCGATCGGAACCCTCGGTGCGCGAGTCAGACTCGCACTTGTCCGGTTTTTATATTGTAAAGAAAAGAAAAAGTACATATTTTCATCGAACTGAAATGCATACAAAATTATAAACTTAAACTAAAATGCCTTAGCCGAAATGGACTTAGTTGAAACAAATACTATCGTTAACAATTGACTGGTAATAAAAAAAGAAAATACCAGAAACTAGGCAGAATGCGGATGGAGGATGGCGCTTTTTATATCGGTTTTGGAAAGCACAACTACTTAAGGGGGTGTAACACTATAATTCAAAGGCGTGTTTAAAACTAATCACTCATTGTTGCCGTTGAGTAGAATTTACATAAAATGTTGTCGGTATGTAATGCTTCGTTATGCTTCGATTAAAAATAGTAGAAGTTTCAATAGTTTTATTTTCAACCATACTAATTTATTTATACCAAATACGATGAATAATTCACAGAACAATGTTAATGAATGGTGTCTACGAAATAAAATGTCAAAATTCCTGAAACAAATATGAAGTATCTCATTCCAAAACTTTGTGGAGTTCATTTAAACGCAGCCCGGATTAAGAAAATCACCGTCCAACATTTTTAATTCAAAAATATTATTTTTCGTTTATGAGGTGACATAAATTAGGGGAAGCAGTTATTTTTGCGAATATATTTATGAGTTTATAAACGGCTGCCATAAATCCTGGCTCATTAACGTAAGGAACGCGTATTGCGTATTTCGTCCCGCAATGGAACGCGAAAAACAATATTTTCTACTAATGCACATAAAAAGGCATATTTTCGCGCCTTTTCGTGTTGAAGAATGTTTGTAATATACTAATACATTACTAAATGCATGAAGAAAATGCCGTCACGACACAATTGCTTGTACCTACTTAGCCCAATTCAACAAAAAATGCTTTCAAGAAAGAGCTAGGATAAGGTTTTTAAATAGATTCTTCAAGACTTAAGATCTTCTAAGGCGTATTTAAATGGAAGCTTTAGCGAAAGAGTTTCCCAGCACTTTTCTCGAAAAAGACTCAATTAAATTGGATTGAACCGAAAAAACGGTATGTGCTCAGTGATTTACGGTGGGTTCTTAGAAAAGGTTTTCTAGTAGTAGGGTGTTGCAATAGATGCTGACATCGAGGATAGCTGAGGGTTACACTATCGATTTTCAATGTAGACAGGTTTTACTAAAACTTACTTTGGAAATGAGTTACGATACTCGTTCATCGAGAAGACTAACAGCACTATGCTAGAACTTATTAAAATTACGAGAGCAAGATCAATAGGTATTTATTTATTTTTTCATTAGCTTAGGTTTTAGACAGTGTGTGACTTCTATCATTGATTGTGTGTTGTTTTATGAATGATGGTCATTGACATAACATATTTACATATAGTAGGTAAGGACGGGCGGATCTCATGTTTCTCCAAGGCTATTAACTGGCCCGTAATAAGTCCGTCTACACCGAAGCGAACTTTCCAAGCAATCGGCAATCTTCGGAAGCGGTCGTGTAAAAATGCCATGCTTCTTGTATGGTGAACGCCTTGAAGCAAATGTTCGGATGGCCGAATCTTTACTATTAATAAAGCTTTTACTTATTTTTAAAATTAATACACTCACACGATCAGTTACGAACTTAGCAACCCCACCCAATTTTTTCCCGAATCCAACAACATTGGAGGGCACAATACACATAACATTTTAAAATAAACCGTTCCGAAATGAAAGCCTCTAAATCATGAGTCGCAGTTCTGTCCACATGCCACAGCAGCCCAGACGCGTTACTGCGTGTTACCCGGATCATAAAACATTCCGGACCAATCCAAACCGGACCGGACCGGCCCGAATATTGTCCGGGTAATATATCGGCCCCCTAACTTTGTGATTTCATTGTTTGTGAATATTTTTATGAAAGTATTGTAATGTTATCGTCTTTTTGCGGTTTGTTATTTTAAGTTTGGGTTTGGCACTTCAAAGTTGTCTGCGGTTTATTAAAGTGTCAATGGTTTTGATTGGCGGTTGTCCAATCAAAGTAGATACAATGGGTTTTGACACTAAGATTTAAAGAAACAAATTTAATACAATAATTAGGTCTGAAAAGGCACAATTTAGTTTAGTTAGCTCTTCCCTTTTCTGTTTAAGAGTTGTATGTGATACCTAAAGACTGACATAGTGCTACCAATATATTTGAGGAGCTCGTGGCTAAATAATATCAGCCACACGGGTCGATCTTCAAGGTTAAGCAACGCTTGCCGAGGTCGGTCTGTGGATGGGTGACCATCTTAACATTTCGAAATGCTTCGGTGCCTCGGAAAGCACGTTTACCGTTGGTCTCTACTGTTATTTGTAGATCTTTAGCAGTCGTTACGGATTGCCAGAAGCCAGAAAATCTGACACCAGTCTTGCCAAGAAGTACCGTATAACCCAGTTAAAGGGTTGTGGAAGTCTAGTGGGCAGCCGCTCCACGTAAAATACTGGTATTCAGCTGAATCCAGTTTGAATGGTAGCCGACCCCAATATAGTTGGGAAAAGGATAGGCAGATGATGAGTACTATCAATATATATTTAATAATATAAATATAAGGCGGTCAACTTTGTAAAATATCAAACGGACCACTCTTGCGCCTCACTATCCACAAGAAGACTGCGGATGTATCGGTGGTGCACTTACATTAGAAACAAACAACATAACTACTGAATCTCACTTTTAAAATCGTTTTTTTTCGCCTTGAGAATCTTCTTAATATAAAATTCTCGTGTCACAATGTTAGTTACCATACTCCTCCGAAACGGCTTGACCGATTTTATGAATTTTTATATGCAAATTCAGTAGGTCTGAGAATCGACTACTATCTATTTTTCATACCCCTAAGTGATAAGAATTGTCCACCCCTAACATTATTTTTTTTATTTTTTGAAATTTTTTTATACTGTGGCATTAAAAAATACATGCAACCCTAATTTTTCACCCTTCTACCACCAACCTTTTTTTTATTATAACGATATTAGTACTTTAATTATTTTCTACTCTCGGCGGTCGATAAATAATTGATCATTTACCACTCGATCAGTTATTCTTGACTATTTATTAGAAATTTAAATAGAATTGAAAAAAATATTTTAGTGTTGGGAAGCTTATTTATTGAGGGAGGCTTTAGGCTATATTACACCACGCTACGGCCAATAGGAGCCGAGCGTTCATAAAAATGAGACGCAGACGAAATTGCGTGGGTCAGCTAGTAATATATATATTTCTTGTGTACGTGTGTATGTCACTTAACTTCTCCTAAACGGCTGGACCGATGTTGATGAAATTTTTTGTGTGTGTTCAACCATTCTCGATGGTTTAGATTGAATTCAAAAACTCATGGTTGCTACTGAGAAATTAGCACCAACATTTTTTTTTGGCCCGTGTGCTCCCGAGGCCCTTTCATCTTTCTATGGGCAAGTGTTCTTTTTATAATAATATTATAATTATGTGCCTGATGGTGAACCTGACCGGGGATGGTAAATACAAGAAGAAAATACCAGGAAATGGAGGAGCTCTTCCCCAGCAATTACACTATATCCATACTAATATTATAAATGCAAAAGTTAGTCTGTCTGTTACCTCTTCACACATAAACCGCTGAACTGATTTAGATGAAATTTGGTATAGCATCTCTATACCTTGAGTCTCGGAAAGGACATAGGATTAGTTTCTATCCCAGAAATCATACTTTAAAGAGGGTGGAAGTGTGTATGGTACTCTGTCATAATCATGAAACTTCGTATATATATAGTCCTCGTGACCGATTTTGGCCATGGCGGCCAATCTCAACGGAGACTATCCATCGGCGCGGAACATATTATAGTGCACAAGCGCGCAAACATAGTTTGGTGGTGTGATACCTCCGTGCCTCGGCAAGCACGTTAAGCCGTTGGTCCTGTTTCGTATATAGACACTTGATCAAAATATAAATGTTAATTTTCAAGCGGTTTTGAAAAACTTGTATCTTAAAAATAAAAATGTCTGCCCAAAGGAACTATTTCACGCGTACGAAGTCGCGGGCAAAAGCTAGTAACTTACTAAAAAACTCAAACTTTCTTCTCAAACCACTTTTTCCCCATCTTGTTTTTTTATTCGTTTTGCAATTTTTCCTTGCTTTAAAAATACCTTAATGACACCTTCGAAGCAACTACACAGGACTGAGAGGCTACTATCTGCGCCATTTTCTACGTCCCCTTATTTTCCTTTCTTACAAGTATGATAAGATTGATCGGGTGTAAAAAGGAAAACAAGAATCTTTTTGTAAGAGAACAATTTAAAATGTTGCTAGTTGCAGATACCCTTATTTTTATTAAAAAAAAAACGTTATCGTTTACCGACTAAATGGCAGATTCCTAATTTAAATTCTTGACGGCGAATATGAATTTGGAATCTGGTAATTAAGTGCTAACGTTTTTTTTAAAGACTATAAAGTGTTACGATTTATAATAACGATAATGCTTGTATTCAATACGAATGTTTTAAATCAAAAACTTTACGTTTTTTTATGGAAGATCAACTCATTTTGTATGTAATAACAGACTTCAGATCACTCAAAACGAGACGTTGATTTTTCATTTGTTTGTGGGATGTTTCAAGTCATCTAGTCTGGACGGAATTACCGATTTTTTACGAAAATTATACATAGCGGAATGTAATTTTCGTAGTCAGCTTTTTCTCATTGAAAATATACTGTTTCACCCCCGCTAAATAAGTAAAATTGAAGCTAATATATTTTTATATACAATTGATGTCAATATTAATAACGTCTATCCACTTCAAATTCTTAAAAAAGACTACTTGGGTTTTACTTACTTAAATCGTGTTTACAAAGTTAGAATAACGCCGTATTTACGGTTTTAACAGGGCTTATTTCAACAACTAAGAAACTCTGTCTTAATTCCAGAAATCTTATCTTCATTAAATAAAATTTTCTTTATGGCTTCCGAGAATAATATTTTAACCCAGACGATTTTATCGTTTGCCTACATTTAGGCGTATTTCATTAAGTAATTCTTTATTGCAACAGTTACGGTTAAAGCCTTTACAATTTTATTTACTTTTACATTGTAAAATCATGTTTTCGTTTTAATTAACCACCTATCAGATGTTTTTATAAATGGGTACTACTAATATTCTATTATCTGTACAAACCACCAAATCTTTTCATTTTAAAGGTATACCTTTGAAATAGGTATAATAATAACAAACTAAGTTAAAAAAGAATTCATAGAAAATATTTGTTATTAAAATGGTTGATATGAACAGGGTAATAAAACGATAAAGGCCATAAAATACGATTAAGAGTTAAGAAAAATAAATAGTAAATGGCTACTCTGCAATTTTTTTTGCGAAAATCAGCCAGTTAAAAATTTAGTCTTACAGAAGAGCAATATTTATTTGAATCTTTATGGCTCGGTCTTTCAAAATGCACGGAGCACTCATTTATTATTTTAAATAACTTCAAACGATTCTCAAAAGCTAACAAAGAGAATATAAGAAAGAAAAATCATAAAATATCATTGAGTCACAGTTACGAGTTTTTTTGTTGATAGTAACTTTTTGGAGTTCAACTGCAAACTGAGTAGGTAATAAGTTTGTATTTTTAACTTAGTAGTGGCGATTTCAGTCGCTTTTGATCCATCAGTTTTATGATATTTCCTGGCGCGGTAGTGATTAGCCGTCTTGTCAGCAACTGCAATGCAACATGCTGTTTTATTATTAAGAAAATAGATATATCAATGTATTCACTTATAATTTAGTATTGTTCGTTTCCAAGCTTGCTTCCTACCTAGAAAATGGATTTCATTTATTCACAAACAGTATCGGTTTTCCTGAATTCCATAGCATCATCATTGCTCATAAAAAACAAAAGTGGATTGCCACTTATCTAATATTCGAAAACAACTTTTACTATCTTTGATTTGATTGTATTTTAGGGTAATAAAGGTTCAATAAATTACCGCCAGCGCCTTCTATTGGATATAAAAAGGTCAACTAAAGTGTCATAGATCGCCGTCGGGACCCACAGTTCTGTGGCGCCGCCCACTAATA
This sequence comes from Mamestra configurata, assembly GCA_002192655.3. NCBI lineage: Eukaryota > Metazoa > Arthropoda > Insecta > Lepidoptera > Noctuidae > Mamestra > Mamestra configurata. The sequence goes on along the minus strand of NDFZ01005398.1, from coordinate 118,353 downwards.
CGTTTTTACAATCGTCCAGCGGTAATAAAACAAGGATGGGGCTCGGATTAAGCTCGTTTATCATTCGTTTTGATGGCCCTTTTTGCTGTAATCATTCATTTTTCTTCCGTCGTTTTCTGCTTCCTTTGCGTTTAAATGCCTTTTGTTGTCCGCGCGGTAAACTCTTTTTATCAAATTAACTCACCTTAAGTTTTTCGGCGTTTATTTATTGGACTCGTAACCTTTGTGCATGGACGTGGAGGGCGGGTGTTCGCGTCACTAATTTTTGTTACTTAATGACGAGAGTCGCGTGTTTAGTAGCGGGCCTTAAATTCTTCATGTCGTGGCTGTTAAATCAATTAGCCAGCCTGGGGACGTCTTAAAAGCTTTAATAAAACTAGTTTCTGAACAAAACTTGACTTAAGTCCTGACGTAGAGAATGTAGCTCTAAGCAGCAGCTTATTTGCTATAAAATTCGCTTTTGTAATTGCAAAATATAATAACTTACAGTTGGTATTATGGCGTGTCGGTCGCTATGAAATTTTAATTGCTTCATTTTCATTGTGTTCGACTGTTTCTGTACGTGCGTAGGTATTTGTGAGTTGTTTCGTACAGTATTGTATGGCTACATGTCAGCTGAATTATATGTGACAGGTGCATGAAATATTTGAATGTTTAATAAAAATACTATTCAAAAGTTGTCAGATTTAATTATTAGGTAGGTAATACGAGCACTTCTGTGTGGCTTTTGTTTTGCTTTACCAAAAAATGTTTAGCCATTTTCTATTTTTAGAAAACCCGTTCCGTTTGTTTCGGTTTTCTAGGGATGATAATAATTCAAAGTAAACAAGTTAACTTATTAGCAATATTTTACTTTTAAAGAAAATATCTGTAAATTGATACAAAACTTATAACATTGAATTACTCTAAAGCCACTTATATTAAAACCCCTCCTTCTAATAACAAGATAAACTCAATAGTTAGATAAGTACTCCAATAACTTGCGTGAGCGTCTAACCTGTAACAGCCGAACTTGGCGTCCATTTACATTACGTCAAGTTTCAAAGTTAAAGTAAACCTTTTGGCAGTATAAAGTAAACAAAGAAAACCGTAGTGTCACGGTCGTGAAGGTCTCTAAATCAATTAGAGGCAAGTCGGTGCGTCCCCGGCGGTTTAATAAGAAGTTACGACGACACTGCGTCCACCCATAAAATGCTGACCACTGGATCCTAACAATGGACGCCCAGATAATGGAAAATTGTCTAAAGGGATTTTTTTTTATTATAACCACGCTGTATCCACTCTAGTTTGTGACGAGAATTTGTGGTGATTTTCTACCATTGTCCTTTAGTGTGGACGATCTTTTTTATTCTAAAAATAGTGACAATGTCTCGGGTGCCTCGAGGTCGATATTTTTATCACATGTTTGAATGTTTTTTTTTAAACCTAGTCTCGTTTGTATGAGTAAAAAAACTTTTATCCAGGCACGGTTACGAGTATGGTAATTAAAGTAATTATCCCTTTGTAGCTTAGTTACCGGCAAGTTTAATGAGAAAAGCCCCTGCACCGCATTGGGACAATACACTTACCATCTTGAAGCCGGCCATTTTTTCGTAAGCTGACGTAAGGGTCCCATAAAAATCATTTATTATAAAAGTTCGACTATAAGTTTGTCCTACCTATACGGTAAGTTTTGTACACTTTCAAAGTTCTGTGTGAAAATATTTTGCTTACTCATACCTAGGGACTGCGTTGTTGTATTTAATTACTATGGTTTGTGGTACAAAAAGAAAACATCATTGCCATTTATTGTATTCCCCATGGGATGCCATAGTTATTTTTTTTGTGAATTATTTCCTCAAATAAAACATATTGATTTAGTTACGTTTATCTACGAAACCCAAATAATTCGTGTCAGTTTCAGCAAGTCAATCAGTAATTCAAAACTCGACGTGGGTCGAAAGCGTCCCTACGGTAGTTAATCTCAAGATCTCAAGTTTATTATCTTCAGAAAATATCGCAGGTTTGCATCGCAAATCAATTTATGTGTAGTGGACGATGATTTTTGCGAGGACTTAGTGCGTGCGTCGGGTCCACAGTAAAGCGCTTGTTTAACACCCCGGGGACACTGTGCCTCCGAACGCTATAAAAACCTGTATAATTTTATTTTGCCTTCAGGACTCGTGATATAGCGTCGCCATTAGCCATAAGGCAATTTGGGAGAAGATATTTCGTAATATAAACGCAGAAGCACCTTGGTCCTTGACACTTCTCAAAATGGAAGTATTTCGTCTGCAAAATATATTTTTAACCTAAAAGGTGAACGCGATTCGAAGTAAATATTTTCAATCTTTAGGTAATTAAGACAGTAAATTGTTAGTTTATTTTCTTTACAACACAACCCGTTCGATATATTCCCCCATGCTGAACATGTTGGCGCACGCGAGCTACTCCAGTCACTTATGTTTATCAACTGAAGTACTACACGAGTACATAAACAGCTGAAGTATTTTTTTGCGTTCACCGACGGCCATGAGTGTTGAACTGTTTGCGAACAAACTTCTATCGTAATGAAAAGTAAATTCCTCCCTTCGCCGTTCACGAAGACATCAATAAAACTATTTCTCTTGACTCCCCGGAGGCTTTACTTTTGAAAAATATTTACTTATTCTACTGGTGCGGTCTCGGTTTTATGGGTGCCTAACTAGCGGATCGACGGCGACGTCGCTGTATTTTTCGATATTTCTTCAATTTATTGGATTTCTTTACGGACGGTGAACATTTTACCCGATTACAGTGCGGCGCAAAAAGTACAATATTTCTTCTGTGGGATATAATTTGGCTTCACAAATGCTACAGTCAAGTCGGTATTTTTTAATTAAGTAGGTCTTCAAGAATACTGAAGTTCTTTGGTCACATATGCAGGTATGAGAACTCGATGGAGAGACTGGTGATTCAGGGCCAGGTGGAAGACAAGAGAGCACGCGGGCGATCACCAACTCGCTGGACTGACCCGATACGAACAAAATACCGAGTCCACTATGATCCAGTGTACTCCTATTGTGACCAACCCACCGAAATGAAAGCGCATTGCTGAAAGAGTCCTCTGGAAAGTCGACGGCACACTGAACATCTCTCGCGCAACTACGACCACTTTGACAAGAGTATCCGTCTAAGAAGAAAAAGAAGGGTCTTCAAGAGTTCTGTCTGACCGACTTAATCACTTGTCTTCAGTTAACCTTATAATCTGTCTTAATTGTATTGCCTACCTTCTCAGTTTTAAGGCTTCTCGGTCGAAATTCTTCCGAAGAAGTCAACTTCCTTAAACGTGATCACATCTAGTGCATACTTTACATGTATGTTCAGTTATTATTTATACATATTTTATGATTCCACATATTATTTGGTAAACATCAAAGTTAATTTTGTTTATTCATGGTATTTACAGTCATTCACAGTGTACTTAATAAGTACTTACTGAGCAAGGCGTTAGACATGTGGACATTAATGCTTTCGTAAATATGGACCACGGCTAGAGTCAACAGTTTGCGACGTTCCCCGAACTTAAGTGTCCATTTGGTTAGGTCTACATTAAACCTAGTTTGAGATTTCTTATCTAAGTGTAGATTTGAAGTCTCCTGGGGTGCTATTTAAGAAAAGTGTGTTAAAAAAGTCTACACTGACTTTGAAACTTGACGACTTCTCTTGGGATTCAAGATGGAGCTATTGATCCATCTTTACGTTGTTTTATTAAATAATTTATATCACTCCATTTTAAGGTTGTCTGGACTATCATTTAATGTATAAGAAAATCATTGTATCTATAGAATTAGTAATGAAGAGCTGTGATTCAATTTTAATTTATGCCTACCTATCTGTTCTCTTACTATTGGCTCAGGAATTAACTTTCGTATCCTAAGTACGGGGTGTAACGATGGAACATAAAACTTAAAAAAGGACTCATTGTAATGAACAACTTTTAAAATGGGATTAGTTCTGAATCGCGAAAAAAAATGTCGAGGTTTGCAAACATAAATGTATGGCAGTTCCAGATTAAAAGTTGCTCATAATAATTAATAAAATGATCTCTTTTCAGGTTTTGTGTTGAATCTGTGCGTTTGAAAATTAACTATCTATTGGTCTAGAGAAAGAATAGTTGACTGTGAATCATAAACACGTCATGCACGTCAAGTTATTGCTGCTAAGCAATAATAATTCCTTAGCCGTCTTTTACGACGTCATTTAGAAGACATAATCATCCCTAGATGTGTATTCTTATCCAGAAAACGTATTGTGTACTGCATCATATTCTTGATTAAATGTTTACGATCCTAGTCGCCGTATGTAGCCTTTTAATAAGGTTGTTTCCTTGGCGAAACCTCTCAAGTACCGCTCGCTCGACGGGCTGAACCAAGACGAAGGTAGATAATAATATAAAACGGTAAGCTTGTTAAGTGTTACCGGGAAAGAGGTGCAACACTCAACAGTTATTATTTTTGTATGTTCCAGAAGATATAAAATCAAAAACATGATTATGATTTCACCATCGTTTTAGTACGTTGCTTGGAGCAACAAAGCGTATAGTAAAGTTACTTGTTTTCTGTGTAATCGGGTGGTGCAAAAAAACTTGAATTTTCATAGTTAATCTACCTAGTTTCTGCAAAATGGTCCGCCCGCGTGATAGTCGAATATTCTCCCATGGGAACATAATTACTCTCCGTCTCCGACAGTGTCCGATTCCAAGACTTCTTTTTAGTATATTTCTCATGTCAATCTTGAATTGGCTACTTAAATTGAGCGTAAAAAAATCCAGCAATCCAACTTGTTTTCTGTGAGTTACTGAGCAGAAACACGTCCAACCCTTACGCAAAACCCTTTCACTAAACACACAAAAAAACAAGTTGTTTCATAACACATCTTCAACTACTAATAACCCTTAAACCGTCACGTTATAAGTTATCCCTTATCACTCTTCCCATCGCTAAAACGTGATTTCCATCGCGACATGTAATAGGCGCAGGTGTAAGCATTATATTGAGTCGGCCTGTCATCGCGTCGCCCTTTATAAGGGCTCTTACGACCCGCTTAAGTCGCCGGGCGTCGCAGGTGACGACCACTTAACGACTCTACTTTTACTACATAATACATGGCATATGTAATGACTAGATAGTGTTAATGTGGATACGTTAATTTTAGAATTGTGTGTGGGTGGGATTGTCTGGGAGATTTTGGATCTCATTTGTTGTTGAAACGTTATATTTTGTAGTTTCTTGATAACTACAGGTTTTGACATACTTATTTAGGTAAACAAAAAGGTTCTGAGTGCTAAAACGGCCTATTTTTAATCTAGCCGTTGCTGTCCTATTGCTGGTCAAATGCCTCCCCCAAGTCCTTAAGTTCTTCTAAACATTTTTCTTCCGCAATGTCTCGAACCAGCCCACAAGTAGAAGTATCTTTATTTCAATCAAATTGTATGACGTCAGTTCCTTGTACAATCCCCGTATTTAGACATAATTATCTTATTTAATCCTTAACGGCTTAAGAAACGCCACTTTTATAAACAAATCTATGTACCTAGTTACATAACTAGCGGCCAAAAAAAGGTAATACGCAAAATCTTTATCACCTCATTTCAGCCGTAAGATATTATTATTTAAGAAAGAATCCTTACAACTTCTTACACGTGTTTGCACTCGCTAAATAAAGACCTCACTACACGTCACTATGTACGTACTGAAAGAATCTAGCTGGCAGTTTATAAATCTTATATAATACTTGAAAACTTTTTCGTCTATTCTGAGTGGAATAAAACTTGACAGGTCAGCTGTCGGCTCGCGGAAGTTACGTAAAGGACGACTAATGGAATTTTATTCTCGTTTTGATCCTAACAAGGGTGTGTCCTTTTCAAAGTTGCTCTTAAGTTGTTGTATGTTTTTATAGTGAACTAGCTTTTGTCTGCGACTTCGTACGCGCATATCCCGTTTTTTCCCGTTCTCGTAAGTATTTCGGGTAATTCTCTCTTAGTGCTCCTCTACGGAGTGAAGGAAACCTACATGCCAAATTTCAGCTTTCTCTGTCCAGTAGTTTCAGCTGTGCGTTGTCTGTCAGTCACTCAGTCAGTCAGTAACGGAAGGATTTTATATAATAAATTGATAATTACCAATAAGTTAGCTAGATGTTAGTTCTTCAGGTGAGATTGTGGTCAAACGCGATCTCTAATAATAAAATAAAGTAGCTTCTAGCTTGGAAACAGATTTTTGGTAACGTTTTTTAGGTCTGACTACCCCGTTAGTTAGTGACTAACCGGCTACCGAGCCCAGTATCCCGTACGTCGGTACGAACGTGACACTGGGCTCGATAGCCGATGTACGTACGGGATACTGGGCTCGATAGCCGGTGTACGTACGAGATTATGGGCTCGATAGCCGGTTCATTTACGTATATTTATGTTTTTATTTTCATATGAAATGTCTTAGTAGCAGGTTCTAGGTTATATGCATGACCTGACCCTGATACGTGACCCAAGGGCTGGCTTTTACCTTGGTCAAAGAATAAGCATTGCCATACAACGTGGCAATGCCGCCAGTCTTTTGGGGACACTTCCAGTCGACAGCGATGCGGATGAATTTTTTGACGCCATATTTTAGGGTTTATTTAGTTAGGAGATTTTATTTTTATTTCTAGTGTATATAGTTAGTTAAGTATTTATGGAATAAACTTATGAGTACCTACGTGGCGCTATGTTTTATTGTGTCTGTGACTTATTGGATTTGCCTCGATTTTATTACTTAAGATCTTTATTAGGTATATAAAGTATCTAGACTTTAAACGTTGCTGCCATCGTCGATGTTCTGATACAAAACTGAAAATGTGATGAAACCCAAACATTACAAGTAAACCCCAGAACTTTTTTTCANCACTTCACGTGACCCAAGGGCTGGCTTTTACCTTGGTCAAAGAATAAGCATTGCCATACAACGTGGCAATGCCGCCAGTCTTTTGGGTACACTTCCAGTCGACAGCGATGCGGATGAATTTTTTGACGCCATATTTTAGGGTTTATTTAGTTAGGAGATTTTATTTTTATTTCTAGTGTATATAGTTAGTTAAGTATTTATGGAATAAACTTATGAGTACCTACGTGGCGCTATGTTTTATTGTGTCTGTGACTTATTGGATTTGCCTCGATTTTATTACTTAAGATCTTTATTAGGTATATAAAGTATCTAGACTTTAAACGTTGCTGCCATCGTCGATGTTCTGATACAAAACTGAAAATGTGATGAAACCCAAACATTACAAGTAAACCCCAGAACTTTTTTTCAAAAGTAAATTTGGGAAAAGATTATACAACCTCATTTTCTTGTCCCTCTGATCTAATTCGAACATCGGGCTTCGTATTCAGATAGAATTTAAAATATTCCTAATATTGCATGCGAGCAGGCAGGTAGGTACCTACCTAATATAAAAATTCCATAATATTTTTTCTGTTTTTTTTACCCCAATTAATTTCGGGTCGGTCGTCGGTTCGGAAAAAAAGACACAAGGTCGGGTTATGTGTAATAAAAACTGGCCAAGTGCGAGTCGGACTCGTGTGCAAAGGGTTCCGAACGAATTTCATTTTTTGTAACATGTTATTTTAACACTGTAGACATTTTATACGTTTTCCTGTAATCTACAGGTAAAGATCTGCGTTTTTTTTTTCAAAATAATCTCCGAAACTACTGAGTCTAAAATCAGGTTACTTGTCGTCTAATTTCTTGAATAACTTCAAACTATTTATTTTTAAATTACGAAAAAATATAATTGAAACCCTCATAATAGTCTTTTCATTTAAAATTTCAAACGGCACAGTTTGAAAAACTTTGTTTTAAATTTTCTAGTTTGCCCCCGAAAAAATGACCACCATACTCACATTTATTTATATACGTAAGGAGTTCATAACTCCTGTGACCCAAACACGGATGTATTGTACGGATGCAAGCACGGATGCACGGATGAAGCATGTGTACCAAATTTCAATAGAATCGGTCCAGTAGATTCGGAGAAAATTCACTGTGACAGACGAACAGACAGAGAGACATCTGAGTGATCCTACAAGGGTTCCGTTTCTTACGGATGTTCGGAACCCTAAAAACAAAAAAAAAAGTAGGTATTATAAACAGAAATATCTGAATATTACCTACTGCGGTATAAAATTTAATCAGTAGTGAATTCTCGGAATTGGATAGAACATAAACAACTAAATGGAAAATTGAGGTTATTTGATATGCTTGAAATATAGTTTTTGCCCGTTGAGGTTATATTGAGTTTCTGTGAATATTATAAATTAAAGTTTTTTAGATATACCACACAATTGTCGTATATTTATGTAGATACACATCGTACTGTCCATGACTGTTTCAGGTTTCTAAATTTTCATTTAGACCCGTCAAACCCGCATGTACAGTCTACATCAAAATATATTTTCCATTGTGTGTAAAATAAATAAACCGCTCTCAAACAACGCATTAAGCAATATATTTTCCAGGCTTTTGTAACTGTTGGTACTGCCGGTTACACAAACTTAAATTATACTGTTTTGAGCCTAGAACCTTACAAAAGTACCTAGATGCTTTGTTTAGTAACTTTACTCTGAATAATACAATTCATTAAAATGACTAACAAGCGCGTGTACCCAGCTTAGTATATATGAGTATTTTACTTTATTTTCAGGACTGCTTTGTTTATCATTTTGCCAGGTTAATTTAACAGGAAAAGATGTATTGAATTATTTTCACGTGTCCTTACTTGAAATTAAACATTTTTGTCGGGGACTGTACCTGTTTCCCGCGTGAGAGTCGGAAGCGACTGTGAAAGCTCGGCATACAATGGCTGACAGTATAATATTAAGTTTCACTTGTTTGAGGGCAGCTTTTTATTGTGGTTCTTACAAAAAACACTCCGACACATCACATAATATGATGCATCATATCACTCATGGAAAACTAGACTTGAAGAAGGAATTTTAACTAGGTACACCCACGGTAGATCCAACAATTCATTATGACTTTTAAGTTTTATGGAACACTACCTAGCTGCCGCCTGCGGTTCCACCCGCGTGCATATTGAAAATTATCCCAAGGGAATATACTCCCGGGATATATACTATCCTATGTGTCAATCCAGACTATAATCCACGTCTGTACCAAATCTCATCAATATCCGTTCAGCCGTTCTGACGTGATTGAGTAGCAAACATCCTTACATATCTATTCATCCAAAAATCCAAACGTTCGCATTTATGTATAGTATTAGTATAGATATAGTTTTTTTTTTATTTTGGAATGGAAAGGATGGGAAATCATCAAATGACTTCTTTCGCTCTGGGTGGTCGCGGAAGGGCGCTCCTACTGACTAAATCCCATCCGTGTTACTTCTAAAGCCCTTTGCATTCCAGGGCCGCGGTGACTCTTTCGAACAAACTCCGCAACCCTGGGGATATAGTACTATTAAAAATAATATTAAAAATATTTTGTCGATGTCTATTAAAACTTAGGAATAAATGACACTAGAATATCAAAGTTAAAGTTTAGCCATATTTTTACTATATGGTAAAGGAAAACGAACTGTTCAAAATTAAACATAACACACATAAGTTGTAAGTACCTTCCAAATTAAAAATAAAAACACATACATGCGTAACTATTTCCGCATGTGTAAAGTAGAAGGGCGAAATTATACAAAACAGATTCTGTAGACCATAATTCCCCGAAAAAACCCCAAACTGGCAACAAATCACGCGACCAAAACTGTTTAAAATACTGCAATGAAACAAACGCTACTGAAATGCAGCAAACCGTATCAATATTTCATCCGTGATTGTATTCACGATCAGTTAAATTTCGATTTCCTTAGTCAATGAACGAACAAACAATTCAATCGTAGACATTAAGTTAACCGACGGTAATTCCACTGACTACGTTTTCCTGTTTATTTTCGCGATGTGAGCGTAAACACAATTCTACTGTGTTACCAAATAAAACCTTATATTTGTTGACAAAGGTTTCATAATTTAACAATTTGCCAGTTTACTTAATGTTCATACACGCGTTTCTATATTCAGTATGTCTTCCTGTCTGTGTTGTCGGGAATACACTTTGGCCCTTATTTAAAAAACTTCTAACCATATTCACATTCGTTTAAATACTGATTTGCAGATTTTTTATTCATACTTCTAGATTGAGAAATTGAATTTAAAGCGACTATTCAATATTTAAACCAATCATTTGGTTCAAAGTTTTTATATAAAGACAGTTTAAGTTTTTTCTTGACCTATATTACAGAAGAATATTACACATATATCTATGTAGGTATATTTGAGGTTTGACTAAGAATGTGAGTGCTATTATAAAAGGCAAAACAGATAGAATTCTTTAGGACTCACATAAGCAGAAGCGCGTGAAACACTTGACCACAGACAGCGTACATTTTTACAGTGTTTTATAAACACATCGTAGGAACTGAGTTTTGGTCTTTTGCTTTTATTTGTTATGTAAAAAAATAGTACTTACAAATATATTAATATAAATAGGAAGAACTCCATTTCATTTTTGATTTTCTAATATTGTAGAAGGTTTATCATGATTAAATAATTTCATTTTAATAACTTGGAGAATCGGTATTGTTTGTATCATCAATATAAGCTCTACAGATAAAATAGCTGTAGTAAATGCCATCAAATTGCTGTATGGATTACTAAGCTTTCCAGCATTATTACCTATAGACAAAGCGAAAGCATTAAAACATTTGAAGTCATCCGTAAAAACGAATAAACACAAATCAAAAAGTGGCGCCCTCTATTTTCACTTTTACAATGCACATCCTCTCGGGTTTTTCGGATCACCGCCTTTGTCCGTTTACTCAGCAGGAACAATGTCCGGGTCCACAATATATCGTAAGTCTTTGTTAAAATGGCCGCCCTGCCCAGTAGCCGACGGTCTAATTGATTCATGAGGCATATGAGCCAGAGATAAGACCTTAATAACGACTGACACGGCACTTAATTAGTGACGATTTTAGCTTGAATATGGGTAAGATAAGACTGGGCACGGGGAAGTTACATGGTAATGGTCGTTTTCTCTAGTAAAATTTGGTGCCTACTACGGATATACTCGTATATAGTAGAACCTTTATGGTATTAACGTACATGTAATTTGAAAATGGAGCTTGTCATGAAATGGAAGTCCATTATAGGATATTTGACTGTAATTTTTTACATTTCTGAAAACCGATATGGAAGAAAAGATGCTGTAAAAATATTGATCAATCGAAAATCTCTATAAATGACGGAGATTTCAGTTTAAAATTGATGATAAACAGAGACAGCAATAATTGCGTATGACGTCACACGCAAGTCACGTCATAGTTGTATTGCGCCATCCACTACAAACCACTTTGCGTGACAAGGATCTCTATTTTTCCATATTATTATATCGTATAATTTTAGCGACATCTTTCAAGTAAGTATTCATTCATGTTAAATTTTTTTAATTACTTAGTTAAATATTTTAGTAACTCAAGGGGAATTATATGAAGTGATGGTAGACAAAACATCTTTTATATCTTAAGATGTTAACTATTCACAAAGCAGACACAAAAGAAATTCGCCGTGAATCATACGTGATTCACGGTCGGGAAAAGGGGTTGGCACTAAAATGTATTTTTTTTCTATTCCAACGTAGGTACAGATCACGTGAGATACCTAGGCTGTTCCATTTCTGGCACGCAATGCGATCCGATTGCGTTATCTACCGTCCTCTACATCTGCGGTACCTACTTACATATTCTTATTACTCTTGATAATACATTCATTTAGATGAGTCCTGCATAATTTCTGCGTATAATGGACTGACACACATTAGGGCAACATAACCCTTTGTTAGATTGGTTTATAGCGGCAATTAAAAGTACCGTTAAACTAAACTCGGGGTACGCAAAGAAGGGTTAGGTTAGAGGCGACAATGCTTCTGTTTTATGTTTCACTGTTAGTAAGTGTCAATGGTTATTTAAGTGTGATTTAACGATTTGAAAGCGAACGCCACTGAAATCCTGTAAATTCTAAAAGAACAACTTGAAAGTGCGGTGTCAAAGGTAGGTGGTATCTTTGAATTGACGTCTTTACTATTTGTGTAAACGTATTCCTACGAGAATAGACTACTTAAGTTGAAAGCCGAGGTTATCGACACTAAAAGACAAATACAATACACTTAAAGATAATTACTGTCATTTTATCGGCTCATCAACTTGGAAATACCTCCCAAAATAGCTACGCGTGGAATAAAACTACCCGGACTATAAAGAGTTTTCGTGTAATAATACTTGTAATCAGGCTTGCATCTTGATCAGAATCTGCACTGCAGGATAGTCGCCAGTCTTTGAGCGTGATTGTGCAGAAAATCACCCTCACGCGAGAGGCGTTTGTTTTTTTTGGCAAGACATATTTTATCTCACCCAGGGGAAGATAAGTTCACAGGGGAGTTTTATTAACGACAGTTTCGGAGTGGGGACCGCAAAGATTACACTTTTCTATCATGTAAGAGTTTGTTCACTTATGTCAGCCCGTGTTTACCGACCGGGAAACGTTTACCGACGTCTTTAGCAAGTTTAACTACAACAAAGAAATGAAGAATGATAGTTCGTTATTGTTTAGAAGAAACTAATGGTTTCTACATCAGTTTGCACTTTGCTAACTTCTGTTGCTCCCTAAGAATATCGAAGACGGTAATTATAAGATACTAGCTTTGGCCCGCGACTTCGTACGTGCATTTCCCGTATTTTCCCGTTTCCGTAGAAATTTTGGGAAATCCTCTCTTAGTGCTTCCCTACCCTCCCAAGGGCCCTACATACCAAATTTCAGCTTTCTACGACCTGTAGTTTCGGCTGTGCGTTGTCTGTCAGTCACTCAGTCATTCAGTTAGTAGGTACCAGTAACGGAAGAGTTTTTCCGATAAGGAGCTTAAAATCAATCTTGCGTTTCGAGGGCTTATTTTCGCTTTACGTAATTAGGTCAGAAGGCTATAAATAGTCGGTGGGAGCTATAAAATGCGTCAACACTTTACCTGAGAGGCTCGGAGCACGTTGTTATCTTAGTTAGGCCCTCCAGGGTATTTGTAGGGTCCATAAGTAATCGCCATGAAACAGGAGTGCCTCTGGTCGTTTATCACTTGGTCTAATAGAGGTTTTTACCTAATGCCTTCATTCTTTCCGAGGCGGTTTTTGCTCGCCTTCCCTTATTTGTCCTGCAGAATTTCGCTGGAACTTATGACCTGGCCTTAATTAGTTTGTGTTTTGTTTTCTTGACATGGTTTAAAACATGTTTATAAAACATTAATGATAAACAACAAGTTATCAAAGGCTGCGAGAGCAGAATTTGTGCATAAAAGCAAGACAAACGACACATAATATCTAATTGAAGCAACATTAACAATGAAGATAATTATTCTGTTAATACCATTACCTTCCTCAACGAAAGCGAGCTCCCACTTATATCCTACGAGTATAGATACATCTCTATATCAAATACTAAATAGTATAAAACGAAGTCGCAGTCTGATTCTATCTGATTTTTCGCTTGTTGCCTTCTTCGCTGATCAAGTTTTCAATAATAAAAAGAGTGGTAAACAAGAAAGGAAAATTTTATAGTAAACTACTTCTTCTCTCAGTGGCTTCACCCACGTGAATGTCAGAGACCATCCTAAGGTAACATACTCACGGTATGAAAGTATTCTGTATCTTATTAGCAATATTGTCTATCCGTGTACAAAGTTTTATCAAAACCCGTACAGCTGAAGATTTGACAAACAGATAGACAGACAAAATACATATTAGTAGATAATCGATTGCTCCCGAACGAAACCGGGGCGGGTCGCTAGTTATCTACAGACAAAAGTAAACCTAATTACAATACGCCGTCCGGAGTAAAAAGGCCGAAATTACCGTGCAATGCTGTCGCAGCCGGGTAATAGTAAGCAGCGCCGAAAATTACCGACCGGAGTAACTAATACCCGTGAGACTCAGGTGGCACAACACTGGGGTAGAGGCTTAAACGATTTCCCTTTCCCCTAAAACGTGCCATGTTATTGCAGTAAAGCCTAGTTTCAGGTTAGAACAACACTTACCCGCTGCCGTAATAGTGTTGGGCGTTTTTAGCCGGCGTCATCAGTTAAGGGTGAGCTTTTCACTGTTTTCAGCGCTGTTTTAACAATTGTGTTTTCGTGCGTTGTGTTGAAGATTTTTTAATTGGGATTTTTGTTTTGTTTTCTTTGTGGGTAAAGGAAAACGTGATATTATTTTTTCTCTTTTTACGAAATTAGTAACGATTATGGTGTAAGTGCAAGATTCTGAAAACCCTTTTTCGCTAGCAGAGTTCGATTTTTGACCTAAGTTAGGATCATCATCATTTCAGCCAAAAGACATCCAGGGCTGGACATCTACCAGGGTTGCGGAATTTGTTCGAAAGAGTCACCGCGGCCCTGGAACGCAAAGGGCTTTAGAAGGAACACGGATGGGTTTTAGTCAGTAAGAGTCTGACACGCCCTTCCGCTCCAACCAGAGCGGAAGAAGCCATTCGATGATTTCACATCATTAAAAAAAAAATTGTTAATTTTTATGGTCAAGCTGTAGTGTCCCACTGCTGAGCAAAGGAGGCCTTATAGCCTTCCACCTTGTTTCGGTGTTTTGCTTCTTTTTACCAATCTTTACGTAAACGCCTTTAATAGAACATAACAGGATAATATTTGCTTAACATTTATATTACAATTTTAGCCACCAAACATCGAAAATACACCAGCAAAAACAGATAACATCAAAAACACATTTTCCGTACCATAATGCACCCAACATTCTATCACGTTTCCTGATTTTACAAAGGCATCCAGACTAGCTAATGTCGACTACATTTCTAGCATATCTCGCCGGATCTCACCGTAGGCTAGCCGGGAGAGGTGCGTAATGCAATGAAGTCCGTTCCGTTCCGTCCGGCACGTCCATTCCGTGCGGCCGCACCGGCACCAGCTATTAAGTGTTAACTTGGACATGAACAGGAATGCGGTTTGTCTCCGACGTATAGGAACGCACTAATGGACAAGTGTCGAGAGCTGGCTTTAACTCGACGCCAGTCCAGCTTCGATTCGTTAACTTAACGTATCGAATTTGCGCCGGAGTAATGTCTGGTTTCTAGTTACGGATTGTTATTGGTTGTAACTCTTTGACGTGTGTTTTGGGTAATTTTGTTAGGATTTGAGTCTGGAGCGTAGTGGTTAAGGAAACTGATATGATATGTTTGACGTGGTTTAGGTAGATATGTACTAATGACTAGAAATATTTTTTCTTGAAACCATTCTTTTAAGCAGTGGTTACTGCTCGGTACATAATTTATTTTAGTAATTATTACATCACCGTTGGGAAGGTACCTTATGTCCATCAATGACCAAACAAGATCTTATTCCCCCCTAACCCCTATTAATTCAGACAAATCCTATCAGTATACGACAAGTTTTCTACCAAAATAAAGCAAATCCCCCGAAGAGAAAGACAGACACAGCTTTCGATGGTCCTTTGTGCAAATCCCATTCCGTGCAGTATCCGCAGTGAGCGCCCCTGTTTCGGCACCATAAGTCATGGTGGCAAGACACATTGATCCCAGATTTGTCAAGTCCAATACGCTACTAATATTACAGGTGGTTCCGAACGTTGCTTCCCAAAGCCTTTGGAAATGGTCCAATCGACTGGACTTTTCTTGGCTCTCGAATCCTTTTAGAAACGTTGGTTTGTTTTGTTATCTTTCAATGTCTGTGATATAAAAATGTGTGGTTTTTTAAAACATATTTTTTATTTTTTTATGTCCGATAGTTACTTCGGATGATCAGAGTCGGTAATAAATACCCCAAAAAACAAAAATGTGAAAAAAGGCCAAGTTCTTATCCCCAAAAATTCGGCCTATAAAACTAGTGAGATCAATAATAGGCCAAATATTTCAGCACTGTGGCACGAAAAAATTGAATGCGTATAATAGCGTGATAATTGACAGGGGAAAGTGGAAGAAGAAGTGTTTGGAGGACGGAAAACCCCAAGTAATATGTAACAAGAACAAGAAGATGATGAGTGACTACGGATGATTACGGTTATCTTCATTGTATGGCATGATATAGTTTATTACTGCTCATCTTCTTGACTACTTTTTTTTATATTGGAAATCATCAAATGACTTCTTCCGCTCTGGGTACTACTTGATACCTTAATTAGTTCTGTTCGGACATCAAGGCCGGAAAAGGTGTCGTCTTGCCTATACCACACCTAAACAAATAATCAGTTTCACCTTTTAATCTCACAACAGAATATTCGATACCAAATACAGAACAATGCTCAGTAATATCTACAAATTCCAGCAAACCACATTTAATATCACAGGTACGGAAGCATTTCACTTAACGCAGTTATGAAATTTCCCCGCTGTATCGACTTTACATTGTGGAAGTCTGTAACAACGCTGCCAATAGGAACTTAAGATATAGCAAAACTATGCAACAATGGACTGGAACCGATTAGTGTTACAGGAACTCGTGTTGGTGACAATGGAGCCGTATAACGGTATCTCTAGATAGTGGTTTGGGGGAATTGTATAGAGTTCAATCAGTACCTATTTATGAATAGTTGTCTAACATACATGCCTAAGTACATTCTAACTTTCAACTTTGTGTATCATGGGACCCCTATATTTACGGTTTTCTCCCTATGTTTGTAGTCTTCTCAAAGATGTGCGTTGCACATCAACAGCCGGTCGACTGTGTAAACATGTCGAAGAGAAGGCTTGAGTGAAGTGAGCGCGAGGTGAGCTGTCAATCCGTATAATCAAGATGGAATGACAGCTCACTTCGTGATCACGTGACATCTTAATTATATGGATTGAAGGAGTATAATGTATAATATATAATATGGAGTGAAGGCTTGGATGAAGTGATCACGAGGTGAGCTACCTCGTGATCACTTCATCCAAGCCTTCACTTCGATATGGTTACAGAATCGACCGGCAGGATAGTTTTATTGAGCTAAGAATCCACGCTTCCCGTATTTAGCCCGAAATCTCGACTACCTTTTGAAAGTTTCTCCCAAGAAAAAAAATAAAGTGAACCGTGTTTGTTAAAATTAACAAATCTACTATGTGATTTCGAATAGCATAGTGAATTCTATTTATATATTTCTAGGTAAAATATTTTCACATTTTCTGCATCGACAGTTGACAAACACATTTTTTTTATCTACATCCCGCTGCATAATGTTTTAGCAAACAAGGTTATGTAGCGAAATAGTTTCATTACGACATAAATGTATTATCATGATGTTTGCAAAGGTCTCCCCGGCGTCTCGGCGAACTCGTAGCGATCCGTCGAACATTCCTGCTATATTTCCCGGGTGTAATGCTGAACTTAGGAACAAAGCATCCCTTGTACCGTCTAATGCCGAACATGGGGTAGTGCGTCGGCAGCCGGTTCAAGCCGTCACCGCTAGTACCGCTAGACACACACAGCCACACAACTAATTGTTTGTGGGAAGCTACAACTTCGAGGTACGCTTTGAATGCTCGACTGTTTATTTCACTTGTCGATACATGTAAAATAACATTTTATTTTGACAGGGATTCTCTTACTTCTTTCTAAATAAATTCATACAGAAATATTTTATAATTAACTCTTTTACTTTCATTTACAGATACTTAAATAAAACGTGTAACAGAATAAACTCAATACCTCTTAAGGGCTCAATATAGATATCCTATTGGATATCTATATTATTTCAAAAAATCCAATAACATGCCTTCATACCTACATGTTTTCTCTACTACAAATTTAATTAGGTATTAGACGACGCTTCGACCCACTTTCAGGAGCCATTATTATGAGTATACGAAAGTTAAAATTTCCGTGCTGACTTGTTGAGCTACGACATAACACCGTAACTTCATTCGTGAAGCGAACTTGTGAAATTTATATTTAAGGCGCTACTAAGTTAAACCCGGCTCGCAAACTCCTCAGTTTTAGAGACAACGGTACGGAAAACGGGACACTTTAGAATTTTAGAAATTTTGCACGGAAAACTTTGTAATTTCACAACGAGCGTTTTGGACTGAGCGCAACGTAAATCATTGTACTTGTTTGTTTATATAGCGTTAACTTTATCAATCATGACGTAAACGAGCATTTACGGCACTTACATTTTGCTAATCTGACGCACAACTTTTTCTGTGTCCGCCTTTTAGGATTATTTTATTTCTATTATATATTCTGATCAAACAGGTAGGTAAATCTGCTTTATTTGCAATTTAAAATCATTTTTAACATACTATAAAAATACATAGTAAACTTAACCCTTTTTAAAATGTTTCTATTCATAAAAATCTTTGAAATAACATATTTCAGCTCATTGAATAAAACATAACCGACTAAAAAGGTCTACAGACGATCCAAAAACTTCTAAACAGTTTCAACGATATCTATCCCAGACTTAATGTAAATCAACCCGAAAGCCGCAACGTTTAATTATTGCGAACACTATTTCAAATAAAACACCGCTTATTCAAAGAGGTTTCAATAAAATAGGCACAATATGAAAATACAATATTACGTGGTACAATCATAATTTCAGAGGCTCAGGTGGCATAACACTGTGTGGTATTTTACGTGGAGTGCGACCTATTCTCTCGTAAACTGTGGGGTTTAGAGCCTAGTTCATACCTAAAACTTTTGTATTCATCGTTAACTAAAAATTTCTTACAATCTTCAAGTTTTATCATCAAAAGCGGTTTTACACCGCATATTTACTAGACTGCATTTGCTTTAATAATATAAATTTTACAAAGACATTAATAAGTTTTCGTCTGAAATCTAATGTTTTGTTTTACTACTTTTAACTTTAAGCTGGGTATTAAAAGCGAAAGTTAGTCTAGAAACTTCTTTTAAAAGCCCTAAACCTAAGCCTATAAAGAGGGCTAATTCATTGAGTAGGTAACAAACAAAGTAGATTTAAAGTTGATGGTTGCTTTGAATAAATAAAAGATTTATGGAATAATAAAGATAATTTTCATGATTATGAGTTACATTAGCATCGTATTATTTTGCTTACGCTTTCTTATCGTAGTTCCATAAAAGCAGTTTTGAAAAGATTTTATGTTGTGTAAGATTACTTATAACCTGCCAGGGTTGTGGAATGTGTTCGAAAGAGTCACCGCGGCCCTGGAACGCAAAGGGCTTTAGAACGAACACGGATTGGTTTTAGTCAGTAAGAGTCTGACACGCCCTTCCCAGAGTGGAAGAAGTCATTTGATGGTTTCCGATCCTTAAAAAAAAAATATTACTTATAACGTTTTCAGGCCAACGTATTTCCCTTAGCAGTTCCTCCTGTTATGTACTTGAAAATGTTGTGTATGACTTTGATGTATTGAAGATGGGTGTTGTCTTAGTAACGTATTATGCCTATAACGCGTAACATTCGACTAAGTGACGCAAACAATTTTGTAGCACAGAACTTAACATTAACCCTCTATTGCATGAATTATTAAATTAAAAAGAAAAAAAATATTTTTATGTTTCAATGTGTTTTAATAGGGCTTGTAAGACAAAATATAAAGTGAAAAAAAAAATAAGTATCTTATTTTAGAAAAAAAAAACAGAAGCCAAAATTGGCTTCCCATGCAATAACGTCTGTGTATGAGACTGCCATTTTTGGCTTCCTATGCACAACAAATACCAAAACTTACACAAGGTGAAATTCTCTAAAACAGTTTCTTTTCTCATTCAAGCAAAGAAAAACGTCACATTTCTCACATTTTNGGCAGGTGAACTAATGAGGTGAAGATGACAATACCTATAAATTGCTCAATCTCAGTAGTTGTGATATTTGCTGGCTTGTTAACATTGACCTGAGTAGATTTCAGATTTGACTGTTCCGTAATAAATGTTATCAAATCTTCTGTGAAAAAAAATTGGAAAAATTCGGCAGGTGATTCTAATTCTTGAGCAAACTCTGGCAATTCCAGGCTACCACTAAAATTGAAATTATTTTCATTATACGCTGGCATTTTTCCTTCAGTCCAGATAATTTTTTCCTTAACTGCTCGCTTCTGTTTCAAATTTTTAGGTCTAGGATCAACTATTTCGTCATCGGAAGTATCGGAATCGGATGGTAGAATAATTATAGGTTTTTTACGTGTTTGGTTGCGCAAGCGCGAAAGCGGAACATCGTCATCGGAATCAGATAGTGAATCATCGTTGCTAAGAGAGCCATCACCAGGAATAGGTTTAATGCAGTTAGCAGTGCCATAAAAGCGTGAAGGAAGCATTCTGGAAAGATAAAAAAAAAACTCTGAATGCATGCGAAGCCATTTTAGGCGCAAACATACTTCATCGTAAATGCATGCGAAGCCAAAATTGGCTCCTGTAGAAAATATTGAAAATGAAGTATAAGGAGCAAATATTTTGAATAAACTGTGATAGGGGTCAAAAACAGAGGTTTTGCAGAACATTATTTACATTTTTTAACATCAATTTTCTTACCTTTTCTATTTAATTTCCACCAACAAAGCTGCAATAAATTCACTAAGAACGACGTCGCGTACGCACCGGAGAAAAGTGAGGTTATAATGACACATGACGTTGGCCATAGATAATAAAAATTACGTTTCGGTTCAGTTTGAATTCCTTAATATTACTACATTGACATTTTATAATTTTGTTTAAAATTAGGGTAGAAATAAATTACTAAAGTTGAGCAGCCAAAATTGGCTTTGTATGCAATAGAGGGTTAAAGTAGGTATTTTAAATTATAGGGATATATTATTAAATAATTTTTACAAGCTACCGCCCGCGTTTATGTCGAAAATTATCCCAAGGGAACATATTCCCGGGATGAAAAGTATTCTATGTGTTATTCCAGACTATAATCTACCTCTGTACTAAGTTTCATCAAGATCCGCTCAGCCGGTCTGACGTGAAAGAGTAACAAACATCCATCCATCCATACTTACAAACTTTCGCGTTTATAATATTAGTAGGATTACTACTTCATTGTCAATAATAATATGTTAGGTTTCGGTGTTTCGGGACTTGATTATTGATACTTCATTCATTTAGAAAATACAGTGATAAGTTTTTAAAACAAACATTAAATGAAATGCTCAAAAAAAAAAGTTGTCGCAAAACAAATGCAAAGTGACAGTTGTTTGATTTCCTTATTTCAAGAAAAAGTCTACTTATATGAGTTACAAAACATATTTTTGATAAAAGTCTCGACCATGTTACCAATAATAAAATATTCCGCTCAAATAAATCAATAACGTGTGGCGTGTCGTAATATAAAATATATTTCTCTTGTAGGTCAAGGATCTTGAGGGTTCACGAGAGCGAAAATAACCGAATGAGCACTAGTCGCAGAATTCCACTATATACTTCGTAGGGTCAAATAAAATGTTGAACAGTGTACTTATGTAACGTGCTTGAAAATGTGGTAAATAACGTGACGTCACTTGAAAAATTAAAACAAAATTAAACAATGTCACTTGGAACAGTCACAGTTTAAAAAGTATGCATACCTTTTAGTATAAAGAGAATTATGAATATTTTAATGTGTAGAGCAGTTCGAATTTGCCCACTGCATAGGCCTTTAGCTTTAGCTTCATCTAGGTTCTACCGGCGATGGTAACTAGGTCGTCTGCTGATTTCACCACTTATCATCAAAGCCTCGCCATCATTTTCCGATGTTGATACTTACTATCTTTGATAGTCTTCCAATCTCGACGTTTGAAACTCCCACAACACATTACTATCATGATATAATTACTTACAATAACTGTAATTATAAATATTGCTCCGTAAACATAAATCGTTTCGGAACATTAATAATGAAAAAATCATAATTATAATAATAATTATTATTATAAATGATTTGAATGTTAGCTGCTTACCTTACAATTTGAACAGTCGCTTTCATAAGCTTATTAGGTAAGGTATATATTAGTATGTTCATGCATTTAGTAGTAACTAAATTCAATTAGAACGTGCGCTATTGTTTTGTAACCATAGCTGTATTATCTGCATAATTAGGTCCCAGTAATCGCAGATACAGCATTAATAATAATTCAATAAACTTCGATAAAGTCAAAATTAGTAACACATTCATAATAACAGGCTTGCTTTGTTCTCATATTTTTGGATACTGCATCACTGTTTACGATGCTACTAAAAATTACCAAATAATATGTTGCCAGTAATTTTTTTATTGTTGTTGTGTGTATTATACGTGTTATCACATTGTCAATTAATGCTATCTAAATGTTTTAAAGTCTATAATTTTGGTGCAAACGTACAAAGTCGGGCCTCGTAGCGGAGGTAATAGGGCAAATACATAGATTTCCGGGTGATTGCAGCCCGTGCGTGACTGGACGACCGACTGAACTCAATCCACATATATAACTAAATTATATAACGCGATCCCTGTTACTTACGAGTATCGTCTGTCATTGAATATGCTTTTGACGTCTATGTATAAGCGTCTCAATATTGTCTATGGTACTGGGTATATATTCGTGGATCTGATGCAGGATGGAAAGTTTTATGATTATTTTGATATAAGACTAGCGTAGCCTTACTAGATTAACTTATTGAAGGCATTTTTAGCTGTTTATAACAGCTAAAAATGCCTTCAATAAGTTGACTAGAAATTGATCTCTTTCTTCTCCTACACAAAAAATAAAGTGTGGTTACTTTATTTTTTGTTTAGGAACGTAGATATCATCAGTGCTAGTCTATCTTGTCTATAGATAATTAAAGTTAATATAATTAAAAAAAAAAATATCTTGTTGTCAACGGCTTCGCTCGCGGTAATACATATATAGATTTTTGCAACAAAAAAGTAGCCCCCGGGCATCTATCTTTTTACTAAAATTAATGAAAATCGATTCACTGATTTAGGCGCGAAAGCTTGACAAACTTACTTTGACATTAAATTTGCAAAAGCTACTTTAACCTTCGAATAGGGTTATTCTACTATGTTTGAAAAAATACTTAAAATTTTTGATTATCCGATAAAAAGCCACAAAAGAAATATTTCGACAACATGCTTTCTTAAACACGCTTTCTTACTATAAAATTGCATTAAAATTTAAACCTTTTTTATTCCCGCCAAAGGCGCTGCCTGCCATTTGGTATGTAAACTGCTCCGTTGGTTTCGCGGTCGCAAACGTGACTGCCGAACGTGTGGAGTCCTGGGATCGATTCCCAGGTCGGGCAAAAGTGTAATTGGGCTGGTAACAGCCTGGAGTTTGGAAGTTGGTGGTGTGACATCCCCATGCCTCGGAAAGCACGTTAAGCCGATGGTCCTGTGCCAGATCTCTCTCCGGTCGTGTCAGGTTGCCGTCTCATCGGAATATGAGTGTGATGGAAGAGGGAGTGCACCGGTATTGGACGGACCGGTCGTGGACGACCGACATTCATTCAACATTAATCCATAGACTAATGATAGTTGTTTGGACTAAACTGACAGATGACAAACATAGTGATATTTTTTTCTTTAGACGTCACACCATTGCGACTCGTGTTTGAGGTCACGTGATATACAGATTAAAAATATCGAATTTTAATTTTAAAATAATAAAACAATAATGTGCTTTCATGACTCAAAATCAGAGCATTTAAGTATATTCCTACGTGTTTTTTTTTTTATCAAATTTTAGAATTTATTTTTCACTACCGATGTACCCTATTACTGTAGAGGAATACAGTTGCTTACACAACTTAACGTATATTGATCGATATTCCTTACCATTAGACTTTATGTTTAACTTTTACTTAACAAGAATCCACAAGCATTTGTAGCTCCAGTTTCAGCGACTAAAATTGATACCATTTGTCTTACTCTAACTAAGCACATTATTTATCTTCTTGGCAATAGTTTCGATAACTATTTCAATTCCAATAACTCTATTGTAAGTGAAGGAGATTCAATGACTTGCTTCTGAACTTAAGAGCTTAACTTTGTATTATATACCTACTTATGTGTATATAAATATCGAAGTAGTGGCATTGTGGATGATATTGTCTCTGACTTGTGCTCTGATTGGTCGCCAGTTTATGTCAGTCCACAATTTCTCGGAATAACTCCGCGAGGTTATAGACTTTCAAATTTTGATGCGTAAAATAGTATTCCAAATGTTCAGTTGACAATTTTTCGAGAGTTTACAATCTCTCAAGTTATTTTATAATTTTACGGAGTGTGCTATTTTCCGGTGATATATTGATTAAACTGCCCCCATTTCAGTCATTTAGATTTGCTTTTATTGTTAGCGCAGGCTGCCATAAAAGCTATTTCACAGTTGCTGTCAAGCTGAAAAGTCTTTGAATCGATTGTTAGTCGAACAATAGTTTGGTTGACAGTTTAAAATGTCCGAGCTTCAATGGCACTGCACACGTACGACTCAATTAAACTGTCGTTTCGTGAACAAAATATAGTTCCCCAAACAGTTGGGATCGTCAGCGACGGCTCAAGTCCTGACAGAACTAATCCGAGGTTTAGGAATGTTGAGTTTGTTCACTGCTAACTATTTTACTACATTCATTCGGTTACAGTTTTTTTCCTATGTCCATACAACAAACAATTACTATGTTAATGTTATTTTTTATTAATTTTGCACTAAGATGAGAGAAGGTTCATCACTCAATAAATCGATCCGAAAATTCGACTCTCCTTTCGCAGGTATGCTGGAAGAGATTTCTTTAGAAATAAGCATCACCTTTGTACCTATTTTTCTGTTCCCTTCTTCTTATCTATTTGTTAAATGTGTGTATATAAACTGTTAAATAAATAAATTAAACAGTCGCACGGCTAGATGCAAGGCTAAGTAAGATACACGTGTGTTGCCTGGTTTCTGAGGTACTTTATCGCTCGTTTGTCTGTCCGTAAAAATGTAATCATAGAGCCACAATTAACGACTGAACACTGCCACCCAAAATACAAGCTTCCGCTTAGTTTGGGAGACAGTATCAGTACCTATAGTACAATACTTTTACTACTATCTAGTTATAAGTCACCTTGTGAACTGTTTAAATTTGCGACAGTAAAGATTATTATTATTATATTATTATTATTAAACCAACTAACCAATGGCGTCATGACGAATAGCGTTAAAGGGCAGATAAACGACCGATAAAAACCTCAGGAACCGGGCAATACGTCGGTCCGTGGATGAGTAACCATGTGATGGGCATTTCCAGCATTTGCCCGTTTAGGAAAGCACAAAGAATCATCTTTGTCACAAAAAAACAACCAAAGGGTATCATTTTAGGAACCCCGTTACTAGTTTGTGGAGATCAAATACTGATATACAGTTGCATCTGGAGGATTACGAATTTAATCATTTTAAATGGCCCTGTAAAAACATACGAGTTTATATCAAGATGCACTTGTGTATTGTAACCAAAAAACTAACCTTAATATTGTTTTCACGATAAGCGACTAGCGAGTCTCCAGGTAGGGATAGATTCTTATTAGGTGGAAGATCTTATAGTGCAAGGGCGACGACCTCTATTGTCTCCGCGGCAGAGGCACACTTTGAGGTTTACCGCACTATCTTAGTAGTTGTAGTCGGTAATATCAGAACTTTCCGTACCAAACTACAAGTTATGCTTTCAGTTGATTTCGAACTGTCTTTTCATCGGGACTAAGGTAGGATGAGCAATATTGAGAAATTAAAAGAAGTATAAATGTTTATTTGTAGGTAATCTCTAAATGATTGAACCGGAAAATTCCATCACTTGCTGTCCTAGGCTCATTTCCATCCCGGAATAATGCACGGTTGTTCTGTATGGTGTCGGATGTAAAAGAATTGCACCATCTCATCACTTCCCGTGGGTGTCGTAAGAGGCGACTAAGGGACTCACCAGAGAATGGGCAGCAGCATTCTCTGTGCATTGCAAAAGTTACACTGCGATCGCCAACCCGCCTGCCAAGCGTGGCGATTATGACAAATCTCCCCCCCCCTTTGGGGGAGGCCTATGTCCAGCAGTTAACGTCTTTCGGCTGATATGATGATGATGATGCACGGTATCTGAAAGACCACACTAGCAAAGCCACGTGTCAAGGCTAGTACAAAGTTTTAGCAACAGGCACCAAAATATATTTGAACAGTCTATCCAGGATTTAATTTAAATTTAAGTTTTACAAACCCCAACTTTATAGCAAGTTTCTACTTAGTTGCTAATTTAATTTTTCATTCGTGTATCACAAACGGCCCGGTTGCGGGCTTTACGTTTATGGCTGCCCTATCCTAGGTTAAATCTCATTTTCGGCTACCTAGCGAATGTAAAATTATATTGGAGTCAATTTTGTTTAATACCTGAGGGGGTTTCTCTCTAGAGGTTAATTGGTTCACGCCGGGAAACTTCACAAGCCATATGTGGTTTTCTGGATTTGCCTACCCGAACGAATTTAGTAAGCAGGTGGGTCGGCCGCCGCAGTTGGCCCAATTTCTGTGCCTTTATCCAGCAATATGATATTATGTAACATTAACTGGAATTGATTCCATGTTCGGTTACTTTGTTAGCTAAATTAGGTTCAGTTTGGGCCATAGAATTTCTGTAGATAGGTTCGGCTTAAAGGCGATCACACATTACCAGTGTACCCAATCTAATGTAATTATTATATCATCCAACTGAGGGATATAATAGGTATCCAACATAAGAACAGCTATTTTGGAGAAGTGCTTCAAGAATAGATATAATTTGATCTTAGGTATCTGAGTGCCTTTACGAGCTTAGGCCACCTAGAACCAAATTCAATTTGTGATTGTAACACTAACACTACTGGATCTTCGGAGGAAATGAAAAACATTTCACGGCGTAGTGGCTCAACATTATTATTTTATTATAACCTTCTATATAAGTGTTTGCAAATTCTGGGTCTAAGCGAAGTCGTAATTTAATTTAGAGTTACGCAACGAGTTGGTAGGGTTGTTGTAACTATTCTGTGATGTTTTGATTACAATTAAAGTGTGGCTCGTCCTCTGAGCGCAACTTAATTGCTCCACGTAGCCGAACTTTGAAGCCGCATGCGGTCGCTCCCCTAAAAACACTTTAATCAGGTGTAACTTGCAAGAATTAACAAGTCAACTTCAGCCACAGAAAGCCAATTTACTTTAAGTTTGTAGATCACAATGATAAATGTATCTCATCCCGCGTATAAACCGTTTTATTTTCGAAAAATCTTCAACGAATTTAAAAATGTCAGTAAGCCGATTTTCAGGTATATTAAAAGATATATTGCTTTGATGATTGCTTGCTGTCTTTACAAAATTACTCAATTGAAGATGCCATCAATACTTATCAGACAGTCATTTTTAAATCCGTAGCTTTGAATCGATTTGTGCTTTTATATTTGAAACTGAAAACATAAACTTACCTAAAATTTCAAAACTTTCTGTTTAACAAGACATAATTACGATCAATTAATTTGATGTCTTTGTACAAATTCCGAACGGAAAAGTCACGACAAAAGACAGAATTTTGTTACACGTCGAAAAGTTGAACGGAAAATTTCAAGACATAAATTGTTGTTTGTTAGTTTTACAAAGTTAATTCTGACTTTTCTTCTTCAGTCTGCATTTAAGCCTAAACAAGACGAAGAGAAGAACGCTTTTCATTTTCACACTCGCAGTGGGGCCGCCCCACTTTGAGTCGAGTCAAGTTCCACAAAGGTTTTGAATAAAGACTACGGCATTTGTGCTTTTTTGGTACGGAACTTTGTGACGCCCTTTCCTCGAATACGATTTCGTTATGAATTTATCGCTCAATTGATGCTCTCTCGCGTTTGGTGCCTCTGTTTTTGTTGGTGGTAAAACTCATATTTGTTTATTCAGTTGTGTGTAGTTCCTTTTCATGTCCTCTTTTTATTTATTTATTAAACTAAAATATACTACTAATACTCCGTGGCTAACGTAAATACCAAGGTATCTAGACAGCGCCGTACCGATAATTATTTAATGTACACTTATGGTCTTTGATTGACCGACCATTTATTATATTTATTTCGGTATTTTCCAGCCTTATCCAGAATCTTCCACATCTTTTCTTCCCATACTAAAACATGAATAAAATAAACATTGAATTATAGTTCCCAAAGAGTAACGTTAAACCATTCGGATAGAATAACCAACTCTGTATGCCACATCACATTATTCACATAAAACGAATGTAAATTAAATAAATCAATGTATTTTAAATGCGTCCATAAAATAAATATGTACAGCTACTTAGCATTATAATTCCCGGTCGAGAACAAAAACGAATATGAATAAAATGATTGCTTAAAACTTTTCGGGTACGTTCTGTCACAGGCCTTTTCGGTCAATTAAAAAGCGCTGAATTTTGAATTCCGTCGTTAGAAATTTTGAGGGTGGTTAATCGAGTAATCCAACTGTTAAACACGCATGAGGGGATTAAAGCCTATTATGTTCCGACGAGTGGTCGTCGTTGACTTGCTTCGGCAATGTTTTATACTATCTCGGGTGTACGGTCAGCATATTGGTTTAACATTTGGACGTATTTCGATTTATTGCTGGTGCTAGGAATTTATTTAAATACTTTTGTACTGGGTTTTATTCGTTAAGAATAACTAACAGCGCAGTTTTATATACCCCTTTTAAAAGTGTTACAATTAACTTTGTTGTGTTAATGTTGACGCTACCGCGCCGCCGGGTGTTTGATCGCATTGGGCGGATGTGAGCAGTCCACAATGGGTTGGGCCACTACGGCACAATTTGTTTACGGACAGATGACAAGGCGTGTGCCTCGTAGCGCAACTTGACAGGCTCCTTTCAGCCAGCTAAATGAAATGTAGCTTTGGTAATAACGTTATTTGGTTTGGGTTCGGGTTAAATTAAGATTGTGTTTTCATTTGATATTGTTCTGACTGTTTAATATAATTTTCAAACGAAGGAAATATGTTTTAAGTAAAGGAATAGTATTTTAAAAAAAAGCATCTATATTGAATATAACCTTTAATTGTCAATCTTTTGCGCAAAAAATTAGATAGTAGCTTATCTAAAAGTGGGTTTTTATCGGTGTTACGGGGCGTATTGTAACATGTTACAAAGCGAGCATTCTTGCAGTCAGTACTTGGAAACGAGCACGAACATGATGCGTATGTGTTTGGTTTTACACGGATTTTAGGACATGGCGTAACATGACGCGGTCGCTGCGAATGTTACATTACAGCCCGTAACACTGGTCAGTACCCAGCTTTAAACTACTAACGGTAAAAATGTAAGTATCAAGTTAATTAACAACGTAGATTCAACTTCACGACTGTACTCGATGTTTTAGCGCTCAACATTATTGTCAGTTCCTACATCAATACTGGGTCGATGCGCCAACGAGACGAAGACTCGTGTCACATCACTAACGAACCGTGGACTTACCCACGCTTGTGAGCCGTTAACGAGCCACCAAACACTGAACGCCTCCTATACCTCACTGTCAAATGTTAACGAAGTTCTCGTAAAACTTGACAAATGATATCCCGTACTAAAAGTATTCCTTTTATGGACAGCAACTTGTTATTCGTATCAATAAAGTGTTCGCCCCTCAAACACGCCACTTTTTCCGGAGCTCCGCTAACCCCGTCCAGTTTCCCTTCTGCCCTCCACTATATCAAATGCCCATTGAGTTAATGACTGCGCGGTCGTCGCCCCTCTCAGCTTACTTCTTCTAGCTATGCATTTACATATTTCTTTCAACCAAGATTCTTTGTCACTGAAAACAGTAAAGACAATATCAAAAGCTTTTGTTTTCCCTCAAAAGTACACAAAGAAAGAAAAGCTGAATAAATTGCTTATCAGTGTTTATAAACTATCTTAAGAGACTTTATTATTTCCTCTCCACCT
This sequence comes from Mamestra configurata, assembly GCA_002192655.3. Classification (NCBI taxonomy): domain Eukaryota; kingdom Metazoa; phylum Arthropoda; class Insecta; order Lepidoptera; family Noctuidae; genus Mamestra; species Mamestra configurata. The sequence continues at coordinate 88,412 of NDFZ01005398.1, read as the reverse complement.
AGTCCTTTGTAAAATTGCTTTTTTTTCTTCTGTTAACGTTTACGGAGAGAGTAGAATTTAATTAAAATCATGCAAATATACACCTTTACTGTTGGCATGGAACTCCTTGCGAGTTACTTTTGAGAAGAGACTTTTTATTAAAATACTTGGTGGAAGCTGAAAGTTTGAATGTGACAAACATTGGTCATAATATCGTTCCGTATTGTCTCAAGTTAGATGAGGGTTTCGCGAAGTCGTTTTGTAAGCTATCAAGCCAAGACTGTCAAAGAGCTTGATAAAAATAGTTTTTAAAGTTTTACTTTCATTGGATCAGAATTAAATAGAAGTATATAGTCGTATAATTGTCATTTTAGGATCCTGTAAATAGTGTGTTCACGAAAATATATGAAGAATTTCGTATAGTCTCTTGATCGAAGGATTTCGCGAATATTTGGATTATCGTGTAAAGGCAGTCTGCAGATTGTGATTCTTTCTTCTGATCGCATTTCCTTTCTTTGGGAAGAGTGAGTTCACTTACAGCCGTTATGAGTAAGATTTAATATATATGTCACCGGAAAATGGAAAACGCCGTAAGATTGTAAAATATCGCGTGAAATTGTAAACTATTTTTTTCTAAAAAAGACACGAATATATTGGAAACTATTGAATTTAGGTGGGATTTGTACTATACAAAACGATTGTTACATAATATATCGAGAAATTATAATCTAATAAAGATTTATTACAATCTTACGGAGTCTGCAATTTTCCAGTGACAAATATACGTCTTTGCAAATTTTTTATGAATATACTCTACACACGGATATAGGAATGTTGATAGTTACCGATAAGAACTTAGAGCATGCAAGTGCTTTATCAATAGAGATTCTGTAACATTGCAGCTGTTAGAATCTCTAATAATCTTAAAAATCTGCTCAAGAGCGTACCTTGCGTGATTAGTTCCCGTTAGTTAAAGCAGTATAGTTTTAAAACAGTTACCGCTTGTTGCCTGTTAAAATAATTTACAAATTGTTTACTAACTATTAATGAAGTTTGTAAACAAATAATGTCCTTGTATTTAAAACTGTATTCATTTTGAAATATTTGACCTTCTTTCTTTGACCTTTTTAACTTGAAAAGACACAACTTCAATAATTGCAATAATTCTTAACTCAATTTTTTGCCGTTAATATAGGCAGGGAAGTAAGTTAAAATGTATCCTGCAAAATGATAACACCCGCGTGTTCGTTTTTAGGGTTCCAAACATCCGTAAAAAACGGAACCCTTATAAGATCACTCGGTTATCTGTCTGTCAGTCTCAGCCAGTTTTCTCTGAAACTACTGGACCGGTTATGTTGAAATTTGGTATACAAATGAAATTTTGTGACTCAAATGCGGAAGCGTAACGTAGATAAATAAATGTTGAGTAGGGGGGGACACTTTTGAGAGATCAATTAGAAAACTTAAAATAAAGTTTTTGAAACTGTACCGTGTGCATATAAAATGAAAGGACCATCGTAAAGGTCTAAAGGTCCTAAAATAATTTTTTCATAATTTAAAAATAAATTGATTTTAAAGTTCGAATGAGAGAATGACCATTCGCCCCTCGTTATCTCCGAAAACACTGAGTATAAAATTTTGCAAAAAAATAAAACGATAATACTTAGTTCTTTGCCTATTAATAACAGAAAAACCTATAATAAGTCTGGTTTTAAAGTAACGTATTTAGTAAATTAGATTCATTCGGAACCCTTTGCCCGCGAGTCCGACTCGCACTAGGCCGGTTTTTTTTTTCAATTAAAACATCTAATTTCAATAATAAAAAAAACTCGATGACAAAAAAGTAACTGGCATAAAATAGTTTTACAAGTAGGTCAGTAAATTAAACATTTTTAATCCGTGCAACTATAATATATGTCGGAGACGGATATTAGTACCGACCGATAACGAAACGAAGCACGAGTTCCGGTAGATGGCAGCACCGTCGCCATCTTACAACTAACTTTGTGCTACAACAGAGACTACCTAGTGGAGGGGTGTCGGACCAGGACACACATTCCATTGGGCCGTCTTCGAGAAGCTCTCCACAAAGCTAGGAACTGTTCCTCACGTTTCGTTGTACGGTGTGATTTGTGTTCAGTGCATTAAATCGTGTTGTGTAATTCGTTGTCTCATTGCTCGATTACTTTTTTTATACGCCCACTATGTCGGATGATGATGCTAATAATGCGGCCTCTCCGTCATATATTTATTTTTTAAAGAATTTTATTTTTTATTTGGTTTTTCGAGCTAAAAAATAACTCATTTCTTTTGATCTTAGTAAAATAACTTAATTCGCTAACCAACAAACATATTGAGCATTATCTGTTAGCGCAACTTCTTAAAATCAGTTTTTTCTATAGTGATTCAAGCAAAAATGAAACTGAATTAAATTGGGTTTCATTTAACTTATAGGCCATGTCTGACTGAATTATAAAAAAATAAAAAAAATCGAGAAAGAACGAAGAAAAAAATTAGAGATATTTTGCAAGGTTCAAAGCTAATTTAACTGGCCTATACAATGAATCTGTGTTCTTTGATTGTTAAGGAATACCAAGAATTTGAAACTAGATTTTTATAACTATTTAGGGCCCTATTTCTAATACTTCGCCCTCATAATATGTCAAGAAAAACTTTGAACCATACATATGTAAAACACGAAAACATTTTCCGTTTTGGAACAAATCGCCAGATTGATAACTGTGTCTATGTAGTTAGACATTATCCAACTAAATAACTAACGTTACTGTCACATCAAAACAATTCAGTCTTTTACCTCTATCCTGACAATAAAATATATCATTTCCGATTCACTTTAGAGGAAAATTAATGTTAAACATTAAAAGTAGCAGCAACTCATCAGTTAAAGTTGAACGCTTGCCAAAAAAGGGCCGAGGGCCCGGACAGTAAGTTGATTACATGAAGGTTTTTTGTTACGTTTACGATTATAAAATGTTTTTAAAATAAACGCAAAACACAGTACCTAATACTGCTGGAAAATACAACATAAAAAGATGACGTGAGATAGTATATGTATCAAATTATTCTAATCTAACGTGTAACAGAATAAACGCAATACGTCTTAAGAGGTAAGACGTATTGCGTTTTTTCTGTTACACGTTTTATACATATACAATTTTCCGTTACTGATGAGTGACTGACAGACAACACACAGCCAAAACTACTGGTCGTAGAAAGCTAAAATTTGGCATGTAGGTTTCTTGAGAAGTGTAGGGCAGCACTAAGAGACGATTTCCCGAAATTCCTATGGGAACGGGAAACAACGCGATATGCACGTACGAAGTCGCGGGCAAAGGCTATTAATAGATATTTGAATGAGTAAGTTGTGTGTTGTGGGACAGTCAGTTGTTTGTAAATAACCTTCTGATTCTACATATCAGACCGTAAATGTATCAGACCGAAACGGCTGATCAAGTTTAAACTTAGCGGTCTACCTGACCGCTAAGTTTCACACAATCACAATCTCGGTAGTACGTTCCCACGGGATAGTATTCGACTTTCACGCGAGCAATACGGAAAAATCCAATTTATACTATACTAATACTTAACATTATAAAGCTGAAGAGCTTGTTTGTTTGGTTGGAAACACTAATCTCAAGAACTACTAGTTCGAATTGAAAAAAAAACTTTTAATTTTGAATAGCCCATTTATCGAGGAAGGCTATAGGCATAGTGTATATAATATTAAGCTATGACTAATAGGACCGGATCATTAACGAAAAATGTGACGAAGTTCCGCGGGTCAGCTTGTTCTTTAATAAATGTGCCTTCTAAACGGAGTCCATGATAAAAAAGTGAGCATAATTAATTACGTTACGCGTGTTACACATCTCATTATCTTTCCACGTTATTAATTTGAATCATTAGTGCAATTAGGATGAAGGCTATAACGTAACGCTTACAACATAAAATGGAGTCACGCGAAAACTTCCCCAACTGGGATTGGCTTTAATAATATTGTTTCACCTGTTCCGCATATTAATTTGCATTGAAAATAGTTAACTATTCGTAATTATTTATTCTGCAACGAATATAATATTTATCAAATAAGGTTTGGTGGTCAGGGGACTAAATGTGTTATTTCGTTTCGAGTCGATGAACGGATTTACCTTCTGTGTTGGAGCAAATTGACTGATTTTATTTTGTATTTGTGGCGGATTATGATTTACTGTTATTTGGAGTTACTGTGTTTTTTAAATGAAATCACAATTATTTTGTAATAGAATAAATAAATTTCTATGGCACTGGCATTAAGTCTGCCTGTTAAACTGCGTGAGAGAACGGAAAAAAAATTAAACAGGTAAAAGAAGTATCAAGGTACTGCTTTTACCTGTTCAATTAGAAGAAAAAAATCTTGTATACTATCAACGTAACCTCATCTCAGTAAAACAGTTCAATCTAAAGTATGCCACAAAACACAGCTCGACCAGTGCGATAAATCCAATCCACCCAAAACAGACGGAGCCACTAAATCACATCATCTATCCAGATTGTTGGCTGTAACGCGACGCAGAACAAAAGGTGGCAGGCTGAATCAAGTCCAGTCACGTGGAGCCTCACCTCCGGGAGTGCGGCGGAGGTCCCTTGCGGCGCCACTGACCGATTTCCACTCCTCACACGAGACTCACTCGAATTGAATAATCGATTCAAGACACCGTGCCAAACGTGATATTTCGAATCGGTTTCAAATCGATCTGGCAAACGCAAACATTATATTTGAAGTCAGATCCCCTTTTCTTAAAATAAATAAACTAAACTGCTTCTCCATTCATACTTGCGGGAGTAATCGTTTCATTATTTTCTATCTTCAAACATTAAGTGTGCAACAATTTGGTCCGTAATTAGGTGAGCAATAGGGAGACGCTTCTATTCATTTTAAGGACACTTACCGAGATTTAGCGTTAAAGCAAAGCTGTTTGAGAGTTGAACATCTTCGCATATCTTTTACTGCCACCTAAAATCTAAAGTAACGATGCTCATTTCGCATAGATAAAATGCGCGTTTTATACAAAGAGAATATACGCTTTATTGTTTAAAACCGTAAACTTTTAGTTTAAAACGAATGTTTATGGACAGTAAGTATTCAACGTTTTAAATATGGTTTTAATTTCGCATCGCACTGGATTTTAAATAATATTATTTTATGTGATGTCGTTAAAGAATAATAAACTGTGAGATGGAATCGGATATTTTATTTTCGTGAACAAAATATCTGCAGTTTGACAGGTATTGGGTTATTCTTTCAGGTTTACAGTGGATCGCGTGATGGAAGCCGTTTCATTCGCCACCCCGATACATGTGCGGCCCGCCTAGTATAGGCACTGTATAATAAGCACCTTTGTTTTGCTTCGCTTAGGTCAATAGTTCGGCGTCCTGAATTACTAGATGTTTTCAATATCTGCCGGTTGACTATCAGTTGTATGCGGTGAGTTTTCTTATTGAGAGGTTTTTCGTGCCAGCTACGTTTTAAGAATGTTTTACTTTTTAGAATGGCATGTTGGCAAAGTCTATTTAAAGCTGAGGAATACTATTTTTTTTTTTTTTAAATTAAATGTTATTTGTGGATAATCATATTAAATTGAATTGTGTAGAACAGGGGGATTTTTTCATGTAAAGATTTCATGGTAGCTTGTTGTGACGTGTGTACAGGCTTGTTATCTCTTCATTCTTAAATCACAAATCTTCCATTCAACCTAATCAAATTGACAGTTGTAGCTTGTTAGTTATTGTAATTAATCGAGGGTTTATTTTTGTTGTCATGGCGACTAAGTCGGAGTGAAAGAAGTTTCCTACAAAAGGACTTAGAATGTAGGCCTTAGATTAGATATCATGCCATGGTGAGCTGTGAGCATTATAATATTATAGTTTATTCTACTAAAAATTGAAGCTTATAATTAGATGGTAGCTCATTACATTCTCTTCATAAAAATTTGATGTAGAATATTACATGGTACGCAAAGAACATCTAAAAAGTTTATCAATTTAATTCCGTGGATATAAAACATGTAAGAGGTAATACAAGGATTTTGTTGGTGTTTCACCCTCAGATAGCAGTAAACGTTGGTATTAAACGCGAGTTAGTACACATATGTATGAAGTAAATATACATACAAGACGAAGGGAATGAGTTGTAAAAATATATGTGTGGATATAAGATCGCTGGCTCTAACAAAGTAACATTCTATCAGCTGTAACAACACAAAATATAGCTAAATATATAGCTATATAGGTAGTGTTATATAAAAAAACAGGCTTTTATTAAGCGGCCCTATTGAATTTAGTGTCATGTTACTAACTTTATCGTTTTCTACTCAAAGGGCTTGAACTCTTTCATTTGATACCCATACTAGCTGGGGGTTGGGGGGTTAAGAAAAAATATGTAATTCGCCATCTTGGAGTGGCGGCCATATTGAAAGTATTACAATATTATGTATTGTACATTGTATTGTCACCAGAACTATAGGTGTATGCAAAATTTCAGCTCAATCGAATACCAACAAATGGTCGAAAAATGGTTTGCAAATTTTGACGGACAACTTCCAAACATACATGCGAACAGTGCAAGTTAAATAAAAATTAAAGCTTGTAAAATAGATTTTCGCTCTGGACCCCGTTTATGGGTTCTATCTATTTATGTACTTCAACAAAATCAGTTCAGCGATTTGGGCGTGAAAGCTTAACAAACAAATTAACTCACTTTTGCATTTAAAGTATTAGTTAGGATTGGGACGTCTTTTCGGTAGCGCATGTCAATCCCATACAATATGTTGGACTTTTTCTGTCAATCGTTACTGTCGATTTATCTCATTTTGTCTTTCTTGCTTTTTCCTTCTTAAAACAAGCAAGATTGATTTGAGTATAGTCTTGGTTTCGATCTTCAGTTTGGACAAAGTGTTTTTGAGATTTACAAACTCGGATATTTGGAGGACTTGATTTTTGTGCCTGATTAATTGCAATATTTGAGACATGAACATAACTGACCACGTACCCGAAGACGTAGCTTTGAAAGGCCTCCCACAAGGTGGACCAATGAGCTGGTGAGAGTCGCGGGTAGCCGATGGATGCGGGACGCACAGGACCGGTTGTTGTGGCGACACTTGGAAATGGCCTATGTCCGGCACTGGACATCTTTCGGCTGATATGATGATTATGATGAACATAACTATCGAAATGTAGGGAATACAGGTCTAATATTATGTATGTAAGAATTCCTTAATTTACGTCACCTTTGATGCATGAAAGCCTAATAAACCCTAATAAAGGGTCGACGTTAATAACCTATAATTTACAAGCTGGGCTGGTAAAATTGATAGATCGTTTAAATCGCTCCACCAAAAGCCAATAAATACCACCTAATTAATCCTTTCTAATTACTGATATCCCACACTAAATTAATCATGTTAATATCGGTGCCCTAAACTGTATAGACGAGAATGATTTCATAAAAACAGGCCAAGTGCGAGTCGGTCGGAAGGGTTCCGTGCCATTATCTATAAAAACGGCAAAAAGATCATATCTGTTGTATGGGAGCCCCCTTAGATATTTATTTTATTCTGTTTTTTAGTATTTCTTGTTAAAGCGGCAACAGAAATATATCATCTGTGTCATCATTTCAACTGTCTAACTATCACGGTTTGTGAGATACAGCCTGATGACAGACGGAAAGACGGACAGCGCAGTCTTAGTAATAGGGTCCCATTTTACCCTTTGGGAACGGAACCTTAAAAAACGTAGTCGACATGTTGTTCATAAATCAATCTGTCTTGCCTTTTGCCAACGTCGGTGGCGTTAGCTTCCACTCTCGCCGTATGCAGCTGATTACCAGTATTTTACATGGTTCGACTGCCTATCGGACTTCCACAACCCAGTAACTGTAGAGTCTGGTGTCACTTTACACACTGATGTCGAATTTAGAGCTGCTGATAACGACTGTTAAAGATCCCCTTCTATTTCAAAGATCCAAATGTCATTTTTGTTTGGTGTGAAATAAAGAGTATTTCTATGGTATGAATTCTATTCAAAACATCACAGCTAAGACACGATGTTCAATGTTCAAAAATGATTGTGATTAAATAACATTTTCTGATATCACTATCACTACATTTCATAAAACAAACTCAAATACTTCTGAACTGATTTTCTTGCGGTTTTTGCCATTGGATGCGGTTTTCATGAGGAAGATTTAGGTGCATAATTCGTCCCAAAAATTCCTACGGGAACGGGAAAAATGGGATATGGGATATACAATAAATGCCGTTTGGGGTTGAAACTCTCGGGTCTTGGGGTTACACTTCGCGTGACCCAAGGGCTGGCTTTTACCTTGATCAAAGAATAAACATTGCCATACAACGTGGCAATGCCGCCAGTCTTTTGGGTACACTTCCAGTCGACAGCGATGCGGATGAATTTTATGACGCCATATTTTAGGGTTAATTTAGTTTTTATTTTTATTTCTAATATACAAAAATAGCATTTTTTTTAAATTCATGAGACATCATTTTATTTTCCGACATCCACGAGAACGCAAGAGCAGGCAAAAGCTAGTTGAAATATAAAAAAACAAAAACTCAGACAAAATCTCCTTTATAAACCAGTAAGTACAGCACGTATACGAACAACAAGAGCTTATCCATTCACTCTATTATACTCTCACAAGAATAAAGATATAAAGAACACAAGTGTATTATAAAATTATTTGTGTGCGTCTCATCACGTGCCGCCAAGCATTTCGCGGCGCTGCCTCTTCCGTCGGAAACGTGAATTATCATAATGCATGCCTCGTCTGAGTTTGAGCTTCACGCAATAACGGATACCTGGAAAACGCGATTTGTGAGTAAGACATATTGACGGAATGACGTGACTCTTTGTTATAATTTGAGAGCGTTTCCTTTATATTCTGAGTGAGAGGTAAGCGTGAAGTGATTTAAAGATTTAAATGCTCGAGCTTCATACATGTTTTGCTGTTGCGAAGATGCAACTGTGGCTATAAAATTGGGCTACGCTGCTACGCCGTAGCAGTAGCTATGAAGATGGGCTACGCTGCTACGCCGTAGTAGATACGCTACGCGGTAAGTAGCGCCGAAAGATATCTACTATGCGGTAAGTTGCGCCGTAGTAGATGGTCATTCTTTTGCCCGTATGCCTGTTTATTTGGGTTCCAAACTTGTCTTATGTCGTCATTTCCATAGTCATCGTAGCAAGTATACTACGCGATCTATTGCGTCGTAGCAGAATTTGCTCAGTAACATCCAAGACTAGCTATAGGGGATATTTCCTGTTAAGAGATATATATATATCTCTTAACAGGAAAGTCTGAAGTAACGGTTATTTTCAGATTTTTTTATAAAAACCTTGTTACTCCGTATTACTGGTAGGATGGTAATTAAATTAAACACAAACAGGAAATAAAGTGATATTTACTTGAGTTACCTAAACAAGACAAGCAACGAAGTTTTGCTCTTCATAATTCAAGTGTTCTACATAACAATTAAAAGTGAACCACAATGTAGATACATATAGGGTGTTCAGAACTCGGGTCGTGAGCTCCAACTTTAACTTGGTAAGTTATTATGCTTGTTATATCCTAGCCAAGTACATTAGGCTTAGTTCAAGGAGTTAACAATAACATAAATTGTTACGTTTATATTACGAACTTAACTACTAGTTATGTGGAAGTTTTTATTGTTTCAAGTTAGCGAATAATATTTTACTTTGTTTTGGTATTTATAATCACTTGTCGTGATGAATCGTTTAAATTTATTGTGGATTTTAAAATTAGATAGAAGTAATAAATACGTTGTCTATATGTCTTTATTTTGTTTTATATAAACATTCGAGATAATTTAAATCCATCGCTACCAACTCAAGTATAGACATTAGCAATTTTACATTAGCATTTGCTTTTTTAAGTTGATTTTTAAGTGAAAATTAAATACCTAAAAGGGGATGGGTTTCAATAGGATTTGCAATTTGTCGTTTATGATTGTCGAGTTTGTTATTACACAATTTGTTGCTTAGCACAAATATTTGTCTTTCAATGGAAATATTTTATCAATATTGTGTCGTTTGGCTCAAAGACGATGGCCAAACTAAGGTAAAAACATATTAATTATATACTTTCTTGCACACTTCATACAGAAAAAAACGTATACGTGAACGTGTAAGTACAAAACGTGTGCGTGTGTTTTGTCACCGGAAAATTGCAGACTCCGTAAGATTATAATAAATCTTGATTAGATTATATACTTACACGATATATTATAAAAAAAATCGTTTTGTTTACTATAAATCCAATCCAAATTCAATAGTTTCCAATATACCTGTGTCTTATTTAGAAAAACAGTTCACAATTCACGCGATATTTTACAATCTTTCCGGTGATAAATGTATATATATAATCTGGAAACTGAGATTGCAATCGGCTCAGCTTTTAAAAGGTTCAAAGGTTGCATTCACTTGATTTAATCCAACAAATATAAAAACATTGCATAATCCCCGTAACTAAAAGAAAGAAAGGAAGAAAAATCATTTATAGTCACAGAATTGAAATACCTACAAATTAATAACCAACATTATTAACTACTTCTGACGTCATTCAGTTTTACAAGACAACGTGAAACACACGTATGCACAAATTGACAGGTAGGTATAAACATTCCCTACAAAATCTTTACCTAATACAACCTACATCCGCAAGCGGTGATGCGATAGAGAAGCCCTTTGTAACCAACAATCGAGTTTTGTCTTCCATTATTAGATTGATTCCCGAACCCGACACGTATGTTTGCGTAACTAAATTGCCAAAAGAAAATTCGTACACCTAACAGTTTGTAGACATGTATAAATGTACAAAAGGAAAAACACGGAGCCCCAATTAAGTTTGTCGAGATAAATGTTGCCCTAAACAGTAGGACCTACAAAACGGATAGGTACAGAAGGTCAGCTCCGTATAACAAATGAAAACGCCCGCTCTAGAAGACCCACTTCATTTGCAGTGACTTATTTAAAAGCCGGACATTAGAAAAAGTCCCGAAATAATACTTTTAATCTTCCATTTTTTTATAATATCTGCTTGTTTCTGGAAGTCTGGACAAATGACAGGGTCTGGAAATGTTAGGTAATCCTACTTTCGTGTAGGATATATTCGATAAAGTTTCAGATCCCTGACGCGTACAAATGCGCATTTGATTGTGTGCGCCTGTTTCCCCTTGTTGTGTGAAGCCGATCTTATTAGGACCATGTTCCTTTTTGTATTTATTGACCTTTTGTTCCCCATTACTTTATGGTAGGAGGCAGTTGAGCCAAAACACTCGGTCCATCCGACCTCATGGTAACGTTTTAGTGACCAGTGCTACAATGAGAAAACGGAATATTTATGGCTTACTTTGTCATAAATTGTGATGCGTCTTTGTTTTTTTGTTAACTTTCGAGTTGTCACTGTAGTCATAGTCAATGTCAGGTATTGTGATCTTAATTATTTTTTAGTCTTTTCTATTGTGGTCGGCTTCCAGTCAAACCGGATTCAGCTGAATACCATTATTTTACGTGGAGCGGCTGCCTACCTGACCTCCACAACCCATTACACGTAACACGGTAGTTATTGGCAAGACTGGAGTCAGACTTACTGGCTTCTGTCAATCCGTAACGACTGCCAAAGATCTACAAGTGACGGCCGGGACCAATGGCTTAACGTGCTCTCCGAGGCACGGAGGAAACTCGGTGTGTTAAGATGGTCACCCATCTATAGACCTTATAGATTAACCCGTGCGACTGTTATTGTTTTTTTCAACTTATTATGATTGATGTGAATGGTACCACAACCGTAAGATTAGGTACTACGGGCTGATTATACTGGAACAATGTGAAAGTCAACCATTGGATAAGTCGAAAGTTGGTCACCCTTATTGAAAACACCCTATTAAATCTGCTTAGCCTTTTCCTACTCCCACTAAGGAAGCAATTAATAACTGAAGACGGTAACGGTAGGTAATTCATAAGTTTAAAAATAAATTATGTATATAGAGGTATGCGGTACAGAGAGTTAAGTCCCGCACACCTCCACTGTAAAAGGGGGGAACCTCCGAACCAGACGGTTGTTGTGTCTGGTGGGCAACTGCCCGATAGTAAATATTCGGACTGTTGTATATGTTCAAATCGTACGGAGAACTTTGCTTGCGCGATGCAGGATTTCGTTGTTAGTTCTTCGTAGAGCGCTGCGGTTCTTTTTGTTGCCGTACAAATTTCGCTTCTTGGTTTTTTCATGTAGTGGCATTGATGCCGCTACATGTACATCACGTTATCATAAGTTTACATAAAATATCATAATTATCACCAACGATGTAGTGTTACATACCTACTACATACTAAACAAGTTATTTTCAACGGTTATAATTTTGGCTTGAGCCCTACTACCGTCTGTTAGTATCATTGAAATGCTCATGATTGACCACTATATCACATCATGGTGAGCTATGATGCGGTCGACGATGGAGTAAACTTGTCTAGAAGTAACTTATTCACTCATTATTTAAAGACCCTCCAAGTTGAAGCAAGCAGTCCTACTAGAGTTTTACTACAGTCCAATGACGGTCGTCATAAAATATACGGTATTTTTAATATTATTATAATTTATGAGTCGGGAATGATAATATTCGCAAGAGAACCAAAGTTACCGACATAGCCCGAAGGATCGCTAAACTGAAGTGACAGTGGGCAGGGCACATTGCTTGCAAAACAGATGGTCGACGGGGCCGAAAAGTTCTGGAGTGGCGTCCGCGTACTGGAAGACGTAGCGTTAGAAGGCCTCCCATAAGGTGGACTGATGATCTGGTGAGAGTCGCAGATAGTCGATGGATTCGAGACGCACAGGACCGGTTGTTGCGGCGACACTTGGGGAAGGCCTATGTCCAGCAGTGGGCGTCTTTCGGCTGATATGATGGTGGTAAATTTATGGGAAAACGATAAATCCAGTGCACTTACGCAACATTATAATATCAAAGCATGATAACTTTATTCTGGCAAGTTTTTCGGGAGAAATGAGCTCTAAAAGCACTTTACGGACAAGTTCAGATAGTTATAAAGTTTGCTTAGCTGTCTAGCAAAAATAAGCGTCAGTCAAGCTTGTCTAACTCAGCCTTAAAGTTACACTACACTGAACAGGCGTTTTATTTTCAGAAATTAGCGACAAGTTGGTGTGTGCCTCTTCGAGATTCTGCTGTAATTGTACGGAACACGATAAATAAAACTGACTTTTCATTAAATTACTTTCGTAATGAATAAATGTATTACACTCGGGATTCCTGTCTCCAGTTTTTGCTTCCTTATTTTATATTATAAACCGGTGAAAGTGTCTTATGCTCCAACTTATTTTTTGTCAAGGGTGTGATAAATTTTATTTCAACGCCCTTTTTGGGATTATTTCGAAATGCAAATGGCTGTCCTAGCCCCTGTCATCCCTTTGTAATTCGTAAAATGAACTGGATGAAATCACAATGACGGAATATTTAAGCTGTTGGTTAATAAAAAAAATACTATACCGTGTTTAATGTTTTGTCGCCATAAGGCTTCGTTCTAAATACTTAGCATATCCGAAACTTTTATAGACTTCTATTTTTTTGTTTTCTTTTTATTTCAAAGAGGTCAACCGTCGAATTTGACTCGGCTGGGCGGCGTTCGGGAAGTTGCGTGGTATCTTCTCGTTGGAAAGTCTATGATCAGTGCGTGTTGCACTGACAGTAATGACTTATGGAATCGAAATATGGTCACTCACAATGGGCTTCATCAGAAGGCTTAAAGTCCCCCAAAAGGCAATGGAGAAGGCAATGCTCGGAGTTTCCTTGCGTGATCGAATCAGGAATGATGATCAAGAAGTGGACCGACTTAGCCCGAAGGATCGCCAAACTAAAGTGGCAGTGGGCAGGGCTGGGGACATTGCTCACAGAACAGATGGTCGATGAAGCGGATTTTTTTTGGATTCATGACCGCGTACAGGAAGACACAGCGTTGGAACGCTTCCCACAAGGTGGACCTGGTGAGGGTCGCGGGTAGCCGATGGATGCGAGACGCACAGGACCGGTTGTTGTGACGACACTTGGGGAGGCCTATCTTCAGCAGTGGACGTCTTTCGGCTGATATGATATGATAAGGTTAAGTTTTGTTATGGTCCATAAATTGTCACCAATAAAGAAAACTATTGTTAGTAGATACTGCACAAACATTTAGAATCGCAAGTGCGAAAATCAAAACGAAAACAATTTCGGTTACAATAAAAATCTATTTCGACAGTTTATTGTCTAGCAAAACCTCAAGGGGGTAATTACATAAAAGTAAAATACCCCAAAATTGACGAAGTTAATTGTACCGCTTCCCTCTGTTGACGTAAAGCTGACTAAGGATTAAGGGTGCGAATTTAACAGCAAAGAAATCCCTATGGGCTGCAGGGGGCTTACATAAGCGACTGGGTACAATAAGCGACGTTGAATTAATAACGCATTAAAGCAATACATTCCGAATTCTTTAGGATTCCTTACTGCGGTCTGGTCATACACGAATAGAAATTTGTACGGATTTATGGATAGGTTAGGTACCTACGATTATAATGCAGAAAACGTAGTTTATGTTTTTTTACATCTTTAAAATATATCCATAAAATAAAGGAATAGATTCTATTCCGGAAGCAGTAAAAAAGTAATGACTTCGATAGAATTACTTACCCCGTACATCTTCAACTGAAGATATTTATTTCAACTACTTAATTTAAATACCTATTTGAATTGTTAAGCAGTCAGTCATATATAGGGTGGCCAAATCGGTTCCAACAAGACGTCGCCGCAAGCCTTGCATCATACACAAGTGGATGTTTGGGACGAACGTTTTCTAGGCAATTCATCGAAAGCGTTAATTGACCTTCAAATTCCGTTCCAACAAGACGGCGCCGCAAGCCTTGCATCATACTCAAGTGGATGTTTGGGACGAACATTTTATAGGCAATTAATCGAAAGCGTTAATTGACCTTCAAATTCCGTTCCAACAAGACGGCGCCGCAAGCCTTGCATCATACTCAAGTGGATGTTTGGGACGAACATTTTATAGGCAATTAATCGAAAGCGTTAATTGACCTTCAAATTCCGTTCCAACAAGACGGCGCCGCAAGCCTTGCATCATACTCAAGTGGATGTTTGGGACGAACATTTTATAGGCAATTAATCGAAAGCGTTAATTGACCTTCAAATTCCGTTCCAACAAGACGGCGCTGCAAGCCTTGCATCATACTCAAGTGGATGTTTGGGACGAACTTTTTATAGGCAATTAATCGAAAGCGTTAATTGACCTTCAAATTCAACAGATTCCACAGATCCTGATTTTTTCTGTGGTGTTTTCTAAAAAGACGTACCTATTATGGTGTAATAGAATACCTAAACACGGACCACCACCTGACAAACACCACCGCATTTTTAGGCAGCAAAAAGGTGGAGATTTGGGAGCTGTTATTTACCACTTGAAATCGCAAAGCCTATCTATACTAATATAATAAAGCTGAAGAGTTTGTATATTTGAACGCGCTAATCTCTGCAACTACCAGTCAGATTTGGAAAATTATTTTTGTATCTGATAGCTACATTAATGAGGAAGGCTATAGGCTAGGGGAATGGGACATTCCGAAGGGAACGGGATATGTGCGTCCGATTTTGCGGGAAAAATATCTGGTACATTTTGGTTGGTAAAAAAAAACATCGCAATTAAAAGTTGTATATATCGGGTTTGGCCACCCTGTAGTACGTCCACACGCGGCGACTCTAGTCGCCTTTGGCAATTTTCTATTGATATTTTTTGTCGGATGATATCGATCATACCATGGACAATAACAAAAGTAGAGATCAGACTAATAGAATCCCATAACTACAGTTCAGCAGTCCACATCATAACAAGCATCTTGGAACTCAAATAAGACTACCCAAGTCATTTGATTCGATACCGCAGGACAGTACATTCAAACACGGATACATACACGCCATCTTTGATCTTGATAAACTAGTCCTTGCAAAGAGATACTGTTATTGTTACTAAGAGAACGTGTACATTGTTGCAATGTCGACGAAGGACACTTGCACAGCAGGCAGCTTACAGATATTTGACATTGCATTTGACAGCCTACCTAACGTCTAAAGTCCTCTATTTCCTTTGTTACAGTGTCAACGGTAGACGTGGATGCGGTACTGGGGCGAACAGCTTCGCTGCCTTGTGACGTCACACCCGACACTAATGAGGACAGGGTCTATATGGTGCTGTGGTTCCGGAAGAGCGGGGGGAAACCTATTTATAGGTAAGTGAAGCTTTAAAGATTATCAATGGCATATGGCAACTCAATTAAAACTGGGTGCAAATTGTAGTTGGTCGACTTTGCATTTGCCTAGGTACAAACTTCTGCTGCCGCGGCAAAACGCAGCGCGGCGGACAGAGCTACGGCAAGAGATCATGGTGGTAAGGAGGCACCAGCACATCAAGCTGCCTTGAACCTAATACTTTGGCGATAAAGTTGAAAATCCATTAAAGAAATTTGACAGAATATTGTAGCTTGATGTGCTGGCATCTGTACTTGAATAAAACCTAAAGACTTTGTTTTGAACAAAAAAAGGGCGTGAAATTTTGCCACACCTTAATAGACTTCATCCAGACATAAAAAGACTATTTGGCAGATATTCTTCGAACAAGTTCTTTTTACGCCAGAATGAAAAAAAAAACCCGATTTGAGCATTCTTTGACCTTGGCCTTTGCTTGCAGTAGGATAGTCACATTCTGGTAGTTTAGTCACTTTGCCAGGATTTCTCTTGTCACCACTTCTTGTCACTTCCTGCAAATTTCCTAATAAATATTGTAAAACCAATCATCATTAAAAATCTGTGTGCCACGGGCCATTAATTACTGTTACTTAAGTACAATAAGAGTCTATAATTACAGGTATGAGCAAGAATTTATATTAAAGTGTTCAAACCAGGGGTTGGAAACCAGAAAAAAATTCGAACCGGTAAACGCCTTAGTACATAGGGAACTTATGATTTCGGTTTGGTTCTACCTTTAACCCCAATTAAACGGTTATAAGCTACAAAAGTTCGTAAATGGGTTTTGTGGAATTAACCGGTTTTGAACGGTTTTTGTCGCCTACCTCCAATGGGCAGCCGTGCTGAAGTATAAGAACCGGTTGCACTACTGCCCCGCCGAAAGCGGACGCCGCGTGTCGCTCGGCTCTCGCGGAATAAACCGGTTAATTAGGGTTCTTCTTAACGCTCTTTTAACGTTTCGACTCCGAACGAAAAAACCGATAAAACCGGTTTATAACATTTAATAACCGGTTATTTTTAAACCGGTTCCAAGCCTTACCAGGGCTTGGAAACCGGAAAAAAATTCGAACCGGTAAACGCCTTAGTACATAGGGAACTTATGATTTCGGTTTGGTTCTACCTTTAACCCCAATTAAACGGTTATAAGCTACAAAAGTTCGTAAATGGGTTTTGTGGAATTAACCGGTTTTGAACGGTTTTTGTCGCCTACCTCCAATGGGCAGCCGTGCTGAAGTATAAGAACCGGTTGCACTACTGCCCCGCCAAAAACGGACGCCGCGTGTCGCTCGGCTCTCGCGGAATAAACCGGTTAATTAGGGTTCTTCTTAACGCTCTTTTAACGTTTCGACTCCGAACGAAAAAAACGATAAAACCGGTTTATAACATTTAATAACCGGTTATTTTTAAACCGGTTCCAAGCCTTGGTTCAAACATCTTATGTAAAGTTTGTAATACAGGAACCTTACTTAAATGAACAGATAAGAAGTAAACACAAGTACGAATATAAAGAACGGTAAGGACAGCTTCTTCGGGTAGCAAATTAACTTAAAAGCCCATGCATAACTTATTATCCCGGAAAAATTCTGTAAGGAATCGAAATTTTAACTTTTAGCTTATTAAACTGAAGCGGCAGCTACAGATGAGAGTATTCAGTAATTTGTCTTACAAATTGGCTTGCTGAATAGTAGCATGATTTTTACAAATATGATATAATTTTTGAAAACCATCACACCACTTACATAGCACTTGTGTTATAAAAACGGAAAGAAAGAAAATATGTTTATTACACACACACAGATACACACAATGTGGGAACAAATATAAGTAAGTTATTATAAACATCGTAAGTTACCACTCGTAACAGAAGAAGTCGCCACGGGCGTCGGGAGCCGCAGGGCGGTCTCCGGCCACCGTAGGCGCGGACCTGCGGACGGCGAGTGTTGGGTGGCTCGCTGTCCGATCACAACCAGGCCCGGGTCGATGGCGCGTTATGTTCCACGCGCGCTTCAAAGAGATGTCAGCATAGAAGACGGGAGGCCTGATAGGGTTGCGGAATTTGTTCGAAAGAGTAACCGCGGCCCTGGAATGCAAAAGACTTTGGAACGAACAAGGATGGGTTTTAGTCAGTAAGAGTCTGACATGCGCATCCGTTTCACCCAGAGCGGAAGAAGTCATTTGATGATATCCCATCCTTAAAAACAAAAAAGTTACCCCTCGTCTTTTGTCTAGATTCAGCTTGTGTATAGATTTTGGCTAAAGCGGTCATTGACTCACCTGCATTGGTAAGAGATGTTAGGGGACCTTTAGTAACGATACGCAAAAAAAAACTGGCCAAGTGAGAGTCGGATTCTCACACGAAGTTCCGTACCATAAATCGAAAAAAAAACACGTTTCTATTTTATATTTGTTGATACAGCGGCAATAGAAATAGACACTCTGTGAAAATTTCAACTGTTTATCTATTATGACTCTTGAAATAAAGCCTGCAGATGGACGGACAGACGGACGAACGGACAGCGGAGGCTTAGTAATAGGGTTCCGTTGGTTACACTTTGGGTACGGATCTCTAAAAAGCAAATTGACTATTTATTTGATGAGAAGATCATAAGATTAATATAGATGAAATCACTATACGAGTATGTTTAAATAATGAATAATAAAAAAATCTGATCTGAATCAATTTTAATAGTGATAAACAAACATTATCATTATAACCTCCACTGCAAATATACAATCGGTTTTAATTATTGCAATACTTAATTGATGGATCACGTGTAAATTGAGTAGTGTGTGCAATGTTCTTAAAACAATTGCGAATGCTTTTATGTAAATGAATGATGCTCAGGTTTCCGTAAAATCAGCGATTTGTTGCTCTATTTCATAAAACAAGGTTTACATTTCAATTGAAACAAATAGATATTTTAGGGTTAACTTAGTTAGGAGTTTTTATTTTTATTTGTAGTGTATATATTTAGTTAGGTATTTATTGAAACAGCTGGAAATACCTATTTTACAAATAAATAATTTACAGATATTTTGCTTAATAGTTTCAGAGGTCGTTCCGATATTAAATTCATTATAAAAACTGCTTAATACCTACTTTCATGACAATTTAAACCGAGCCTAGGTAATCTTTGTTGAGAGCTATATGTCCAGTTACAGTTGCAAGTTACAATTTGTTCGAAAGAGTCACCGCGGCCCTGGAATGCAAAGGTCTTTAGAAGGAACACGGATGGGTTTTAGTCAGTAAGAGTCTGACACGCCATTCCGCTCCACCCAGAGCGGAAGAAGTCATTTGATGATTTCACATCCTTAAAAAAAAAAAAAAAACTTTACATAGAAGATTCAGCAATACACATGTACCTTTCGGCAGTCAAATGAAAAAGAGCATAGATTCTATTTGTGTACCTAAACTCAGATCGCTTTTTGCATGAAGTATTCCGTGTAAATAAAGCTTCCAGATTTTTTATTTCACAGAACGTGTACCAGTTATTTTAAAATGACTGTTGGTAGTATTCATGCAAAATATTTTGAAACAAAGTGGTAAACGACAGTATAATACGTCTACATCACACCGATGACATAGATGTATTAATCATCATCATTACCATCGTCTACAGCGGTTCCGTATAAAGGACACTGGACAAAGGTCTCTCTAATTGCACGCCTCTAAGCTTGATTCTCGGTCCACCTCACTCGCCCACACTATCGGTATTAAGCAAGCGATTGCTTATTGAGGTGAAACTAATAATTACTTCAAAATTCTGCTTGCTTGTACGAGCTTTAGTTCACATTGAAATGACAGGTTAGGTATTGGCAGAAATATGAATGGTTGAGTAAG
Organism: Mamestra configurata; assembly: GCA_002192655.3. NCBI lineage: Eukaryota > Metazoa > Arthropoda > Insecta > Lepidoptera > Noctuidae > Mamestra > Mamestra configurata. Next base: position 68,195 of record NDFZ01005398.1, on the reverse strand, counting down.
TCTTGTTTGAATATAATTCACAGTTGAACTTTGTAGGGTCATACCAAAGCCAATTAAGATCCTCTTCAGGTTATTTTTCTAAAAGAGATACACCCAAATCCAAATAACAGCTTATGATGTTACACAATCTTACACTTATTCCAATAAAAAAACGTCAAAAGTTCTGTGTTTCAGTCAGTTTGTCATAGCGAAACCAAATCTCAAAGTTAAAATAAAAGCCAGCCCAACTTGAGAAACAGACAGTCGACGTAATTCCAGTTGGGCAGTGCCTTATAAAAACTTTGTGAATACGTATTTAATTAATAGCATAAAGTCGGGCCTAATGAACCGTTCGCTACCTTAAACGGATGAGCGGAAGCCGAGCACGACCAATCCAATTAGCGTTAGGAACACACCTACAACGTACAACGAAACACACTTAAGATGTCATGGCGCCTCGTTAAGGAAATCACACTTGACGATGGAGGTCCGAGGACTTTCCATCATTGTGCTTATGCTATGAGCTAGCACTTGTCACTCATACGTCACCTGAATTGGATACACGTGGCTTAACTTACTGTTTGGTTAAGCTTTTTTGTGAGTTTTTTACAAGTTTGTATTGTGACTACGAAATACTGTTTTTTATTTATATGTAGATCAAGTCAAAACAAAATTGAGTATCAATGGGTTTATTAATTTCCTGTCTCAGAAAATTCAAACAAAAACTCAAAGGAACAGTTTAAGTAAACATCTATTTTAGTATTAATTAATTTTGCTCATCCTTTACGCAGAAAGGGAATAACGTGCGTAATAAACTCTCAACAGCAAACATCTGCTTACGTAACCAAAACAGTTATGTAGATAAAATCCCCATTATATCCTTACAATTGTGTATAATTGCTATTTTATATCAGCAGCCGGGCGAAACGAATACTTGGCAGAGATAATACCGTCATAAAATGCGTGCTTAAATTGTTAAATTTACCTGAGAACACCAGGGTGTACGATCAAATCATCTCTCTCAAAGCTTCTTGCTTTATAAATTAGGATGGAGGTCGGCAGATTCAGAAAATGTAGCCTGTCCGGAAATTGAAAAACTTCACCGTGTTGGGTCGTTCTTTTATTCTAGAATTTGACAGTTTTTTTAAGGAAAATAAATTCAGACGCGGTCTATGTGGCAATTTACGCGCTTTCATAAGATTTGGCGGGAGACGTGATTGTATTAGGTCTGATTGTACCTGGTTTTTACGACACTATTTTTTGTCTGAATGGGACTAATAAGGTACCTATCGCTGTTTCAAAACTAGTTTTTTTTTTGCAAAATGTTTACCGGTCCGATTTCTAAACAGTATTTTATCTGTGGAATAAACATTGTGTTGTGACAGCTTTTGTTTAGGAAATGTGTCAAACTGCTGTTGTATGTTTTTCAAATTAAAGTTTTCTGACTATTAAAAAATCGGCTGCGCAACTTTAAGCTCAAGAAAAATTACAGTGGTCCATAAATGATGTGCTAATGTCAATGTTTTTTCCTTCCTTCTCAATCTTTATTTTTGTTTCAGCTTTGACGTCCGAGGCCGGTCCTTCAACAAAGCGCTTCAATGGTCCGACCCAGGCGCGTTCGGCCCGCGCGCATACTTCGCGACAGTCGCCCGACCCGCAGCACTCACCCTTAGCTCCGTACAACTAGACGACGAAGGCGTCTACAGATGTAGGGTAGACTTCAAAAACTCACCAACAAGAAACTTCCAAATCAGACTCACAGTAATAGGTAAGTAGTAAGTTACTTGATAACATCTTAGACACGTGCAGATGAAAAGAACCAAAGTTAAGAAAACAACGCTTAATGAAACCAAGCAAACAGAATTAGTACCAAACAAAAATACGAGATCAAAGTTACTGTCTAATTTCAGTTAAAACTTTTGAAAAGCAAAATGAAATCAGTCTAGGCCAGACTTGAGTTTTTTTTTCATAGTATACACAAAATCATCCCTTTGGCTGTTAACTCTAAATTGTTTAAATTTTATTTAAAGCATTTAAAAAACAATCAATCAATTCAATTCAATTTGTTTAAAAAACATTTAATTTATAACTGGCTATTATGATCTCAGCAGTCATGTTAAGTGACACGAGACTAGACAATCTCGTTAAAATAAAAATCAACTAAGTTTTAAATGGAAATTTTATGAGGCGACGACTGGGAATCAATTTAGTCATTACGATGAATCGCGGGAGCCGCGCGGTCGTCGGTCGCCGAGTGATGACATCGCGCAGACATTTTAATTATCAACTGTCGACTCGGGATTGGCGAGGTTGCTCAGCTGCCGCGCGATAAAAACGATGCCCCCCGACGATGACACAGATAAAATCTGCAGGAGACAGGTTAAATTTAAAAGGAAATTAGATTTGAATAGATCAAATTGTCTGAACGTTATCAGTCCGCCGTACTGATCCCCTTTATTTGCTTATTAAAACCTTGGACGGGAAATGGTTCACTAAATTATAAAATGAGTTACGAGCACTTTGTATTCATTCTACGGTGAATGCTGTTATAATTAATATTGCGCAGTGCCGTGTTTTCACAACGTTATTTACCACTTCCACAATGCATATCGATGTGAATTATTGGCATTTCATATGGGTCCCACATCAATACATCTACTATGGATTTGTTAACATAATAACCTTGCCGGGTATTCCGGCAGTTCCTCCATAATTACTCTAATAGACTTATTCAATGGCTGCGTAACCGTATTCTTAAGAAATATTACCGGGCGAAGAGCATAAAAATATAAACATGGCCTATAAAATGCCGAGCAAACTACCGTTGAGCTTTTCAAAGAAATTACCCTATTCAAGGCGACGAAAGACGTAGGCAAAGGAGATGAGGGAAGTAAATTTCTTTTGCGCAGAACAAAGCATTTAAAAGTAAGCCTACATCGCATATATGCAACTCCATTGAAATCCATTAGTCTGCGGCGCCGAGAGGTAATTTGCAAGGAGCCTTTTGTTAGCAAAGGGACTGCTCACACAAAGAACTCTCTTACTTAAATAATCAGGCATATTCATAACATCATAAAATATCCAATTACCATTGAGAACGGAGGGTGTTCATTAATGGCGTCAAATAATAATCAAATGTAGCGCTCGCGTAATATCGTGAACGATCACGCCCTCAGTTTTCATCCCCATATTGATATTATGATGAAGATTGTGGGAGGAAGGTATTTGTATAGAATCTTATTGTATACGTTGTCTTCTTATGTTTGGCGCAGTGCCACCTCATCAGATGCTGTTGTATGACAAGTCTGGCGCGGATGTGTCAGGTGTGGTGGGGCCTTTGGAGGAAGGAGCAGCTTTGGTGCTGGTCTGCGAAGTAAGGGGTGGTGAGTATACCTTGTCATTTCATCAGTTAATATGGTTTCAGCTTCCAGAGTAACATTAACTAAAATTCTGGTTACCTTATAACAATCAGTACCTGGATGACCGATTTTTTTTGGTAAACGTTTTCTAAAAATACCTAACTAGACCGGTTTATCGCCCCCGAAAGCCCCTGCATTATAAATTTTATGAAAATCGTTGGAGCCGTTTTCGAGATTCAGATTATTTATATGTTTACATTTATACAAGAATTGGTCGTTTAAAGGTATTAGATTAGATTCAGGTTAGAATATTGTGTGGAAGCTGAAAAAGATATAAATTTTTGTTAATTAGAATGTTACATATTTTCTGTTTACGTGACACGGTGATTTAAATAGTGTTATAACTTTCAGTCGAGTCCAAAAGTGGCTAAGGACTTAGAAGGTTAGGTATTCCACCAACAATTAGATTTTAGATTAAAACATAGGTGTTCTGTATAAAAGTGATATTTTTATGCCACAACCAAAAACTGTGTTTTCCATAAAAACATCACTTTTTTATATAGAAAACCAACGTTTTACGTAGAACTGAGCACTGTATGAACCACGTATTGACATTCTACAAAGCGGTACACCGCTCAAAAGTTTAATATCGCAACATATGGATACATACGCGTACATAGAAATAGATTTGTTTACATCCGCCGTACCGTTTTACACTTATTGGTTATTTTATTGAATGCTCTTTCAAATGTCACTTCACGGGTAAAATGCTCGACCTGCATGGTTTGTGGCACTTTGCCGGTTTTCCAGTTGCAATCTAAACAAACGGGTCGCTTTTGACTATAAGATATAATTTAATTTAAGTAATCGTCTATACTTCTATATCGTCGGTGATACTGCAATAACGCGAAACTACACTTTACTATAAGATCTAATTTTCGATGTTATTTTATTCAAAGTTAGGCCTTATACCAAAGTGTAAGTTGTGTATTGCAGTATCGAAAAATTAGACCCTATGGCAAAGTGTAGTTTCGCGGTATTACAGTACTAAAAGCGAAAGGTCGCTCACCGATTAATCACAAAATTTTAAAAACTACTAGACCTATGGAGATGAAATTGGCCTGTAGATAGATTATGAGTAGGAGACGTCCGATAAGAAAGTATTTTAGGAAACTTTGCTCATAAAGAAAGGGGTGACGCAGGGAGTGGAAAATGTTTGTACTAAATCTGCGCAGACGAAGTCGTGGGCGAAGTGCATATAGTATTAGAAATAAATATCACCCACCATACTTTTAAATAAACCGTTTACATGAGATGTAATATATATTACATGTAACTGCCAAGGTCAAGGCCTTAATATCTCGAGATAAAATATATTGTAATAGATCTTCATAGTGAAAAGCGAGCATAAAAGTAAAGCTGAAATGTATATGTTTACGTATATTAGATACTATCTGCAAACTAAACGGTTATCAATATGCTGACATACGAAGCCAGGATCTGCCGGTCGATTCTGTAAACATGTCGAAGTGAAGGCTTGCGTGAAGTGATCACGAGGTGAGTTGTCAATTCATATAATCAAGATGGAATGACAGCTCACAACGTGATCACGTGACACCCAAGCCTTCACTTCGACATGTTTACAGAATCGACCGCCAGATCCTGGCTTCACTTCGACATGTTTAAAGAATCGACCGGCTGACCTTTGTGTCACCCTATGTAATTTTTTCTTCATCTATCTTTACTTCAACTTAAATAAATAATAAAGAGTACTCTATCCTATTCTTTTCTGAAAGCATATCCGAAAATAATTTCAGTGGATCAACTCTACAGTTTAATAACGCGGATAAAAAAAAACAAGTTAATTCAGTTCGCCGCTTAACTTAAAGCGTCGCAGAAATATTGAACAGTGGGGAGCTCAATTTTTTTCTATTGCTTGATTTCTTTTATGGAAACATTGGAAGAGATATTCCATTCGAATGGGTTCGTTGAAAAGTCCGCAGTATGGCCGCCTGGCTTCGAGCCAGTGCTCGCAGCGGATTATCTTCAGCCGTGCGCCCACCAATTGTGATGATGCAGCGGGTTGGACAGGGGGAGTTTAGGCTTTGACCCTGTTATCAAGCTGATACTTAATTATGTGAATGAAAAATGATCAATTTTCGAAACCTGTTGGTGCTGCCTGCTTTTATTTTTCATACTATTGAAGGCAAATATGATGCGGATTCAAACAAAGAACTTCCATTGAAAGTCAAACAGCATCATTAGAATAGAATAGAATACGTTTCAAAATGTACACCATATAAGTTACAAAGGAAATAGATGAAAAAACATTCAAAGGGTGACACAATGGACGGCATTATCACTTAAATAAATTTTTTAAAGATAAATCCAACCTCGTTCAGCTTAATCCATCGTGACTATTATAATATGTATTTTTTAAAGTTAATTGAATTACAACGGCTGGAAATAGCTAAACTTATTAAAACAATTATTAACCGAACTGCTTAAAATATCCAAGAAATACACACAACATTTTAAGTAGAAACATAAAATTGCAAAAATACCGCACGTTTTATACTTCAAACAACTGGTTTTTTCTGTCAATTTAATGGTTCTTCAATGTTCTTAGGGTTCCGCGGGCTATATCCCAAGAATCGTAATAGGTAGACAGTTAAAAAATTTCACAGAGTGTGTATTACTATTGCTGCTATAAGAACAAATTAAAGGGGGCTCCCATACAAGAAACAACAGCTTTTTTTCGGCTTATGGTACGGAACCCTTCATGTAAGAGTACGACTCGCTATGACCGGTTTTTCTCCCAAAAGGGCGATTTCCTAAGAAAGATAAACCAGCAATACTTTGTTATGTAAAACTTTAGTAATATCCGGTAGGTTTCTATTCTAAATTGTTAAGTAGTATAAACAAGAAAACGCGTTTAATCTTAATAACAGTTAGATAAACAACCTTTCTTTTTTATTAAATCAAACTAAAAATAGTTATTTTATTGATTGACTGAATCTAATCTCGCTTAGTGTAGGGTTCCGTAGTTACCCGTCGACTATTACCCATTAACTCGTTAAGCGGTGAACGGTAACGAATTTGAAAACTTGATAGTTTACCTTCTAAATTCGCCATATTTGCTACTACTATGAATTTTTTCACGTGTCCAAAAACAACTGTTTAGCTGGCAGACCCAGACTTGACTCTTACAAAAATTTGCACTTTAAAGCCTAATGTTTCACAAACGGATCCTTGGATGGAAAAATAGTTTTAGCAAACCCTCAAAATTTTTAGACGACCTTTCCAACGACACTATGGGGTAGACGACATCAAAAAAATTCATCGCCACTTTACATGTAGGGAACAAAATACATTTTATTTTACCACTTTGTCGGCGTGATTAAAATGTATACCCATACCAACTTTCAACTTTCTAGCGCTAAGCGTCTCTGAGCTAAACCGCGGACGGACAGACAGACAGACAGTTATGGCGAAACTATTAGGGTTTCTTGTCTGTGTCTACGGAATCCTAAAAACCTAATAAACTAAAAAAACACGTACCTATTGATTCGCTAACGCCAAAATAATTTGTCAGACATGCTACAATTTGTTTAGCCAGTGCAAAACGTGGTCTGAATAACTACACAGATTTGTTGAGTCGGTGTACGTGGATAAAAAATAAACTAACTCGACGGTTGGTTTAAGGTTAAGCAACGCTTGCCAGGGTTAGTATGTGGATGGGTGCCCATACCTAAAATATAGAGATCTCCGTACCTCGGGACGCACGTTAAGCTGTTGGTCCCGGCTGTCATTTCTAGATGTCTTTGACAGTCGTTACGGGTAGCCCGAAAATCTGACGCCACTCTTGCCAGTATCGTGTTACCCAGTAGCTAGGCTGTGCGGTTCAAATAGTCGCTGTGAAATACTGGTATTCAGCAAATTGTTTCCCTTCGATATTTCCCATAAATGATTTATTTACCTCTACTTTTGCTCATCAGGTCGTCCCGAGCCCACAGTATCCTGGTGGATAGACGGAACACCAGCCTCCCAGTACATAGGTGTCAAGACCGACACCCATGTGATTGTCAACCGGTTGGAGCTGCAGCATTTGAAGAGAGAAGACCTGAACACTACATTCAAGTGCAGAGCATCGAATACGAACCTGGTGCCAGCGCAGGAGAAAGTCGTCAGACTTGAACTGAACTGTAAGATTTCAGTATTTAAATTAAATTTGTATGTATTAGGTGGCCCTCCTTAGGTAAACGTAAGGGTTCGACTACACGCTCAATCTTGCATGCACACATGACAGTTTGTGCAAAAATTTGCGCAAAAACTGCATGGTGCCTACACGATAGCGACTTGCATGCGCAAAAAGTTTGCGCATTTATATTGTATAGTCTTCACGTAAGTACTTACGTGCTAAATTGTGCAAATCAACTTTATACAAACTAGCGTTGTGTGCAAGCCATTTGTGCGGTATACCGTTTTACCATCTTAACGCACATGTTTGCTTGTACAAACAAGAATTGGTGCAAATAAGATTGAGCATGTAGCCAAAGATTTATCATAATCAGCCATATTGTTCCCACTGCTGGGAAATTGGCTTCCTGTCTGTTAGAGGAAGTCTATAATCTTTCCCGGTGCTAAGTATTGATAGTTGTATGTCTTAGAAGTATTAAATTAAGACAATTTTGACCCACGACCTTCCAATCATAAGTCAGAGCCGTAACGCTTGGCTATCACTTCTCACTGAGCTAGGCTGTTCACCACATCTCTTATCTTCTCTCCTCCTTGTCGTGCCAATGACATCATGATTTCGTTGTGAAAAAACAATGGTGCTATTGGTCCCGTGTAGTTCCGTCTCTCGTATTAAATCATTCGTATGCTGAAACTTTCACATCACCATTCCATCACACACCTACACTCAGACTATCAGAATTTTAACGTCTGGCAACATGTTAGTAACATTTATTTTACGATCTGGTATTTCTTTATACTCCCAAAGGCATTATCTGTCTTCTTAGTTTCAACGTAAAAAAATATAAAAGGCAAATGAACAATCTCTAAGAAGTGATTTCGTGTGGGCTTTGGTGTGTCAGTCAGCTTTCCTTTTGTGTAATCACATTGTTCTACCTTTAAGTCTTACATATGTCTACGTTTCTTACTTTGAGAAGAAACTTTGTTTACTATTTAGTTTATTTAGATAGTCATGTTTTGTGATTAGAAATGTGCGAAAAAGGCTACCGAATCGGTCCGTTAAATTAAACGCCAGACGACATCGCGTCAGGCCATGGTGAATATTGTGCGACGAGCTCGTTTCTCACTGAAAGAACTGGCTTGCACTGGCAGAAGTCAGAATTTTGTGGAAAAATAAGCTAGATAGATAGATGTTCCAAGTTCAATCCGACCGTTTTAGTTACAAACTCTGGTCGTGAAACACAATCGCTCTAAGGTTCCTCTTTTATTGTTTCGTTCTAAGAAACCGATGTAACTAATAAATCTACAGTGACTTGTAGTTTGCTGAATTTCCGCTCGATCCGAACAAAGAAACGAACGTGGATGAACAGAGATTAAAATATAAGATAAGATGTTACTTTTTTGTTCTCAATCGTTCCCTTTCTTCAGGATAATAAAAAAGAGCTATAAATCTAAAAACAAATCTAGATCGGTGCAACCACGGATAGGGTTTCAAGTTTGGTGAAAGTAGGTAGATTCACTTAATTATTTCAATTCAGACTGGCCTGTTGGTCGGCCTGGAGGTCGTGGGTTCGATTCCCACCCAGGACAAATCTTTGTGTGATGAGCATGATCATTTTTGTTCTATGTCTGGGTGTAATTTGTCTATAATATGTATGTATTTAGAAATATTTAAGTATGTTTATCAGTTGTCTGGTTGCCATAGTACAGGCTCTGCCTAGTTTGGGATCGGATGACCGTGTGTGAGTTGTCCCAAGATATTATTATTATTATAATTAGGCCGTTATAAGGCACTTTTGAATGTCGGAATGTTTATGTTAGACTTGCCATAGTTGCCCATACGAAAAGGTCTTTTTGAGAAGAACAGTCGGAAAACATAATGTACCTATTTAAATAAATGTTTTACAAATTAATTCCAATGAAAGTAAAAACAGTACAGTAACAGTACAATTATAAGGTTCGCCAAAATTCACATTTGAAATCCTTATTGGTTTTACAATATTATTTATATTAAATCCTTCATTTTGGTATACGAGCATGTTATACCACAAAAAAATAATGATTTCATAATATTAAATATACCTACCAGAGCTTTATTGAGCTGAAAATATTTATTAATCCTTTCTACCCCAGACTGTAATTTAAATTAATTTGTCTTGGTCTAGACACACATTGTAGACTAATATTGCGGTGTATTAAATAGATGATTCTTGGGACCTTTTCAAACAGTAAAAAGGCTGAAACCTTTTTAAATAATGCAAATCACTTCATTAATTTATTATACTTAGTACAGAAACGAGGCTGCGAATATACATAATGTACAGTCAACAAAGCTATTCGGTATACAGGCAAAACTATTATTTTTTCCACTGCACGGCTAATATGTGTTTCTAATGTGTGCATTGTAACTGTTTTAAGCTTATGAAATACTTAGGAGTGTGATGTACAATATTAAAAGTAGTTGCAAGTTAGCTGCCTGCATACCAAATAGCTTTGTTGACTGTACATATTTTTTGTCTCATGAGCGTAATTTAAGCTAATTTTTTTTTAATCAGTTTTTAGCCTTGCATCAGAAAGCAAATAATAGCAGCTGAGATTTGATGTCCTCTGGAATGATCTCGTAGATGTATAAATGCCAGTCACATGGGCAGACGTCATGATTGCTATCTCGGATGAGGTTGGCACAGAAGCATACGTAGTCCTCTCTTTTTAACCGAATTCACAAAACGGAGAAGGTTCTCAATTCGGTTGTTTTTTTTTTGTTACCTCCGTCATTTATGAACAGATTTTTTTTTTCGTGTGAAAGGATATTATGTCCCGCTTAGTCCCATATAAATTTCATCAAAATCGGTTTAGTAGTTTGGTTTTTAAATGAAAATAGCTGGAGAAAATAGAAGATATAATAGTTTTGCTTACCACTAAAAAGTAAAAATATTTTTTTTTACAAAAAATACTATGACTTTTAAATAAAAAACATTACAAAGTATAAAATAACTTTAATTTCGTAAGTCGGTGTTAAAAAACGAAGAAGCAACCAAAAACACCGAGAGTGTCCTATGCCCAACAGTGGGCAAAGTCGTTCTGTAGATGCTGATGATGTCAATCATCGTCCGCTGCTATTATTTGCTTTCTGCTACTGATCTTGCCGCTTTCCTCTTTTTTTTATTATTTAATATGGGTTTGCTCTTGACTCTAGTCTAAGGCATAGATGAAAGAATGGTTACCCATCCACAGATCGGTATTGGTATTTGGCAATAGGAGTAAAAAGCAATTCTGAATATATTTATATGTATATATACATATATATTTTATTTTTATTTAATATGGGTTTGCTCTTGATTCTAGTCTAGGGCATAGATGACAGAGACAAAGTCGACGATGGAGCGAGCTTACCCAGAAGCTGCCTGTTAACTCTAATTTTGAAGAGATTAGGGTTGTATGCGTTCGAAAACACAGACGCAGGCAGAGAGTTCCACTCCTTTGCTGTGCGCATTATAAAGTTTGCTCGCCCTGTTTGATACGGGCTCTCAGGAATAGCAGAAGTTCGAAAAAGAACTTCAGGGTTGTTCCATAAAAACCATCAATTTCACCATCAACTTTCATTGTAACTTTATTGGAACATAGATATTGATGAACATATTTTATTCCTTCGTGTTTCTCTCACCAGTGGTTCCGTTATCGGTGTCGCTGTTGAACCGGCCTCAACAGCTGCTGTCAGCTGCCGCAGCGACTCTTCGATGCGTGTCTGAAGGCAGCCGACCACCTGCACACATAGCCTGGTACAAGGATAATAGAGTCTTCGATAAGAATATGGTAAGCTGTGGAACATCAATCATATTCGGATAAGTAGAATATAAAAACGTAGAAGATTTGAAAAATCAATTGTATTCAGGCATACATACATGGTCCGAACTAGCAAAAGACAGAGTTGAGTAGAAAAGGGAGAAGAAGGCTTTTGCCCAGCAGTGGGACAAAAAAGGCTAGATAGACGAAAATGCTAAAAGACATCGCGGCAGACCAAGGCGAAGATGGTGGGACGAGCTCGACTCCTGTCGAAAGGACTGGCCCGACATTGCAAATGGCAGACTTGTGTGGAAAAGAGAGAGGGAGGTCTTTGCCCAGCAGTGGGACAAAATAAGCTACATAGATAGATAGATGTATTTATGCATGCCTACGTACGTTCTGATGGAAAACCAAACAAGAGAACAAAGTGTCGTACAATCATCGATAACGATGGTAGAAAAATGTAAGGGATTGATACGCGCTATCTCCGCATTAACGGGATCATGGTCAATCATTTTACAGTTTTTACAATCATAATAGGGGAATATGCATAAAGCAATTTATTTGCAAAATGAAATACTTATTAAACATTTTTGAAATAATTTTTAAAATACCTTCATCAGCGATGAAGTTATAAAGTTTCAAAGTGGACAATTAGAAAGAGAAGTCCGTTACCATCTGTGACGTCAAATACTATGACGCCTACATAGCTGCCATACGAAACAGCGTTTTCACGAGCGGGACAGATAAATTTGTTTAATATAGTTATTTCTCGTTTGTTTTTCGTCAATTTTGATTCTATTTTCACTGTTACTATTATATTTTTGTATATTATATTTCTAGATACATTATTAAGATATTCTTTTTATGCATATTCGCTATTGCTGAAAAAATATCACTTGTTCTAGAGCCCAAAGATGTGTAATGAGTTCCTAATATTTTACGATGGAATCGAGCGTTTCTTTACATAATTAGGTAATTGTAATGTTGAGTAAATAAGATGCTTAATACTAAACTGATGCTAAACTAGAAACCTCCATTCTTAATTTGAATTCTAGCGTCTAAACTATTGCCGAAATATGGCTATTTTAAACAAAGAGTCCATTAAATTGAATAACAGCTTCGCCCTGTTAAGCAAACGGTTTGCGACTTATTTATACGTATACCTACTATTAGTAACCCATATGCGCAGTGTCAACGGTCTTTTTAAAATAGCTTTGAGATCTAGATAAAGTTCAGGCTTATCTCAGTTTCAGGTCGGGAAAGCCTCTGTAAGGTAACTGGAGCAAATGATTTGAAGGTTTTTAAATACTTCATGTTTCAACATAGAAGCGTTCCTATGTTGAATGAAGCTTGCAACAATAAAATATGTAATTTTATATACAACTTTTATTATGAGACAAAAATTGTGTAATAGCCAATAATATGAGATTTTCCTCAGGATCAATGATGTTTGCATGACAAGACAAATTGTTATAGAGTTTTCATGATCATGATTATTTTGACCTGATTTTGTTCCGGAGTTTACTCTTTAAAACAAGAAGTTCATCTAACAGCTTCTTGTCTATACAGAAAGATGAACAAGCCACTTTGTATAAATTTAGTTCTTTTCACACGCCTGTCTTTATATCTAGTAGAGTCGGTCAATCCGTTTGTCCAGAAAACTCTTCCTCCGGACGACTGTACGTGATCCCCTTTCTAAGACCTGCCCAGGTTACATCGCGCACTGACTAGACTCACGAAATATTCTCTTTTTGTGAATGAATACACGAAGATTTTTAAAATAGAATACAGAAAGAGCGAAAGAAATAACACAGAAAGTCATAATGTATTTAAAACTATACTAAAAGAAACGGCGAATAAGACATAAGTTAACCTCAAATAAAGCGAATGAACCGAACGAGCAATAATCTGCGCCATACATTTGCAGTATATTTAATTGCAAAAAAGTTTGTAAAACTTTAATCTTTCAGTAGTGAATGTGGCAAAAATTCGCTTCCCACAAAATGTACAGTTACTTGTAATTTGTTCAACGTCCAGCGGTCTTATTTGAGCGGAGCGCGGCAGGTAATCCCTCAATTAACTTCCATTTCAAAGCTAAGCACGCACTGTGGCTTTTAAATCGATTGTCGCGTTTTATAGTCGGATTCGGTCATTGATGGACTTTGATTTAGCGCCCGACTAATTGCGCAGCGACCGTCCCAGCTTATACAATAGCTTCCAGAAATGCCACTGTTTCAAATAGTTCGTTTGTGACTTTTTTACCGAGTTGAGCTGAAATATCGTGCACGTTGTATGCAAGTCTGATTTACAGGAATTTTATTTAGAAGGTCTCAACGACGAATGAGTTTTCGTTCGTCGGTGAGAATCCAATAAAGTTTCATTAAAGTACAATATTCGCGATAATTGCAGCTTCGTTCGTGTCCCGTATCGGTATATTCGGGTTTAATAACATCCGTATTGATTTCTTTGCCCAAACAGGGTTATGGTTTGGACATTTTTTGATTAATCCGATTGTGCCGCGTACAGACAGACAAGTATACAATATTGCAAATTAAGAAGTATTTGAAACTATTTTGTATTGCAAAACGTGTTTAAAGATTTTATTTGCCTGGCAAATTATCAGACCAGTGAGTGCCAACCGGACACACTAAAGTAATCTTACATTTGATGTGTGACTTTTAATAGGGCTCCAGTTTAATTATTTTTACTGCAGAACTGAATGTTAAGGAGTCGAAGTCAGTAAGATGAAGTTAGTTGCCCCTTCCAAAGCAGTGATCTTAAAACAAGTATATCCTTAAAATTATAAGGCCTCTTCCTAATTCAAAACTATGATCTCGCAAATATGCGGTCGTCGTGTTTATTTTTGCGGTAATTCCGATCGCGTCCTAACGCCGACAGCCCCCGCTTTGAATGATCATATAATTGGACGACGCCTAAGACGCAAAAAGACATGTTCTAACATGTCCAAAATAGCTAATCACTCCTTCCTTTAACCTTCCCTAGGTAACAGACCACTCCAACGAGACGTGGTCGATCAGCACCCTGGTGTTCAGCCCGAGCCCCACGGACAACGGCGCAATGATCAAATGTGTGGCCGCCAACCCCAGCTTACCCACCAAGTCCATTGACGACCAACTGCAGCTCAATGTTGTATGTAAGTATTACATTTCTAGCACCTTATTTATTTTTACATTTCTGTGATGTATGGCCACCCAATAAGAGTGACAAAGCGAAGATGCACAGCGTGTTAGCCTTTAGAACTGAGAGCAACCATCAGGGCTCTTTCAGCGGTGCGTGTCATCTGTGTGGATCTTGGGATTCGAAGCCTATATCATTGCAAAACTTTTATGTTGGTGCCGCAGAATTCCATGATGTTAGGTCATTTTGATCCAAATTCAAAAAGCTTGGTCTTCCACTCCATTTTTCAAAGTAGCCAAACAAGGAAACTAACTCCGCTGTATATGTGCATGATTATCACGGAAGAAACACGAATAAGTTTTGAGTTTTTGACATACTCGTCTGTGTTTATATGGACGACCACGGACCACATCGCACGACACCGCACAAACTTGCAACGCACTTTTGAAGTTACCAACTCGCGGTGGATCCGGTGGTTCGCTACGGATGTACTCTTTATGTTTACCATTACATACGAACTACAAAAATACCTGATGACATACTAATATCTGACTTCACACTAATTCTACATTGCGCTATCAATATTTTCCTCACATTTTGAACTTAGCTGCCCACCAGACACAATACCCCTCTTGTCGGAGGATCCTTCTATTTCATTGGAGGTTTGCAGGCTGGTCCGCATATGTCCGGAATATAACGCACCGTAGGAACCCGCCTTTCTACGTATGTCACACGTCGAAGTCAAATAAAACAAAGTAGAAAACAGAAGAAAATATAACGGCCTTGGCCAGCCTGAGAACCAAAAGTATTATCTCTGAAACATACTGTGACGCGCCAGAATTAATGCCGGGTACATATCGACATTAGTTATTACTAGCGCTAGTATCGAGTAGCAGTACTAGTAGAGTCAAGTACCTTCTAGACATTTCTATGCTAGAACATTCTACACTTCTCGATATCTGGTCAGTCGGCCAGCGTAGTCCGCAACCGGACTACGCTCATACTAGTTCGATCTAGCCCGTACTTAGCTGTCCTCCCCCCAGCGACGCCCTCAGCCGAGGCCCGTACCCCACAGGGGGTGCCCTTAGCGTGAAGTCGCTTAGTTTTATAAGCCCTGGCTGTAGGCTTTCATATTATATTAAGGCCACCACAGGCAAGCCCGGTTAAGCAGTCGACCACCTTATAGGTTGAACTGCGAGACGCCACACACAAAAAAAAAAGCGACTCGGTCATTATTGGATTTTTGATACAAGCGAATACTTCGAAAGCGATCTTCAAGTGCGAGTATAGTGATCAGTGGTGAAGTTGTGTTTTATAATTAGTGAGTTTAAAGTTGTTACTAGTGTTTTTAAATTTAAGTGTCATTTTGGTTATTTAATCGGTTGTTTTTATTGTCACGAAGCCCAAGCTAGTAACAATACCAATACTTATGTAAGTATTAGTTCAGCTCTTTGTGCAAATAATGTTCTTGAGTGTCGCCCTAGTGTATTTTTCACTCAATTTAATTCTATTTTACTGTCCTTATAATATAATTAACTGCATGTACATACTGTTACTAACACCCCTAGCGATTATAATCGTATTTATACTTTTTGTCTACCTGTAGGCAACGTTGTGGGTTTCATTATTGTCAACATTTAAATGTTAACCTTAATTAGTTGTAAGTTGTCATAATGTGACTGTTAGTTGCTCCTTTCTTATAAAATAAAATAAAATATATGTTTAGAGACCTAGACGAAGTGATATACAGTCACTATCAAATGTCACGAAGTCCTTCCTTTATAGTTTTGGCTTTTTACAATCGTTTTCTCTGATAGAATTTCGCTTGGTTTGGAGCCTCAGATTAGACTGTAATATGACCTTTCCAATTGGGTAGGATAATAATCCTCCAGACCAAATACGCCATTGTCTACGGAGATTAGCCAAATACCTACGGAGCATATTATAGTGCACAGCTGCACTCTCTGTTTCTTTATTCTCATAGTGTGATGGGAAGACAGTGTGACGTTTGACGGTTTGGAGTACCGGGGTGAGATCAGGTGCAAAACTAACGGCTTTACATGTTTTCCGAGACACAGGTATGTCCCGCCACTAACTCTCAAACTCCGGGCTGCTTTTGAGAAATTCCTAAAAAAAAAACTTTTTGCCCGACCTTGGAATCGAATCCGAGATCAACGGGGGTGGAGGGTAGCCAAGTGATGACTTAAGAGTAATACGAATCCATGACCATACTCATAATTAGTTATTTGATGCTGCTAGGTAACTATTTGTGTAATGCTTCTAAACACGCTTAAATACTTAAATATGACGTGAACCATAAACACTGAACGCGTTATTAAATTGTATCGCAACGAACGATTTAATTTCATCAACTATAACAAGGTTTGAAAGCAAACTTTAAGTATTTAGCGTGTACCTAATAACAAAGTAGTTACTTGTGTTCAATATTGATTCAATTTCTCATAATCCTTTGGCCCGGTCTCAAGATAATTTAATAATACAGTTCGAAGAAGTTCTCTTTGATAAAATTGTGATAAACATCCCATAGGACAGTCCGGTATGATAGCTAATTGCGAATATCTGCTCTTATTGGATTTGAAATGAATTTTTCCGAGCAATGTGGGGAATTCATGGATGTTATTAGTGATAGTAATTTATTTTAGAACCGTATTTACAATTAATTTAATAGAAAATGGGAAAGTAAGATTAATTAGTAACATTGCGGGAAAAGTCGCATCGTTAAAATGTTTGCGTTCATGTGGATGTTGAGTATACAAGTAGTTAAATTCATTTTTAAAATCAAAGTACCTACTCGTTTTGTCTAAGCTAATATATACAAGGTCCTATTTAAATAGATGGATAAACTTTTAGGAATTTTTCAGACCACCAAAATAAGGACAATGGTAAACAATAATATAAGAAGGACGCATTAGATACTTACAAGAAAAAAGTTAATGAAAATACACTACAAATGTTGGTTATCCAATGCATAAACACATCCATGTCTTTGTTATCTCGTAATCCTGATAAGTACTACAAATACAAACGTGAAGGCGCACGTGACCACGTCAAATACCTACCCATAATGGATGTATTTATTGAAGTGTGCCATCGTCGCGTGCCAGGCCAATGGGTTCTAATACAGTCGGAACGCAGACGGTGACAAGAACTCATTGGATGAAGTCATTAATATTCGCGTGCCGCGCTATGTGACGCACTACGGAATTATGACAGACCGTAATGTCCGAGGATGTTGACAATTTCGCCACTGTGCAGCGATGAGGAGAACAACAAGGAGCGCCAAGACGTAGGGAGGCAGCAAGGCGGAAAGTAGTATTGTCGAACAAGGTGCCTATGTTCTACGACTGTAGTGCGTGAAGCCAGAGTCCCGACTCCCACTGACCCACAGCCAGCAGACGCGGACGCTCAGCAGCAATGGCAGATGTAGCCATAAGGTTATTCTGAACTACTCTGCAGAGTGGGCCGTCCCAACGTCTATGCGATGATGTATAGTCGGGCGGATTTAGATTCGGGCAAGCGAGTCTCCAAGTATCCATAGCCTCAGTGAACACGGCACATCAAAATCAGTGAGTGAGGAAGCTAAGATATTCCTGACTAATTTCTCAGTGCCATGAACCGAGGATATGAATGTCGGGTAAACTGATACTAGTAATTTTGCAGACGCCGATGCCATTTGAGGCTACTCTTCTCATCCGTATGGGAACATTAGCTTGAGCCAAAGCTCGGTCGTCGAAGGCCACATTTAAAAGTGTAGTAAGTGTATGACGGATGATTTGGTCCATTTTTTTTAAAAGGTGAGGGTGCTTCCGTAAATAGGAAGCACGAAGGAAGTATGTTAATTTAAGGCTGAAACAGCAATAACGAATTAAGATGATTGCCAAGTGCATGTAATCTTTCCGAAATATCATAAAAAATATATTTTTCCTCAACAAAATTGGGGAAGAATTGCTCAAAACTTGGAGACCCAAGTTTCAATAATTTAGATTACTTTAGTAGCTATTGCGTTGAGCTACTATATTGTGTTTAATATTCAAGAAATATAATTCAAGCATAGCAAATTCGTAGCTTAGCCAAAGCCTAAGCCTACGAAAAGGCGCGCCTAACTATTTTTTTTTATTTACATCCTTATATTTAAATGTTTTGATATTTATTATGATAAATAAATATTTTTATCTATTTAATACTTTTTTAACCATTGTTTTGTCTTTTTGCACCTTCCATGTTATCTTTCCAGCGTCCTTGGTTGACATAGTGTCGTCAACTGATATCACAAATGTTTCCACCAGACAGTCCCCTGGTGTCGCTGACGCTCGACAGCACGCTAAACCAGCACGACATCAAATAAGCTTTTTTATTCCAGGAGAATTTTTGCTTGGGATCATTTTCGAGGGCGAAGCCGCTGGCTGAAGCTAGTAAATCAATACACCAGTCATCACCCACTGTCATAAATCTCAAAACCTCCCACAACATACATAATCTCGTCAACTTATATCATAAATGTTCCCTGGTGTCACTGATGCTCGGCAGCACATAGAAAGAAAGAAAGCAAAAGAATTTATTTGCGACAAGCATGACGCCAAATAGCGACGACATCAAATAGGACATAGGCCTTTTTATCCCGGAAGTATGGTCGCTTGGGATAATTTCTGACAATCGGCGGGTTCAGCCACGACAAAAGCTTTTTTGTTTAAGAATGGGAAATCATCACATGAGAGCGGAAGGAGCGCTCTGGGTGGAGTGCAAAGGCGTGTCAGACTCTACTTCTTCTTCTGATTGAAACCCATCCGTGTTCCTCCTAAAGCCCTTAACATTCCAGGGCCGCGGTGACACTTTCGAACAAATTCCGCAACCCTGTCAGACTGGCAAAAGCTAGTAAATCAATAAAGCAGTAACCATGCACCATCATAAATCTCAAAACCACCCACAACAGACATAATCTCGTCAACTAATATCACAAATGTTTCTACCAGACAGTCCCCTGGTGTCCCTGACGCTCGGCAGCACGCTGAACCCGCACGACATCAAGGAAGGCGACGACGTGTACTTCGAGTGCAACGTGCGCGCCAACCCCAGGGAGCATCGCATCTCCTGGTTCCATAACGTAAGTTATTAATTGTTCATAGTGTTTCCGTAGTGAGAATGTGTTGCGGAGATAACGTGGCGGGTAATGAGAATGAAATGACCAGAAACTTTGAGGAACTTTGATATCTTTCGTACACGCGGTAACTAACAAATGGATGCATTTACTATCACTAAAGTGACATCATCATCATCTTCCTACCCTTATCCCATGTTACTTGGGGTCGGTACAACACGTTTTTTTCTTCCATTCTGTCCTGTCAACCGTCACGCTATCACTAACTCCATTTTCTTTCATATCAAAGCAAATTAAAATCATTTACTATCACTAAACTGACATCATCATCATCTTCCTGCCCTTATCTCATGTTACTTGGGGTCAGCGCAACACGTTTTTTTCTTCCATTCTGTCCTGTCAACCGTCACGCTATCACTAACTCCATTTTCTTTCATATCACTAAACTTACATGCGTACAAATTATAAATCTAAAGTAAAATTCCTTAACGATTGAAGCATTGCTAATGGACTAAGATCCCAGAGCTGCCAGACCTCTCTTATTTTCTCACAAACAAAATGTGTGGGATACAGTAGTATTATGTTAGTATGTACTTTTAACATACGCATACCTGCTAGCTTGGGCCGGGCCGGCCAATTTCTTTTTGTTCTGGCAGCTCTGGGATCTCAGTCTATAAAATTATGTTGGTTATAGCTTGTAAAATTAGATTTAATCTAACCCATAATGTCCCAATGCCGGGCAAAGGCCTCTCTGTTTCTTTTTCACATCAGCTTGTTTTCTGCCATTATGGGTCATCCTTTATTATTTTTTTAAGGATGGGAAATGACTTCTTCCTCTCTGGTTGGAGCGGAAGGGCGAGTCAGACTCTAACTGACCCATCCGTGTTCCTCCTAAAGCCCTTTGCGTTCCAGCAGCAGCCTTGGCAGGCTCTGGCCCTAATGGGCCCCGTCTTCTATGCTGAAATCTCTTTGTGGCGCGCGTGGAACACAACGGGCCATCGACTCTGGTTGTGATCGGACCGACCCAAGCCACCCAACGCTTACCGCCCGTAGGCCCGCGCCTACGGTGGCCGGGGATCGCCCTGCGACTCCCGACGCCCGGGGCGTCTTCTTCTCTTGCGGCGATTGGGGCGTAGGGTTTGAATCTCCCTCACGCGGTCCGCCTTCGCTAGCATTACTGCTTCGCAGAAAGATGCGACCACTTCCCATGCCTCCTCGCTCCGGACTATGGATTGAACCAGGGCCGGATGCGAGAGGTTCCCGCCGCCGCCGATCGCCTCTTTGAGGACACTTTTGAACAGGAGAAGTAAAGTTTCTCCGTTGGCCTCCGAATTTTCTTTTTAATCATTTTCGACTTGTGCTATTTTCAAAAGTGCAAACATAATTAATTTTTACACCTAAACTCAATTAAAATTTAGTTGATTCAGCGCAATTTGAAGTTTAACGCAGAAAATACATTTACGAAAGCTATACCACTGAGAATCATTTAGTTTTTTTTCTAAATAACATGTCGTTAGTTTACTCAGTTTATGGTGGCAGTTCAAAACGTAGGTCGTAAACATAATCCTACTACCATTATAAGTAATAGTCGAGTTTGATGACATGACATGGAATATAGGTGATATTTCAAGTCATGTCCTCAAACTCGACTCTACCTTGAATCATCAAAATTACAGCGATAGCTTGTTATTTAATGACATTACTCGAGGGTTTTGCCGTTGTCATGGCGACTGAGTCGTGTGTGGGTCCTTCAAACTGACTTGGAATATGGACATGAATATGTTTTGTTTCATGGATTTTCATTACCACGAATTTATAAAGGAATTTGACTAGCTTATATAAGTGTTTTATGTCACGAGTAGACGAGACCCCAAATTGAAGAGATCCAAATGGTGCAATGCGCAACATCTTCCAAACGTGCACTGAGTCGTGACTTTTGTCTTTTTTATCGTCATTACGATTTATTATAGGTTTTCCATGGGCCAGGTGACGTGTGAAACTATTTGTAAACCTTCAATGTACAGTCAAGAGCACGCCAGCGGTAACACCACGGTCACAATTGTCGTCTAGCCTATTGCAGAGTTAAAGTTTGCAATCCTGACTAAATTAAGTACAGCAGAGTAAATTTGATCAAACTCACCTCTTATACCGTTAGAACTCCATGTTTGCTTAACTGCTTTCACTATTATGTCACCGGAAAATGGCAAACTCCGCAAGAATATAAAATTTCTTCAGAGATTGTAAACTCTCAATAAATTGTCAACTGAACATTTGAAATACTTTTTTACGCATCAAAATTTTATAGTTCATAATCTCTCGAAGTTATTCCAAGAAATTTTGGACTGACATAAAATGGCGACCAATCAGAGCACAAGTTTACAATTTATCCGTTTTCGTGTGATAGTAAACCTGGAAACAAAGCTCTCATTGGTCTATTCAGAGAAAACAAAGATCAATGCGAGGCCAAGTTTCCAATTTAACTATCACACCAAAACAGATAAATTGTAAACCAGAAAGCTGATTGGTCGCCAGTTTATGTCAGTCCACAATTTCTCGGAACGCACGGAGATTTTAATTCGTATAATTGCAGAACAAATGTTCATTTGAAAATTTATCGAGAGTTTACAATCTCTCAAGATATTTTGTAATATTACGTAGTTTGCAATTTACCGGTGACATATATAACACAAATGGGTTCCCCTGCAGGACAGGCCAGTGAGTCAGAACATGACTTCGGGCATCATCGTGAGCACTCGGTCGCTGGTGCTACAGAAGGTGACCAGAAGAGAAGCCGGCAGCTACTCTTGTAAGGCGGCCAATGCGAGGGGAGAGACTTCCAGTAAAGTCGTCACTTTGAGAGTTCAATGTGAGTATAAGGGTATTATTACACCAATCGATCGATCGACGTTGATCGATTGGTGTAGTAGCTTTGGCTGATCGCCGGATATCGGGCGATAAACAATTGATGGACTGCCAATCGATGGTATCGATGAACGATAGATCGATTGGTGTAGTAGAAACTATCGATCGACGTCAACTAATCCATACTGCCATCGATCGACGATCGATTGATTGGTGTGGTAACACCCTTAGGACAAGTTTCGTAAATCGCACTTTGACTTTACTACTTTATATAATTTGGCATTTAACTCTGAGCTTCAAAAAATAACTCTGGTTTGTGCAACTCGACCTAAGCAAGCATTACATACTATTACGATCCTTATTTACTCGTAATCATTTTTATATTCGTATTAGCTAATGTCAACGAGCGCTTCATACGAATATGAATTTTATTTAGCTAAACAATGATTTTCATATTAGCATGAAATGCTCAGTTGACTTATCTGCGGCCGTTCTCAATAACGTATCTACCTTTAACCAACTGTCAAATTTGCTGCCAACTGTAGCTGAAACGTCATGTTTGAAAGGCAATCATGACGTTTCAGCTACTATTGGTATTTGACAGTTATTGAAACCGGCCGTTGGAAAAGTAAAGTCAAAGTGGGATCTCTGGATTTCAAGCTAATATTTGATTGTTTTTCTTTAGAAATGTAAAATGTTGTAATGAGTTGAATGTGTGAAATGTTGTCGACACAAAGTGAATGTTTTGTGCTAGATATTTCGGTTGTTATGTCATCCTCCCAGCTATAAACCGTCTAACACAGTAAGTGTACGTCTCCCTAAACTTCTATACCAAATAGCCTTCGTCGTTTTGCGTCCAGTAGATATTCACAACCTTCACAAGGTCGATGGAGGCACAAAAGCATTTACGATTTAACTTATTATTCATCGTATTCAGTGCTATTATTCTGTAAAATAATTTATTTGGGAACGAGAGAAATTGCAGTTAATATTGCGAAGTTCACCAAGCGAGAATCTTCAACTTTATTTTCTTTTTGTTACATTTGAGCCGTGACTTTGGCCGACAAATACGAATTTACGCTCCCAGACACTCTTTGTACTTTTTGTTAAGCCTGAGGGCATGCGCCCCTTTAAGCTAGTAGGGTATAAGGAAACATCCCTTAATTTTCTTTTTATGTCAAACTTTTCGAGTACTTTTCCGGTTATAATGCATTTTAACAAGAGATCGGAAGCAAAGGCTTGGACGTGCTGTTAAAATTAAATTACTGTTTATATTTTTCTTCACCTTTTGTTTGCATACAACGTTAACTTTTAATTAGCTATTAGACTTTACTTACTAAGCAACATTCTTTCCCGTCAGACGCTTAATGCTATTTACATTTTAATTATTTCACCCCCAACAAACAGTGTCTACCCGTGGGAAGGTAGCGACATCAAATTATAACCGTACACACTAGACACTTCATTTGCATATCCCTAATCCCCGGTAATATACATCGGACACACAGGCATCCCATAAAATGTCACCGAGCACAGTATGAATTACTGGCCTATAAATACCGACGTGTCTGCGAATAGTATTCAAATGATTGCGGTCGGGATCGACGTACCAACTTCCTTCCGTGGCCGACCGGCCGCATAGTAATTGGCACGAGGGTAGGCGGCGTCGGCGGTAAATCATCTAAATTATTGTCTAATTTTACTACGATTCTCACCCAACCTCCTCAATCTGCTGTATCGTGGCTTCACTTTAATTCTCAGCTTTGTTTCGTTTGAATAGATTTTATTTAAATCCAAACCACACTTATATTTCAACGGTATGTTATAGATGGTTGTTCAATGTTCAGATGTGCTGAATTTTTTTTCTTAAAACAAATCGAGAAGGTATTCGCAGAAACGATTTATTGAATAACGAAATCTCGTTACTACGTCTACGTTTTACCATGAAAAAGGTGAATTCAAGTTACGAGAGTAAAAGGACAAATTCTGTTCATTACTTTTAATGGTTGAGTACCTACTTATTTGATTTGCTTTCGAATCCGAAATATTAATGGATATTTTGACTTATTTCACGAATCAGTGAGGGCGATTAATAAAATTTTGTTTTGTGGAGGAACTCAAATCAATTTTACTAATTAACAAAGTTAAATAAATTTTAAATAACAAAAACGTTGTTCCGAATTTTAGGGGTTTGGCCGAATTCGTATTCAATAACGGAAGGTGGAATCATTTTTACATTTTGAGATTAAATTTTGTAAAGAGCAGCAGCCTATGGATTTGGAAGCGGTTTGGCTAATGTAATTAATTCAAAACTTTGCAAACGGAACCATCGTACTGGGAAAACACACGATCCCATTATAATTAGAGGGTATATGTTGATTATACATGGTCGTACGTAAATCAACAACAACGTCCGCTGCGTGATTTATTACACAATTCTATATTGGCGCATCGAGGAGCTTCCTTCCGAACCCGCCGTACCCGCCTGCCCGAGCTGCCCGACTGGTCGACACTTAATTGCCGACGTGAGAGGGAAGACGAAATAATTCGTAACTGCCGAAATAATTGTTCACTTGATTTATATTTATCGCTTTATGACAGGAAAACTGGTCGTTGGACTTTTTAAATTTATGTATATTTTATGCTTGTTATTTAGGAGGCCGTTGTGGGGTAGCGAAGTTAACGATGTACCGGGTATTTGCCTAGTATGCAAATGTTTCCAAATTGTAGTATACCCATCACGTCCGGCCTGGGCCTTTTCCAGCCAACGAAATTTTGTCGGCAAATATTCGACCGATGTTCTGTTTATCATTATTCCGATCTTTAAATATATGTATAACGAAATAAGGAGGAGAAGAACATGAATGTTTGTAACATCAGCGATATACCTAATGTTACAAAAGACGCAGACTAGACTAACAATGTGATACCTAATTTTATCATTGAGAGTAAATAAAGAAATGTTTGCGTACATTTTGGCGGGGATATTTTTTGTTCTCGTTATGTGACCTTTTGTGTTTTCTTGCTCGGATCACTGCTCTGGGATGTATAGATGTCAAAGACCCTGTATTATTATATCGGTGATCCAAGTGAGGATGATATATTTGGCATATAATGGCGGGGGAGAGTCTGTCAGTAGGAGGCCCCACGTAAGTAATTGGGGCGATGATCATGTCATTATGTGAATTACCAAAAACGTTATGTACATTTAAAATGATTTGCAAATAAATTGATTAAACATCTGAATAGATAATTGGATAAATATTACAAATTTATGCTGTTTTGAACTTAATCGATACATTTAGATCCTTCTTATATTTGTAAGTAGCAGTGCTTGCTACTCCAAAGCAGGCAAACAACCAAGATTATTTCGTAATCAGTGATGTACTTTATGAAATTACCAGCAACAGATATTTGTTAATAAGTATTCTACATACAGATGCCCCAGTATGCGGAGAGACGTCACCTCAAGTGGTGGGTGCGGCGCTGGACGAGGCGCTGCGCGTGCGCTGCTCGGTGCACGCCGACCCCGCTGATGTCACCTTCCTCTGGCAGTTCAACAACAGCGGCGAGAGCTTTAACGTGTCTCCTGCTAGATACGGTACGTGTCTCTATCTACTATAGAATTCACACAGATGTATGTAGAGTAACGTCACCTCAAGTGGTCAGCGAAGTCACGAAGCGCTGTGCGTGTGCTGCTCGGTGTACGGTAACCTTCCTCTGGCAGTTCAACAATAGCAGCAAGAGCTTCAACGTATTTCCGACTAAATACGGTATGTATCTCATTCATAAAATCGGAGTCTATTAGCTAGCAAAAGCAAACATAAGAAGCTCAATACTGCGTTCCAAACCACAAAATGCTGATGTCAGTCTCACGGCTGCCATACTGGACTAGTCACATCTATAGCATGTTAGAGGAGCTATGAACTTAAATAACATTACACTTAGTTACAACATTATACTATTTTACATAGTTACAACATTATACTATTATACTTAGTTACAACATTATACTATTTTACATAGTTACAACATTATACTATTTTACATAGTTACAACATTATACTATTTTACATAGTTACAACATTATACTATTTTACATAGTTACAACATTATACTATTTTACTTAGTTACAACATTATACTATTTTACATAGTTACAACATTATACTATTTTACATAGTTACAACATTATACTATTTTACATAGTTACAACATTATACTATTTTACATAGTTACAACATTATACTATTTTACATAGTTACAACATTATACTATTTTACATAGTTACAACATTATACTATTTTACATAGTTACAACATTATACTATTTTACATAGTTACAACATTATACTATTTTACATAGTTACAACATTATACTATTTTACATAGTTACAACATTATACTATTTTACATAGTTACAACATTATACTATTTTACATAGTTACAACATTATACTATTTTACATAGTTACAACATTATACTATTTTACATAGTTACAACATTATACTATTTTACATAGTTACAACATTATACTATTTTACATAGTTACAACATTATACTATTTTACATAGTTACAACATTATACTATTTTACATAGTTACAACATTATACTATTTTACATAGTTACAACATTATACTATTTTACATAGTTACAACATTATACTATTTTACATAGTTACAACATTATACTATTTTACATAGTTACAACATTATACTATTTTACATAGTTACAACATTATACTATTTTACATAGTTACAACATTATACTATTTTACATAGTTACAACATTATACTATTTTACATAGTTACAACATTATACTATTTTACATAGTTACAACATTATACTATTTTACATAGTTACAACATTATACTATTTTACATAGTTACAACATTATACTATTTTACATAGTTACAACATTATACTATTTTACATAGTTACAACATTATACTATTTTACATAGTTACAACATCATACTATTTGACATAGTTACAACATTACACTTAGTTACAAACAGCCACGCGACAGCCCAAGAAAGAGATGGTAAGATGAGCTACATTCATTTTTGTATGACATACCCAAATTCTTCATAGGACCGCGAAAACATTGATTCTGTTGTTAATTGTACCGGGTCATCGATTAACATTAATTAAACCGACACATTTTGTTTTGGATTGTTTCAAATGTCAGCAGTGTACCTATCAGTTATCGTAATAATTAAGGGTTTTCGTAACAGACCTTGTAAAAAATATAAATTAAACGCCGAAGTGCCTCTTAAATTTACTTTTAGAATAGACAGAATTCACGACATCATATTATTAGTCTAATCAATTCCGGGAAAATCCTGAAATCATTATCTTTCAAGATCGACATAAAATATTCAGGAAACATACAAACTAAGTATTGGAAATCAAAAGTAATCTTAAACAAAATATCCTAAAAGGGAAAAAATAACGATCTTATTTCAAATTATCGTTAAAGAAACAATTCAAGAAAGCAGAACTTTGTTCGTAGGTACATCTAGTCTTTAAAAGAAATTCCATTTTCGTTGCGCGGTTCGTTACATATTCAGGGCGGTTGTAGGGACATGAGGTGCTGATTGAACTGGCTCGAGTACTTGCTGCAAACACTCGACTAGCTCGGGACAGTTGGACCACTCGACTGCGTATAAATGTACCTAATTATGTATGAGTGCTAAGTAGACGATGTTCTTTTTGTCTTGTCTTTGGTGGGGTGTTAATTTTTGAACGTTTAATGGTGATTAGATTAAAATAGAGTTTTAAGTCATTTTGAGCTCTTTATCCACTTGTTTTTCGTCTCAAGGGGCAAGTATACGAATTCACTTGAGTGGAGGTCGAAAAGCACAAATTTTAATACTTAGGCACAAACTCGATGTTATGCATGACAAAGTGCTAATTGACTTTATACTACGATTCTTTATATTTTCACATTATTTATGTGTAATAATGTCTGCACTCTTTTTGAGTCATAACAAGCTTACTATTTTATAACTCATATTGTTTTATGCAACTGACACCTTACAAAGGAATTTGAAACGTGGGTTGTTTGTTTAATGCATAGGACATTTGCAGGGGCAACAAACGTGAGAATGTTAAAATTATCCTTCGACAAAATTACTTTCTATCAGCGGTTGAATTGTCGAAAAACAAAAATGTATGTCGATATTAATAACGTTGATCTAACGTCACTTTGTATCGAGCCTCCTTTGGTCTTAGGTATCATTTTATTAGAAGCTGCTTAAAATAAATGTTAACTACTATTTCTTATTATTTTGCCACTCAGGTACAGTGAACGGCAGCATAAGTGAGCTTCGTTACACCCCCGCGAGTGAGCGCGATTACGGCGCGTTGACCTGTCGCGGTACCAACACTGTAGGCAGACAGGCGCAGCCCTGTGTCTTTCAAATTGTTCCTGCTGGTGAGTACCTACTACTTTTTTTTTCGATCGGAAACTCCTTCCGCTCTGGGCGGAGCGGAAAGGAGTGTCAGACTCTTACTGACTAAAACCCATCCGTGTTCCTCCAAATGCCCTTTGCGTTCAAGGACCGCGATAACTCTTTCGAACAATACAACAACGAGAACCTATTATCTACATATTAGGTTCAAAATCAATTTAGTCTGTCAGTCATATAAGTTATATTTAAAAAAATATTGGACATGTATTTTTCTTTTATCAAGTAAACAAAAATTGAAGACGATTAAGTGCGTCGAGGCTACGTTCGTCACGTAGAGGCTACGTAAAAGTGTACAGTTTTTAACTTAAAAGTGACGTAACAAGCCTCTACTCAAACCCGAACTTTACGTTTTGTCTTTGTCAATTTTTATTGATTTGACAAAGTAAAAATACATGCCCAATATTTTTCGATTATCTAACTGATGGACTAAGATAGTACCATTTTTTTCCAGGATAAATCCCAATTGTTTGATGTGATGTACTTCATCACGAGGTACAATAATAGATAGATGATAAAAAGCCTAAAAAATTTAGACGATCATCTTCATCAGATTCATCACAAGGCTTTTTTTAGATTAAAAAAAAAACTCCCTTCTTTCCGTATCGTCTTAAGTTTCAACTTTGGTACATAAGAACGAGAAGAGCATTTATGAATAAATGCTGTAAACAATTATGAAGAGTCACGACGAGCTTTGAAATTGCATCGCATATTTGTGCTAAACGTACCCTCGTTAGTGACTGTCAACAATGCCTTGAATATATCTAAGTCTTCAACGTTGTAATGTCTAAATTATGCACGACTCTAGATCTGAACTAATAAAGAACAATTCCAAGCAAATATTCCAATTTGCTCTCGAAGAAGAAAGTCAAACATACTCAATGAGACGAGTAACGTGGGCCAAGTTTCCGAACTATTTTTGCCTACAGACAAAATTATCTTTAGCTTAGATCCCAACTAGTTTGAAGTTGGGCCCCGTTCACAACTGACGAAGTTGGACGAATTATATTTAAAACATTCTGATAGATTTGTAGAGGGAGTTGGAATGGCTAATATTTGACAATTAACGAACATTTCAATGTTGATTTTGAGTTGGAGTTGAGTTGTACTGCTTGACTGACGGCTTTGCTATTCACTACCTCTATTAACTAGTTCTAGTAAAATTGAAATTTAAAATTCTTTTGACTCCGGGTAGAACTATTCTGAAGCATTGTCATTCGTTAAAATGGGTCTTACGAATCGTTACCTCAGAGAAAGTACAATGGTTGTAGCTAGCCTAAACCTGATTCAGGAACGATAGCCGCGATCACATGGTATAAGTTACAACCCCAAAGCTCCTTCAAAGCTTCTACCCGGTACTCCTATACAAAATGTTAATGGTGATGTTGTGTACCTGAAAAACATTAGAGAAAAAATTGCAAAAATGTTAGAAAATCTTGACTTTTATCAAAAAACTCGACCACAAAAAAAACTACTAAAATGTAAACAAAAAAATCACTTTTCAAGCAGTCAATCACGGGTCGACAGGGCGTTGTGTTCCACGCGCGCCTCAAAGAGATGTCAGCATAGTAGACGGGGCCCCGCTAGGTCTAAAACCTGCCAGGGTTGCGGAATTTGTTCGAAAGAGTTATTAGGTGAAATACGGATGCGTTTATTGTTGGTAAGAGTCTGACACTCCCCTCTGCTCCTCAGAGTTCTTTGATGATTTCCTGTCCATAAAAACGAAAAACAAGCAGTCAATCACAGCTTTGATGCCACCACTGCATAGTTAACAAAGCACAGACATCACGCCCTTGTTTCTTTTCATAGCCCGTCCATCACCTCCGAGGAACTGCACGGTGTCTTCAGGCAACGGTTCTAACTGGATCGAAGACTCAAGCCGGGAGGACTTCGGTGAGCCTCTGGTAGTACGCTGCGTCACTGGTTATGATGGAGGACTGCCTCAGTTGGTGGTGTTGGAGGCACTAGACTCTGATAATGGGAAGATTCGGTTCAACGTTACTGCTAATGAGACTGGTATGTTTATTTTTTTGAAGTGTTATTGTTTTTTTCTTCGGGTTGTGTCATTTTTTCTCTTATGGCCTTATCCCAATTTATTTGTAGTCTGTGCAGCAGGTTTTTCATTTTCCTCTACATATCTCTGTCAGTTGTCTCAGCTTCACGACCTTTTTAATGTATACCATTATCTGTCACTATAAACCACCCATACCTTTCGCCATCTAACTCGTATAGACCTATAATTAAAGCCGATTGAGTTTCAAGAAAATCTTAAAAAATCTACTAATTAAAATACAGGCTGGCATTCGAACTTCATAACTTTCTGAGACAGCCAGTGAGCCAGCAGACCGTGGCAAACACGTTTCACCAAAAAAAGATTCCATCTTAAAACTTAAACATGTAACTATTAACTTTACATAAACTTCTCAATATTGTCCCAAAATATAATAAATATACTAAATGTCCCAACTAAATGCAACTGACAAACATTTACCCAGTTTAACGACCTTACCAGCTAATTACAATCTTCCAAGCTATTAACCTCCATTGTATTGCAATCTTAGATGGCGTGGCCATATTCTTGGTACCGGCCGGGGTGCTTTGGTCGACTGGCAATGCGCTCCGGTTAACGGTGCATTCGAGGAATGATAAGGGCGCTTCGGATCGCATCATGCTGCATGCCTTGGCATATCAGGACCCTGAAAGGAGAACGGGTATGTAAAACATTCAAACTTTTTTTTTTACTCTCACGCGATTGATCACTATCTCACCTGATGGTAAGCGATGATATGGTCGAAAATGGAGCACACTTGCCTAGAAGTAACCTATTCACTCTTGACTCCCAGGTTGTAGCTATCAGGAAACACAGACTCTGGCAGGGAATTCCACTCCTTAGCTTATTAATAATCCATACTAATTTAAATGCGAAAGTAAATCTGTCTGTATGTTGGTTCCGTCTTAACGGCTGAACAGAGACAGATGAAACTTGGCACACGGGCAGACCATGGTTTGGAAAAGGTCAGAATACTTCTCATTCTGGGAATAAACTGCCTTGGGATAGTTTTTCATTATCCTTCCACGCGGGCAAAGCCGCTGGAATAAGCTAGTTTAAGATAAAGTTCACTTAACAAACAGATGTGTTGCTAGGGAGTTTGTTACGCCACTTCTTCTTCCCAGCTAAAACACAGGGAAGTGGTGACAGGCGGGTGTTTTTGGTACCTACTGTCTTTACGTAAACTATGGCCTCCTACTAGCAGGACGTCCTAATGTCAAAGTAGAGATATGCTGAAAAATTACTATCGGATGATTTGTGACCAGAATCATAACAAACTTTTTCCGGGCCTGGAATCATCATGAGTGGGAAAGACTCAAGGACCACCACGAGATCCAAATCATGGAGAAGAATTTCCTGGTGTAGCCGCTGTCAAAATGATAACATTTTATCATTTCACTCTGAATCCAATTCTGAAGAAATCTACGCAGACGAAGTTGCAGCAGAAGCAAATATTGTTGCCTTATTTTATGTATTGATAAATCGCGAAATAAATCTGTCGGTAGTTTTAGTAAACTTCAGAAATCGAAGAGGTAGGACTGTACCATTCCCATTCTCTTATTTTTAGGACGTTCTGCTAATAGGACGTTTTGATACGGATGCAAACGTTGACGTTCAAATAGTGCTAGCAATCAGCCTCATTTGAATGAATGACTTTTCATTTTCAAGTTAAATATATTTTTGTTTTTTCTAAACCATATTATATATCCTTTACCCTGTTTACAATTTTTTGGCAAAACATGTCTTCTTCTTTCATAATAATTTTTTGGACCGAATGTCGTGATGATACAGTGATTACAATATACCAAAATAAGGTTTTTATTTAAGAAAAGTTTGACTTGAATTTACATAGCAGCTCATTTTGATTTCTAATTCTACCTCAAACTAATAAATATGTAACTACTTTGCCATGCTACCTGAATGTCTATGTATTTTTGGTCTTCTATTCCAAATTTAAATCGTTAGATAAAAAAATATGTATTTTCAAGAAACTATGTCGAACAGGGACACTATCCTTTGTATAAACTTCACAGAATTTGACATAATTATATGGAAATATCTCAAAGCCTTTTTGTTGGCCAACAAACTAATTTCATGGCGTATTACGGCCAGCGCAATTTGCCATTGATAGGAAGACAATAAGCAAGCAATCTGCTAGATAGCCAGGCGTAAATTTGAACCTGCTTAATAGCGTAACACAAACTGTACATCTCGCTCACACCCACGAAGTTAGTGGCTGGTAGAGGGAGAGCGAAGAGTGTAATTACGCTAATTCACCGTCTGACATCCAATATCGTAATATTCTATACTAATAATAAGGTAACGGCGTCTGTTGTGGTTTTCAAATATATATTTTGTAAATGTTACTGTACGTTAGCTATATTATTTTATAATCGAACTATCGACAATGGCTTATCAATTATGATGTTTGTTTGAATTATAAGCTTGAGGGAAATTCTAAAGCCGATTGTGTTTCTTTACAACTACTTATGATTCGAATCTCTGTCTGATTACCTTTGTGCTGATTTACCGAATGTCTTCAAATTGATAGAATAATCGACCTTCTGATTTTCAAGGCTATTATCTATAAACTAATTACAACACAATCATACTTGACACGTGTATAAAATTCGGAATATACTATAGTTTTCTGTCGTAATATTGTCTCCATAGTCTATTATTAAAAGCTAATCAGTGACCTTTTGAGCTTCCGTAATGAAAGATATTAATAGCCCTACGTGGAGCTAGTGATGAAGTGGAATTTTCAGAACGAACGCATTATAAACATTTTTCATATATAAAATTAAGAACTATTGAAGATTGTGAGTTCGAATATTAAGTTCTTTATTATTGAAAAATTGTAGATATTATTTTAGTAAACGTATCAATTACAATTACTTAGATCTTTAGAAGTAGATGAATTTGATAGGTATTGATAAACGTACAAATAAATGATGAATGGCTAGTTTAACACTAGTAGGTAGGTACATTATGTGTGATACCACAATGATAATAATTATATTCTTTGAAATGCAAATGTACTTTAGACCTGCTGTGGTACCCATTGTGTCAAAACTTTAACAGTGTAGATATCATATTTCTTCTATACAGGTGAATTTTTGAAATGGGCGTGCAAAGCCGAATCCGAAACATTGAGGAATAGAAAAAAATACTCAAAGGACTCTCTGGCCCGTTTTTTATGCATCATTGGATTCAACATTCCTAGCCAGGAAGCCCGTTGATTTTGAAAAAAAAGCAAGGCAACCCTATGTCTGTTGAGGTACCATTCAATAGTGTCGCTACTGAAGACCAATTTCTAGGATGTTATGATGTTTATGGAAAACTTAATGAAAGAGCTCATTTAAAATAAAATATATTTTTTACATTACCTAACATTTTATTGAGACTCATTATTTCGCATTTGGCCATCCACGTCCACTTCAAAATAACATCCTATATATATTTTATGTATTCTATTTTAACGTCTCTATAGCAAATTAATAGTACGAACCAGTTCGAGACATAAAAGACACATAAACCTCTACGTTTACCACTGACTGTGCTTTTAAATACGGTTCACTATTATAAGGCTCCGCTAAAAAACACTGCGGATGTATTTTTACGTAACATGAGCATAATGATGCAGTCGCTTAGAACACGCTTTTCAAAAATCCTTTGTAGCACAAAGGGGTGAATTTGAATGCATATTATTTAGATAATGAATTTCGAAATTGAGTGTTTACGTCAGCGTGTATGTATCTACTTTCTCATATTAAAATATGTAGTATTAAAAAACAGCATGCCTTGTAATCTTTTCAACAACCAGTGAAATTAAGGGCCGATTTCAATAACGTATCTACCTTTAACTAACTTTTAAATTAGCTACCAACAGTAGCTGAAACGTCATGTTTGAAAGGCAAGCATGACGTTTCAGCTACTGTTGATAGCTATTTTGACAGTTGGTTAAAGGTAGATATTATACTGAGACCGGCCGTAAATGGATCTTGGTTACAAGCCATTTAGCCGTTATCGTTATTGGTTCAAATTGTCACTTGTGTTGACTTCTTATGGAAAAGAATCAGAGAACGTTTAGGCTATACAGTCTCGAATCACCCATATTGGCCAACATTTTTTTTAGCATACAAGCTGACTAGGTCATTGTAAAAATAAGCATATACTAACACCCTTCTATTTTGAAGTTCCTAATGTAAATTGTTGTATGATGGACAATAAAGAGTATTTATATTGCCGTGGGGCCCTTGTGTTCACAGACTTTTCAAAGATATTTCGAAACGGCTGGTTGACACCTCCCGTGACCCAAGAGCTGGCTTTTACTTTGGCTAGAGGCTAAGCATTGCCATTCAACGTGGCAATGCCGCTAGTCTCTTGGGAATATTACCAGCTGACAGCGTTGACGACGAATTTTATTATGCTTTATTTTAGTTTGTAGTAAGTTTAGTTGAATGTTAATATTAGTTCTATAGTTAATTTATTACTTTTGTGCAGATGGTGGCAACAGTCTGATGGCCGGTGTCTCCAAAGCTGCCTTCTGGTCGATCATTTTCACTGTCATAATCTGTGGTTGCGCAGCCATTTTCACCGGATTCTTCCTACGCAGAAAGAGGTAAGAACATTCGCAATAAAATGAAGTATTCCTACTATGTCACAATTCCATTATCTTCACTGAATCTCC
This sequence comes from Mamestra configurata, assembly GCA_002192655.3. Classification (NCBI taxonomy): domain Eukaryota; kingdom Metazoa; phylum Arthropoda; class Insecta; order Lepidoptera; family Noctuidae; genus Mamestra; species Mamestra configurata. Next base: position 32,544 of record NDFZ01005398.1, on the reverse strand, counting down.
TCTTCTTATTTTAACGATTACATTAATGTTTAACGTGTAATGTTACGTTTACGTCTTACGGCATGGTTCATGAAATCTAACGCCACAATTTTAATTTGTAATGCTGCAAGCATTACCACCTACTTCAGTGTTGAAAAAGTAATTTAATATACTGGTAAATGTTGAAGAACTATTTAATAACAACAGGGTTAATGTTGAATTACTGATTAAAATTTAGAAACCACATAATCCTATGCGATATTTCTCATAGCACAGGTTTTACTTAGTATGGGTTCCTGTCCCCCATCCTCATTGCTTGAACTACTCTGTTTTTTTGCGTAACTGTATTTATGGGAGAAAAAATAAAATACAATAAATATATCTGGAACTATAGTAGATGATATCTTTATAAAAACTAATGTAATAACTTCATTTATATGAATGCCCGTCACTAAATTAAACATACGCGTAATTAGGGTTAATAGGAGTTATTCTGAAAATCGTCATTTATAGTTCAATCAGTAAACTATTCATAGGAATGAAAGGACCAATTTCAATGTATATACACTTCTCATCAAAAAAATCGAAACACTTTCGTTTTTATTGTTTTTGTCCTAATTTTTTACAAAAGAGAATTAATTCCATGAAAAAAAAAACATTATTGTGTAGCTGGCAGTTTGGTCATTACAGTAAGAAGAAAAAAATCAAAATTCGAAATTAGAATTTCATTTGTTTATCCTATAAATGAAATTAATCACTGTTTTGAGACAAATGTGTATTTAGGGTTGGAGTACGTTTCTCGTTTAAAAACTAAAATTAGCGCTTGTCTTTAAACTTTTTGTTTCTTATTTCATTTACTGTGACTTTGGGACGTCTGAAAAAACTTTTTTTTCTAAAACATATGGATACTTCGCCCGCAGAAGCCGCCCAAGTGGTGGCATTGCTGGATTCTGGACTTAGTCAGCGTGTTGTGGCTGCAAGATTGCATCTAAGCTTATCATCTGTTCATAGAGTCTACAAACGCTATCGGGAGACTGGTTCGTTCACGCGCCGTTCAGGATCTGGCAGGAATCGGGTCACTTCTGAGCGAGATGATCGATTTATTGTAACAACCTCTTTACGAAATCGACGCCTTAACGCTTTTCAACTGCAGCAGCAGCTTCGCGTTGTACGAAGAGTAGCTGTAAGTGACTCTACAATAAGAAGAAGGTTGAAGGAACGCGGATTGGCACCGCATAAGCCAGCGAATGGGCCGAAATTAACTGCAGACCATCGAAGAGCGCGCCTTAACTTTGCACGCGAGCACCTAACTTGGTCATACCTTCAGTGGAGCAAAGTACTGTTTTCTGATGAGTGTAAAATTATGCTGTATGGTAACGACGGAAGGAACAAGGTCTACAGAAGAGATGGAGAACGCTTTGCACAATGCTGCATTGAAGAAAAGGTCAGCTATGGTGGCGGTTCGTGGACGGTTTGGGGAGGAATCAGCGCCGACGGTAAGACAGAACTTGCCTTTGTATCTGGGCCACGGCTGCCTGCACTAAACTCTCATCGGTACATCGAACAGTGTCTTGAACCTCATGTGATGCCCTATGCACATTTTATTGGCAACGACTTCATATTCATGCACGACAATGCTAGAGCTCACACCGCGGGCGNATACACTTCTCATCAAAAAAATCGAAACACTTTCGTTTTTATTGTTTTTGTCCTAATTTTTTACAAAAGAGAATTAATTCCATGAAAAAAAAAACATTATTGTGTAGCTGGCAGTTTGGTCATTACAGTAAGAAGAAAAAAATCAAAATTCGAAATTAGAATTTCATTTGTTTATCCTATAAATGAAATTAATCACTGTTTTGAGACAAATGTGTATTTAGGGTTGGAGTACGTTTCTCGTTTAAAAACTAAAATTAGCGCTTGTCTTTAAACTTTTTGTTTCTTATTTCATTTACTGTGACTTTGGGACGTCTGAAAAAACTTTTTTTTCTAAAACATATGGATACTTCGCCCGCAGAAGCCGCCCAAGTGGTGGCATTGCTGGATTCTGGACTTAGTCAGCGTGTTGTGGCTGCAAGATTGCATCTAAGCTTATCATCTGTTCATAGAGTCTACAAACGCTATCGGGAGACTGGTTCGTTCACGCGCCGTTCAGGATCTGGCAGGAATCGGGTCACTTCTGAGCGAGATGATCGATTTATTGTAACAACCTCTTTACGAAATCGACGCCTTAACGCTTTTCAACTGCAGCAGCAGCTTCGCGTTGTACGAAGAGTAGCTGTAAGTGACTCTACAATAAGAAGAAGGTTGAAGGAACGCGGATTGGCACCGCATAAGCCAGCGAATGGGCCGAAATTAACTGCAGACCATCGAAGAGCGCGCCTTAACTTTGCACGCGAGCACCTAACTTGGTCATACCTTCAGTGGAGCAAAGTACTGTTTTCTGATGAGTGTAAAATTATGCTGTATGGTAACGACGGAAGGAACAAGGTCTACAGAAGAGATGGAGAACGCTTTGCACAATGCTGCATTGAAGAAAAGGTCAGCTATGGTGGCGGTTCGTGGACGGTTTGGGGAGGAATCAGCGCCGACGGTAAGACAGAACTTGCCTTTGTATCTGGGCCACGGCTGCCTGCACTAAACTCTCATCGGTACATCGAACAGTGTCTTGAACCTCATGTGATGCCCTATGCACATTTTATTGGCAACGACTTCATATTCATGCACGACAATGCTAGAGCTCACACCGCGGGCGTCGTACGAGATTATCTTACCGAAGTCGGTATCTCCATTATGGTATGGCCAGCAAGAAGCCCGGACATGAATCCCATTGAACATCTATGGGATGAATTAAAGAGACGAATTCGAGCAAGAGATCCAGCCCCAGAAACACTTAGCCAGCTGCAAAATGCAATCCAAGAGGAATGGGATAATATACCACAACATGTGATCGTGACTCTCATCCGATCGATGAAGAACCGTATGGAAGCAGTAATAAGAGCTCGCGGAGGGAATACAAGTTATTAAATAAACGTTTCTTACATTTTTTTTCATTTACGCGTGTTGTTTTACCCATTTCCTTCATATTCCATACAGGGTAAAAATTACTCATTATACAAAATACGAAACCTATGAAGACTTAATTTGAATTTAGAACATTAACATTAGGATTTAAAAACCTCATACTACTCACTATTAAATGACATTTTACATTTATTCCTAAATATACACATTTTTCTGATAATCCTTATCAAATCATAAACTGCGAGGTGTTTCGATTTTTTTGATGAGAAGTGTATATAACTCTAGCTTTACTGAGTGACTAATAGGCAACGCACAGACTTGTCGTAGAAAGCATGACATGTAGGTTCCTTGGGGAGTGTAGGGGAGCACTACGAGAGGATTTCCCGAAATTCCTACGGTAATGGCAAAAAACCCTGTAAGTATCGCCCGGAGGACACGGTGGAGCATACGGTGGAGGTCTGCCCTGCTTGGGCGGAGCACCGCCGTGTCCTCATCGAGGCGATCGGCGGCGGCGACCTCTCGCGTCCGGCCCTGGTTGAATCCATGGTCCGGAGCGAGGAGGCTTGGGAAGCGGTCACCTCCTTTTGCGAAGCAGTCATGCTAGCGAAGGAGGAGGCGGGCCGCGTGAGGGAAAGGCAAGGCCTTCGCCCCAACCGTCGCTACAGGAGAAGACGCCCCGGGCGTCGGGAGTCGCAGGGCGATCCCCGGCCACCATAGGCGCGGGCCTGCGGACGGCGAGCGTTGGGTGGCTCGCTGTCCGATCACCACCAGGCCCGGGTCGATGGCGCGTTGTGTTTCACGCGCGCCTCAAGGAGATGTCAGCAGAGAAGACGGGGCCCGCTAGGGCCAGAGCCTGCCAGGGTTGCGGAATTTGTTCGAAAGAGTCACCGCGGCCCTGGAACGCAAAGGGCTTAAGAAGGAACACGGATGGGTTTTAGTCAGTAAGAGTCTGACACGCCCTTCCGCTCCACCCAGAGCGGAAGAAGTCATTTGATGATTTCCCATCCTTAAAAAAAAATAAAAAAATGGCAAAAAACCGGGCTTTGCGCGTACGAAATCATTACGATAATACGATTAATTAAAATGTAATTCTGTGTAATTCATCATACCATCCATTTATGGTCTTTATTATAAATTATATGTGACATATATAATATTACTCAGTTACTATTTTAATATTAAGTAAATATTATTAAATAAAAAAATAATTTTTTTTATACGATTCTTAGTACATTGTAGAGCTCTTGCCGCCTGTGATACAGGATCCTCCTAGTACAGGCATCTAACATTGTTCTACCTATATTATTATCTAAGATTTATTATTCTATTGTACCAATTTGAATTTTGAATAAAGATTTATTTATTTTTATTTTATACCAGCCGAAAGACATCCACTGCTGGACATAGGCTTCCCCTAATGGGTGGGTGGGCGTTGCCATAATCGCCACACGTGGCAGGCGGGTTGGCGATCGCAATGTAGCTGTTGCGATGCACAGAGAATGCTGCTGCCCATTCTCTGGCGAGTCCCTTAGTCGTCCCTTACGACACCCACGGGAAATGATGGGCTGGTGCTATTTGCCTTTTACATCCGACATCATACAGAACACATTCAGTGTAATTACCAACTTTTATGCAACATCTAACAGAATAAACGCAATACCTCTTAAGGGGTCATTGTACTCATAATTATGAACAACTTTTACTATGGGACCAACACTGAAATCGAGAAAAAACACTATGCTAAAAATATTCTGAAAATCGTCAAATATATTTTCAAATACTCGAAAATGTATTGTTCCCTTCGTCACACCTACCTACATTTTCCAACATTTAACACACATCATTAAACTTTCCAACTTGCAGCAAGTTTCACATGTCCTTGCTATCTGAATAACGTCAACATGTACAATCAACAAAGTTATTTGGTTTGCAGGCAGCTAACTTGCAACTACCTTTAAACAATGTTGTGACTGAGTTGAGTAGACAATTATTTTACACCATTCTCGTAAGTATGTCATAAGCTTAAAACGTTAGACATATGTACATATTGGCAGTACAGTGGAAACATGAATATTTTTGCCTGTATACCAAATAGCTTTGTTGACTGTACATGTTTGCTCACGTTCCACGCCCGAACATAGCTATAACACTATAGTCGCTGCAACTTGACAAAAGTCTAACTCTCCAACTATTGTACTCCTCTATTTGTATCACGCGGTTTTGTGTGTTTGACCTAGTTTTTAATTCGTCAGTTTTTTTGAGCATGTACGGTAGGTACTAAAATTTTCTAAATTATTTATGTGTGGGATAGTAGGTTAATAATATACCGGCATTATTTCGCGATCAACACACGTATATTTCATATCATTAACATAAAAAAGACATTCATACAAAATCTTCTTAGCCCAGTTTCTGGATTATCGTAACATATATGTGTTCCGTTTTTACATATCGTTGGTCTAGATGTGACACTTCGTATATGTAAACTAATGAACTTTTCAGGAGAGACAATAAACTATTTTACAAAGTAGGTATAATTCACATATTTTATTAATTTTATCTGGTGTAACCTTGTAATATTTAACTGGACTAGTACATCTTATGAGGTTACACCAAATTAAGGTTTTTATTAATTTTTTTCTATAAAATGAATGAAAATTCTGTGAGATCCAAAAGACATTTACGAGTTTACTCCAGAATTATTGTTTGGAACTTTTTACATAAAATAAAATTTTACCAAAAAATGTAGTTACGAGGTGTCACATCTAGACCGACGATATGTAGACGATGGGAACCAGAATTAATGTGAAAAAAATCAAACGTGCGCCAGCCCCCTGTGGTTGGTTAAACGAATTTTCATCTGTTATTCGCAAAACTTAATTTGCGTTAAATTTGTGAAATACACTAGAAATCAGCTCAACGAACATCAATTCATTTCCAACATAGAAGCACCTATTCAGCTACAAATCAATGTAACTTAATCAAAATCGTTGGCTGTAAGTACGTATTTCACTCAACTGGCATGCATTGGATCGTCAATGGCTCAATTTAACATTTAAGGCATGATTTAATCAAAGAGAATCGATTTCGATTACCATTAAAATTAAATGAGTGCAGTCCACGGTACTCACGTCAAAGTTATAGCGTGGCATGTCACTATTATGAAGGATTCTTTTGTAACGAACATTCGGAACTGAATTTATGGGCGTGTTCTGAAAGAAATAGTGGAATTTTGTTGATTATTATGTATAGGTGTTGCTTTTTTAACCGTCTTCAAAAAAAAGTGGTGGTTCTCAATTCGGTTGATGTGTTTGTTACCTCATAACTCCGTCATTTATGAATCGATTTGGAAAAAATATATGTCATCCATGTAAACGAAATTGCGTATTTTGCTTTTCTGTGACTTTCCAACGGTGTAGTTAGGTTACACCTCACTCTCCCCGCTGACGCGAGGTGGCCCGCGGAGACGGGCCACCTCGGATTACGAAAGTCGCATACGTTCCCACGTTCCCCAGCGTAGTGGGAGATGAAACACCGGGGTGGTTTTAGTCAGTAAGAGCCTGACAGACCTCTCCGACCGCCCCAGGGCGGAGGACATCCATGAGGATTTCCCCTTTTAGTAAAAAAAAAAACGGAAAAAACGTTGGGCTGGTACCACTAAAAGTGAAAAATAAAAAAATATTTTTACAAAAAAAAAAACAGTTAACTATCAAATAAAAATAAACACTACAAAGTATAAAATAACTTTTATTTCGGGAGTCAGTGTTAAAAATACAGCCCAATTGTGAACCTCTTTTTTTAAATCGGTTAAAAACGAGGAAACAACCAAAAACACCGACTTCCGAAATAACACACATAAATGATAAATGTTGGGTTGGTACTGAACTGAAGCAAACAATTTTCTATCGGATGTTAACACTGACTGCACGGCTCTACAGTTTCATTGGTGAAAATCATCTTTACCAAGTTAAAATTATCTAACGACAAGACTTATTCTGCATTCATGTATGATGCAGTTAACACACGATACTGCCGAGAAGTGCGAAACTCCATCCGCATTTTATCTCTGTCAGCGCTATGAAACTACTGTGGGCGAGTCAGACTCTTACTGACTAAAACCCATCCGTGTTCCTTCTAAAGCCTTTTGCGTTCCAGGGTCGCGGTGACCCTTTCGAACAAATTGACTGACTGGCCTGTTGGTTGAGTGGTTAGTGACCCTGACTGCTAAACCGGAGGTCGTGGGTTCGATTCCCAGGACAAATCTTTGTGTGATGAGCATGATCATTTGTTCTGTGTCTGAGTGTAATTTGTCTATAATATGTATGTATTTAGAAATATATAAGTATGTTTATCAGTTGTCTGGTTGGCATAGCACAGGCTCTGCCTAGTTTGGGATCGGATGATCGTGTGTGAGTTGACCGAAAAAAAAAAAAAATCCGCAACTCTGGCAGGATCTGGCCCATTAGATCGCCCTAAAAACTGGAATTAAATGGCAAAATAGCGTGCCTCCGACGATCCATTCAACTCTTGCCATGCGTCGCAGACAGGAGCGACGTGACAATACAACAACGCTGCGACAACGCATGCTCTTATAATTTTTTCTTTAATTGCTCTACGGATATAAAAAGTCCAGAAAAAGCATCACTATCGCATTGTTGTCTTGAACGTGCCACAAACCAGAATTCCTCAAATCTCTCTTAACATACACTTCACCATCTACAACTTTTATACTTTCTACTAGGAGTAATCCGCCGACAAAGCAGCAGTCGTCCGAGCTACAACTGAACGCAGGTGACGGCCAGTACGTCGTGGCCTACACTCTAAAGCCTCCCAAGCAAGCACAGCCGGACATATTGAATCCACCGCCAGGTAAGCTCCTTAGATTCCTTTCTACATTGATTCTTATATGAAAGATTGTCTTAGAATCTAGATAGATCATCATCAATCATGTAAAGATGTCTCTGGAATAAAGTAAGGTCGTGGAGTGGTTGTTAAAAATGAAAAATGTTTTGGTCGTAATAGGATTTCAGAATCGTTTAGGTTTTTCTTAGGTTTTGTTTGGTATATTGACCGTTTGTCTTTGGTTTTCAACATATTTTATGTACCTTTAAATAGAAATATTTTTTTGGACACAAATGATTATCAAAGAAATTGGACAAGTATTTCTTGCTTTATGAAATCAATAAATATTGACACGGATAAAACGCATCAAAGTTCAGCATAGGCTTGTTATATTGTAGGTAGTAAAAAGTCAAACACATTACGCGAAAATTCAACATCGATTTCAGTACCTATCTGCTTAAATTTTTTGTTTACGTGATAAAAGAAAAAGAATAGGCACTTATCGGTCGCCTTGATAACATGTATATATTTATATATCATAATATATGAGCATATAAGTAGTGATAAAAAACCCTAAAACAAAACCTAAAGATCCCAAAATCTACGAACATAATTCCCTATGCGTTTACGACGTCCTCATGTAACTGAAGTACAATCGGTACTTATCCGCAACCGACATACGTCAAAGCGATTTTATTGAGTGAGATTCCGGTAACAAGTGGAGTATAAACCGGTCTCCGTGAAGATAGCAAGGGTGCTGGGCGACCGTTCGATCGTCATTTGCGGTTGTGGTCCGACTATTCTCATGCTAAGTGTTGCTCGGTCTCTGGCTAACTTTATTGGTGATGTTATAATGTCTTAATAGCTCCTTTAGATGAATAGATCTTCTGGATTGACGGTTTTTATCAAGTGTGGTAAATGTTTTAATGTCAATTTGGTTCGTTTTGAATCTTTTGTCTGTGTGTAAAGTATTACAGGCGTCCTAGACACATAGGTACAGATGGGATTCATGATATTGACGTCTATTTTTTTGTTCACAATAAGCTTTGAATTAAAGCACATCCTAACCTTTCTAAACCTATTAGAAAAAAAATATGTATAGTTGTTTGTTAATCTTTTACAAAAAACTACTAAATTGATTTGGATGGGCACACATATACTTTATAACCTCTATTAACACAGAATACTTTTTATCCCGATCTGAATGCCACTATTGTGATAATACTTATTTATATTAAACCTATTGAGTTCGATGCGCAATGCAACTGCAACATTTTACATCGACATCTACGTATTCTTCATTCGAGTCTTTATTTAATTCTAATGTAACTTCAAAAGGAACTCGCTAACTCACCTAGACAATTAATAGGTCTGCTACCACATTCTCAAAGGAATAATAAATAACGTTGCAAAAGGAATACCTTCCCTTTTGTGTAATATTATCTCAACAACAGCATTTCCTCTATTTACAACCATCGAGCATTTTTAAATGTAAAATTAATGAATTTATCTCTGGCTTTTAATTTCTTTAAAAAAAATATGACAGCATTTACACAAAGCTTGGTTCAGTTTACCTGAGAAGTATGTACCTACAGTACAATTTTCCAGCTAATCCTATGTAATGAAATCTAAAAATGGCGCTAAAAATTTCATTGAACGAGACACTTTTCACGTCGTCGTCGTAAAAATTATATCAATTTTTTGATAGAACAGTGAAGATTTATGAGCAAAGTTCGGAATTAATATCGCGTTTTAAAGCTATAATATGGTTTTAAACACATTTTTATGAAGATTAAAACTGGTTTTACACCTGAAGTTTCGAAGTAGATAATCTTTTCTTTGTTTTTGTAATCCTCGTCTTCAAAGTCGTGACGTGAATTTCGTTGCTCCATTAAATTGCACACGTAGGGGTTATCGTTTGCTGGCAATATATAATTTTTCAAATACTTAAATCAATTCCTTGCTTCTTTTCGTGTCGACGGTAAATTTAAGCATCTTGTTTGTGTACCGGTCATCTACGGTGTTCAATTCTTTAGGAATTATAGTGGTGCAGTTAGTCAATAGTTAATTTCCCACTAAGAATACTTGCCTCCGCAACCACATAAGCATCTCTTTTCTTTTCCACCACGAACTATTTCTAAGTAAAATAATCAAGCAGTATCAAACGGTTTGCACACAGACGGGGCTCCGCCGAGCACAAAGTGCGTTACAGAGGCGGCCGCGAAAAATGGCGCACTCCACCCGAGCGAGGAGTGGGGGAGCGAGCGCGCGAGCGCAGCGCTCGACGATCATCGACCCGTGAGTATTAAGTAGTTAGCTTTTACTTTTTGTTTTAAGAAATACAGGTGTTACATACAATTACTGAATTTATAAAGCAGCAAGCCTACCTGGTTCTACCTTCGTAGTCGACTTTAAATAAGTCGATCACTTTTTTTTTGTTCTTTAAACTTTATGTATAGTAGTGGTAAATAGGCAGACTTAATGACATCCAGCATGCTCTACCAGTAAACATTTGGGTTAAAAAGACTGTACTACAGTGAAAGGTGTAGGTAACATAACACATGATATTCAATACCTCTATTTATATTATTTTCGTAAAGATTAACGTATCAATATAATATAATTTATAAGAGAAAAAAGACATTAATTAATATCACTTCGTTTTCTTTATCAAAACAAAAGAAAGTTCTATAAAGAATTGTGTTATCAATGCAGAAATCCTGCTGAAAATACAAATGCAGTTTTAAATCTAAACACTGAGCTTTCAGTGAGAGCATGACCCACATACCGAGTATTTGTACACCTACACATGTTATTAAATTAAAAGCGCGCGCTAACCCGATGTGAAAAATCCAACTCATTAAAACGTAGGTTTAATTATGTCATAGACTAGACACTCGGCACATAATTATAGTAGGTACTTTGGAAAAGTCTACTCATAAACTGTGGAAAAACTGAAGGAGTTTTAAAGTATTAGGTGTAAATTAATAAAGCAGTTTTACGAGATCGTCCATTAAAAATTTTACGATAATTTCATGCTCATAGCATTTTGGTTCATTCGTTTTAAACCTGGCAACATATATTAGTCCAGGGTTGTAATAAATAAAAGTACAGAAGGTGCCTGGACGTTAAAATGACACATCGAACTTTAAAAAAATATTGTCACGCTGTTATGAGTAACACAGAGAAGACGCTATATGAAGCTAAAAAAATATTTGTAATTCAATGTGCCATATTTACGATCTGGATGTTAAACAGTACAGGAACTCGTCGCTAAATAATAACTACACAGATCTTCAAGATTAAGGGCCATTAATATCCGAATAAATTCGATAATTGAACTTAATTTTTATGAAATTATCTGCCAAGTAAATAAACGGGAACTTCAAAGCAGGTGGTGAAACAGGCTACAGACAGGCTACAGACACAGGCAGGAATAAGCAAAGCTAGCCCAGGATGGTCCGTGTGTGGCGATTCATCACATACCGGACTTCTTTGTGCCTCGGAAAGCAAGTTAAATATTGGTTTCGGCTGTCATTATTTCGTGGATCTTTGACAGTCTTTACGAGTAGTCAGTAAATCTGATACAAGTCTTGCCAAGGGGTATTATAAGTTTTAAACAGTTGCTCTTTAAAATAATGGTATACAGCTGCATCTATCCCGACTGGAATCAACTCCAACATAATTAGGAAAAAGTTAGGCAGATACATATAACACAGTACATTCCTAAAACTATATTAATAACGTTTGTCTCTTTCCACAGGTACTGTCACCACCGAAGGCAGTGTTAAGTAAGCCTCCTATTAATTTAGGCACTATGACGTTAAGTAGGAGAGAACATCTTATAGCTGAAGAAATACCAGGACCAGAGAGTTGTGTATAAATGTGTATAGGATATTGTTTGTGTAAATAGAACAATATTTTTAGACGAGATTCTTCAAAAGCCAAGATTTAAGTAATCTGGAAAGTGTGGAGAACCCTGTACCTGCTGCTATCTATGAGATTTCATAAAAGGTACAGCGAGAAAGTCGCTAGAATGTGCAACATTCTGTTGTCAGCTTAAAATTTCAACATGTATTGATCAGTATTCGAAGAGACTCCTGATTCTTTAGCTCGTTTGTTGCGACTGCCTGCAGCTTACAAATTGCGCTTGCAACTTAAGCAGAACACAGCTAAATGAGAAATTTCTTAGTTTGTGGTGGAGTCTCGTCTTAGCTAACGGTTTGTTGAAATTTTGTTCATTGTTGGAACGAAGGTAACGTTTGTTTTATTATTTATTATCACATGATATTTTTGTTCAAAACTTACATAGACTTGATTTTATGCTGCTAAACAAACTCGCGGGCTTTTCGTATTCATTTAAAGGAAAATAACTATTTGTAATACTGTTAAACCATTTAACCATTATTGTATAAATGTTTTATTCAACTACCTACGCTTTATCAGGGTTTTAACATTCACCGTACAGGAAAAATCTTTTTTGGCAAAAATGTTTTTGGCGAGTAGTTTAACGGCGAATAGACTTTCTACAAACCGTTGCCATTTTTTTTATCTTTACACTGCCGGATACATTTAGTGGAATACCAAAAAACGTTACGTTGTTCTGCATTAACCCCAACTACATGCCAAAAATACTTGAACAGAATTAGTAGCAAAACAAAAATTCAGCACATGATTTTAAAGAATTTAGAATTACTTTGCTAAAGAACATTAGCCTCGATGGCTTAATCCGGCAGGCATTAACACCAGACTTGGATAAGACTTGGCCCAAGATGACTGTGTGACCTGTAGAATACTAATCGCTTGTCAGAACGGTGTATCTCGTAAACGCTGCTATTAGAAAGAAATAAAACGGAGACTTGGCTTGGATAAGTATTTATTAACGTTTAAGTTTGCCAACCGGCGTTTTAAAACTATATTAAAATGCGGCGATGAGTTGGGTATTTTATTTTCCATATTGTAAAAACGTTTCACTTATATTATATTGGTTACCTTCAATTTTTCCCGCAGTGTACATCTAGGTGTAAATGTTTGTATAATAAACTGTTGTAAATAACTTTGTATGTATTGACTGTGAAATTGTGATAAATAATTTGTAAATAATATAAATTGAAACAGTTAAAATATAAGGAAATAAATTCTGTTAAGTGTCTAGTTGTTTGATTTTACGATTCTACTTTGTTTTCGAATATAATTTTAATCCCACGCCGCGCTGGTGAGTTCAAACGACGGTAAAAATGTTCACGTTTTGTAAAGGTGAGCAAATGTGTGCAAACAGTAATTTGGAACAATGTGAAACGGATTTTATATTTAACCCGAAATGTGCTGTTTAAGGAAAATACTTTAATGTACATTTTTATACAAATTGTTTCTTAAACTTGTATGGGCTATACGAGTATTTAACCTTTTAGCAATAAAATGAAAAGCAAATTAATATTATGTTAACTAAACGCCATTTAAGTCAACAGTTTAGTTCTATTTCCAGAATATGACTATTTTCCTTAGCAGCTACCTATACAGAGTGAATTTTTAAAGTGTGCGTGGATGGCCAAATCCGAAATTATGAGGAATATCTAAAAAACACTGAAAGGAGTCTTTAGATGGCAAACTAAAGGAAATTGCTCATTTATAGTTTTCAATGAATAAAAAACAGCTCATATTTTTACAAAATTCCAAAGAAAAATCGGGCTCGAGACTCCTTCCAGTGTTTTTCGATATTCCTCATAGTTTCGAATTTGCCCATTCACGCACACTTTAAAAATTCACCCTGTATACCTCCCAACTAGGTAAACATATTATATGAACCTTTTTTTATACGTAGGTGTATAAGAAAAGGTTCATATAACACATATTTTGCTCGGTGCACCCTCAAAGCCTGGCTTTAATGGCGGACGGGCCTTCCAACCGCATGTGACTGGTCGCATAATCTGTGTAAGCATACTGCTCGCACAATTTTGTATCAGGTTTAAGCTCAGCTGATTTATTTATCATTTTCTTTCAGCTTGGGTCTAGGATAGGTTTTCTGACATACAGTTGTTTCCACCACAGTCTGCATGAAACAAAACTAACGGTTTTCACATAAACTTGGCTTGACATTTATAAAATAGACTATTCTTGAAGCAAGAGTTTTAAAAGCACAGCATATTTTTTCTCCGTTCCCGGAAACTATAGGAAAGAAAATGTGATATCACGTGCATGGCTTATATATGTCAGCGGAAAATTGCAGACTAGTACGATTGTAATAAATCTTTATTAGATTATGATTTCCAGATATATTATTAAAGCATCGTTTTGGATACAATAAATCCCATCCAAATTCAATAGTTTCCAATGTATGTGTCTTATTAAGAAAAAACAGTTTACAATTTCACGCGATATTCTACAATCTTATGGCGTTTGATATTTTCCTTCGACATATACAAGAGATTAACGTCAGAGATCCTAGTAAGAGTTTTTATACTAACTCTATCGCGTTAACGTAAAAAATCGCATGATTCAAGTCGTATGGAAAAAAGAGGGTTTTCATTATTATTTTCAGACTTATTCGGGTATAAAATTGACGACTACGTTAACGCGATCATTACGATCGCGTATGTTAAAACTCCCTCTAAGGTTACTGATCGTGCTGAGTTAGTGGTTTTTATTAGGGTTCCGCACCCGAAAGGTAACCAATGGAACCTGTTACCAAGCCTCCGCTGTTCGTTCATCTGTCAGCGGGCTGTATCTCAAGAACCGTAATATGTATACAGTTGAAATTTTCACAGAGTGTGTATTTCTGTTGCCGCTATAACAAAAAATAATTAAATTAAAAATTAAGAGGGCTTCCGTACAGGAAAACGTTTTTTTTTTCGGTTTTGGTACGAACCCTTCTTGTGAGAGTCCGACTCGCACATGGCCGGTTTTTTTGAAGATACAGATGAATACACACGTTAACCAAAGTTTTTAGTATCGCATCATTCAAACATCAAAATTGAAAGCACGTAATAGAAGCAGTCAGACATGCAACATGAGAAATAGAAGACAAAATAAAACTACATGTATAATATGACACGCACGTCATATTTCCACATTTTTATTAATCTCGTCCGCTATCGAAGCGAGCGTTACTTTAATCAAGTCGATCTCTTTCACCGAGATTCCAGCTGCCGGTGCCTTTAATTAAAATGTCTGCGGCTTGTCATCCGAGCCTCATCCGGAACTTGACCGCAGATATAAAACCCTCACAGTTTTGCTATCTACGTGTCTAAATTTAAAATGGATTCTCTTGGCTAGAACTGTGGTCGGAGCGCAGCTGAATTTGGAAAGGAAGTTTATATTTTGGGGGTGACCCATTTTTTTTGCACTGACTTTGATTTGATGACGAGGGTCTTTGCAAAAGATTGTTATGTTTATGTTATTATTCAGTGATGACTTATGGAGCCTAAACGTGTTCGCCCACAATGGGTCTCATCAGAAGGCTTAAAGTCACCAAGGGCAATGGAGACGGTAATGCTCGGAGTTTTCTTGCGTAATCAAATCAGGAACGATGACATCCGCAAGAGAACCAAGGTTACCGACAAAGCCCAAAGAATCGCCAAACTGAAGTGGCGGTGGGTAGGGCACATTGCTCGCAGAACAGAATTCTGATGGTGGACAAGGTGGACCGGTGACCTGGTAAGGGTCGTGGGTAGCCGATGGATGCGAGACGCACAGGACCGGTTATTGTGGCGACACTTGGGGGAGGCCTATGTCCAGCAGTGGACGTCTTTTGACTGATATGATGATGATGATGTTATGTTTAATATTTATTCAGTTGATTTATTATCTCTTTATTTGAAAAACCATATATGTCGATTTGAATTTTATTTGTGACGGACAAGTTTTTTTAAAATTCCTTAATTGTTTAATTTGTTTTTATTTAGTTCCTTCAAAATTGTGGTACCTACTTATAGAATAGGATTGGTAGCTAATTACCACTGTTAACCATAAGAACGAATTTGATAACAGCATCCCGAAAATTGCGACTAATTTCAACAGTATTCATATTCTTTGAATAGGTACACAACCCAGTTAATAAGAAGTTTCTAGAACCATACACCCCAGCTTACTTTTGCAACTTACAGAAGGAATGAGACCGCTAAAGGCAACCACTAAATCTATGAAATCACACGTTAATACCAAATACAAGGCATAAAACCCACTCTAGCATATGCATTTAATGCATTTAGCTTAATCGTGGCAACGTGAATTATGCAGCTGCCTCCTAGGGAAATCCCGAAAGCGCAATAATGAACATCCAGCGTAATCCAGCATTGGCTTGGTTAACCAATTAGGAGTGTTTTGTAACTTACATGTGTGCTTATGCCTGTGGCTCTGTTCGACGATTGTTAATCTGGCTTTGTGATTGTGACTGCAGCGGTACCTAGATTCAAGTTGATTCTGCATCGTAATAATAGTAAAGTAACTGCTGTGGACATAATCTGGTTATCAGCCCGTCGATTCTGTAAACATGTCCAAGTGAAGGCTTGGGTGAAGTGATCACGAGGTGAGCTGTCAATCCATATAATCAAGATGGTGTGTGATCACGTGACATCTTGATTATATGGATTGACATCTCACCTCGTGATCACTTCACCCAAGCCTTCACTTCGACATGTTTACACAATCAACCGGCTGGTTACTCTTTCACATCTAAATCGATTCGCTCGCATTTTATATGATGACATGAGACAGCACGCAGACACCGACAAGTTACTTAGGTAAGTGTGCATAAACCATTGACTTAAATAGTTCATGTAGGTAAGTGCTGATACAAAAAATAAACTCCAGAAAGTGATAATTCTCATAAACAAAGTGCAAAAGAAGTAAAACAAACCGCCTCAAGGCGCGTAAAGAGCCTCATAAAGACACCTATACGAGCCGCGACGGCGCAGACAATTCGCTAAAAGAGCGGAATTAAATTAATTCTTGTAATGAGCAGTATATTTCATTGAAATTACGTTCGTCAGCTACATTTATCTAAGTTTAAGGGGCTTGCGTAAAGACGCGTTTCTTTCCGTTGGTGTGCCGTCGAGAATGAGCGAAAAATTCCCAAGCGTGTGCTCGTTTAGCTCGTAATTTTTCATTGAGCCTGAGAGTCGGCGGGAAAGCCTCCAATTAAGTTTCTCTTTACCGTTTGGCCCCGGAAAAAGGGGAAGAAAAATGAACAACAGAGGCAAGGGACAGTCGCCGGCCGCCGCCGCCCGCCGCCGGCGCCCTATGATGGCAAATGACCTTTTCCGGCCGCACGAGAGCGTTTTTGTTTCACTATATTATATTTCTTGTAAATTGCAGCTTTTTAAGTAGCTTGATATCGTAGTTTACATTCAAATAGCGCCGTCATAAAGACATTATTTTTCATTGCGACGACTTTTTCCGTTTGCGCTAGCAATGTTTCTTTTTTACACTTTGCCATAAATCAAATGCTTGCAATGCAGGTATATTTTTTTCCTCTTATTATTTTCTTCCAACTTCGCTGTAATTATGGACGAAAGGTGTCTGTTTAATAGCTTGGTCACAATATAAATAGATGAGAGCCCACAACGTTGTATTCCGGTTCAGAATAAACACCAACACTTACGTTGATTAAAATGAAAGTAATTAAAAAAATATTACCGAGCAAACTGAATTACTTCGTCCGTCCGGGCGCTTATTTCTTCCATATATACAAGGGCTCATAAAACGTTAGGCTCGGCTAATTCTATTCTTAGATGTAGGTGTAAATGAAAGATTATTGGCGTTCTGACAATAAATTCGCTCACCTACAGTGCTCGTAAAATTCGGTAGGTTGATTGAGTCAGTATTTTTATTGTTTCGGACTGCGAATCAATGGTGAATGTTTGAGTAATAAAAGCGTTTTACGATTGTTTTCACGGGGAATTTTGTGGCGCGTGAAATGCTCTTCCGCAGTCATTTTCCTACAGAACGTTTCTCTCAGAGACACTTGACATTCTTCGGTTAGATGCCATTAATTGTTCACACCTTCACTTACCTTTATGTTACAGTGTCAAAGGATCTGCCCACGCGTGTAACAAAATTCTCCCTCAAAGTAATTGTACCCTCTTCGACCCCTGGTGATACATACTTAAGTTTAAACTTCTTGCTATTTGGAAGTCGGATTATAAGTGACATTGAACTTTAAGTAAGCACCCACCTTAACGGTGTAGTGACGAGACTTCAAAACGAGTCAACTTCACGAATAAATTAGTTAGGTAAATGTGAGAGCTGTAATTAAAATCAGTATACAAGGGGCTTCGAAATTGTGTTTGTTCGAATATCGATTGGAACACGGAATTATGCTGTGACTACAGATTAATGCAGAGCAGACTGCCTTATTACGTATGGAGTCAATTATTGCAAAAGTTATGAAGTTTGCACAAGCCAAGTTTTAATGCAGTTTTTTCTCTTCTTTCACTTCTCACCGTAGTTTTATTCTTTCGCCGGGCTGAAGTACAAGTACCTTTCGTCTACATTATCTTGCTTATATGAGAAAATTAATTTTATTTTCTTTGTCTGTAACTGCATTCTGTTTTATTTGCTTTAGGTACTGGTATGGAATTGTGACACAAGTACAATGATTATCAAAGTACATGATCTCATTAGTTTTGCTTAATTGATCAAGTGTGGCTGTGAAGTTTGAAGCACATACTGAACTTAATTCTGAAAACATGGTAGGTAAGTAGGTACCAAGTGTCATTATTAGCCGGCTAGTGTTTTTTTTTCCCTACAACAATAAGATGGTTTTTGCTCTCACTAAATAAATATTGTGATCACACAATAAGTATACAAGCCAAAGTCATGCTGTAGAATAATATGATATAATATACATGTAATTTTTTCAAGTGGGCGTGGTTGTCCACGTACTAATAACAACCGCACGGGTTGATCTTCAAATTTAAGCACCGCTTGCAGAAGTCAGTCTTTGGATGGATGACCATCTTAACATACAAAGATTCTTCCGTGCCTCAGAAAGCCCGTTAAACCGTTGGTCCCGACTATCACTTGTAGATCTTTGGCAGTTGTTACGGATTGCCAGAAGCCAGGAAATCTGACACCAGTCTTCAAGTACCGTGTTACCCAAACCCACCGTGTAACTCCACAACCCAGTAACTTGGTAACACGGTACTTAAATAAATGAAAGAAAAAAGTATTAGACTGTTATCTGACGATAGGCAGTCACTCCACGTGAAATACTGGTTTTTTGCTGAATCCGGTTTGTATGGAAGCCGACACCAATATAGTTGAGTAAATCGCTAGGCAGATGATGACTTACAGAAGTCTCAGGCCCGACTTTGATTGATGATTGAAATTAAAACTGCATCATTAGATTTTTTATTTAATATCAGTTAATGTTAAAGCAGGTAGGTAACGTCACCCAGAAGGCGCCAGGTGTACTGGTGGTCCGCCGAGATCGCGCAATTGCGCGACTCATGCGTAGAGGTCAGACGCCAGTACATCCGATACCGGAGAAGACGTCGTCGGGTCCCTGATGAAGAAGCCGCACGGTATGAGGTGTACCGCGCGGCTAAGAAGGCTCTGTGGCTGGCCATCGGCGAGGCGAAGACGCGAGCCAGGGAGGAGATGTTGGAGACTCTAAACGGGGATCCGTGGGGGCGTCCTTATCGCTCGGTCCGAGGCAAACTCGGACCATGGGCGCCCCCGCTTACGGAGAGTCTCCAACCCGAGCTGCTGGAGGACGTAGTCGCAGCCCTCTTCCCGGCACGAGCGGAGCACGCTCCGCCGCCGATGGCTCTGCCCACAGCCGCAGAGCCCGAAGAGGACGCCAGCGTCCCAGAGGTGACACAACCAGAGTTGAGGGCGGCCGTGACACGGCTCCGGGCGAAGAACACTGCCCCGGGGCCCGACGGGATTCACGGCTGCGCGTTAGCACTCGCTCTGAAGGAGCTGGAGCCCCGACTGAGAGGACTCTACTCGGCGTGCCTTGAGCAGGGCCAGTTTCCCGCTCAGTGGAAATCTGGTCGTCTGGTCCTGCTCAGGAAAGCGGGGCGCCCTGCGGACTCGCCGTCCGCGTACCGGCCCATAGTGCTGCTCGACGAGGTGGGAAAGCTGTTTGAGCGGATAGTCTCAGCCCGCCTCGTCGGCCACTTGTGCGGAGAGGGGCCGGACCTGGCCGAATGCCAGTACGGCTTTCGGCAAGGGCGCTCCACTGTGACGGCGATATCCCGAGTGAGAGTCCTGGCGGAGGAAGCGGTGTCGCGGGGCGGTGTGTTGTTGGCGGTGTCCTTGGACATCTCCAACGCCTTCAACACCCTGCCCTGGAGTTGTATTCGGGAGGCACTACGATATCATCGAGTGCCTTCCTACCTCCGCCGCGTCGTCGGGGCTTATTTGGCGGAAAGGTGTGTCACCTATCTGGGACGCGATGGCAGATA
The DNA here is from genome assembly GCA_002192655.3 of Mamestra configurata. NCBI lineage: Eukaryota > Metazoa > Arthropoda > Insecta > Lepidoptera > Noctuidae > Mamestra > Mamestra configurata. Next base: position 12,289 of record NDFZ01005398.1, on the reverse strand, counting down.
CCAGCGCCCCATGTCGTGCGGTGTTCCGCAGGGTTCGGTCTTGGGCCCGCTCCTGTGGAACATCGGGTACGACTGGGTGCTGAGGGGCGAGCTCCGGCCGGGAGTGCAGCTGGTGTGTTACGCTGACGACACACTGGTCACTGCCCGGGGGAGCTCGCACAGGGAGGCAGCGTTGCTGGCGACGGCTGCGGTCTCACAGGTGGTGAGCCGCATACGGCGCCTCGGCCTGGAGGTGGCCCTCAACAAGTCGGAGGCCATTGTTTTTCATGGCCCCCGGCGAGCGCCGCCGCCGGGATCGCACATTGTGGTCGGGGGGGCCCGTATCGCTGTCGAGTCCACCATGAAGTACCTGGGATTGGTGCTCGACAGCCGGTGGGATTTCGGCCCCCACTTCCGGCGGCTGGCGCCCAAGTTGTTGGGCGCGGCGGGGGCGCTGTCAACGCTGCTTCCCAATCTGGGGGACCCGAGCACCGCCTGTAGGCGGTTGTACGTGGGGATCGTGCGATCGATGGCCCTTTATGGGGCCCCGATCTGGGCGGCTGACCTGACGGCCAGCACCATCACTGTTCTGCGGAGGCCGCAGAGGGTGATGGCCGTCAGAGTCATCAGGGGATATCGCACGATCTCCTACGAGGCGGCTTGCGCACTGGCCGGATCTCCGCCGTGGGACCTGGAGGCGAAAGTGCTCGCGTCACTGCATAGGTGGCGCGAGGGCGCGCGGGCGCGCGGCGAAAGACTGACGCAGCAACACTTGGAGCTGCGTCGGTCGCAGCTGCGCGAGGTCCTGGTGGCGGAATGGCGGGACAGGCTTTCGAGCCCTACCGCCGGCCTCATCACCATCGAGGCCATCCGGCCAGTGCTCGACCTCTGGCTCGGGAGAAGGCACGGCTCCCTGTCGTTTCGTGCGACGCAGGTCCTCTCGGGGCATGGCTGCTTCGGGAGGTTCTTGTGTCGCATAGGCAGGGAGCCGGACGCTCGATGCCACCACTGCGTCGACTGTCGGGAGGACACGGCACGGCATACGCTTGCAGAGTGTGCAGCTTGGGAGGAGCCGCGCCGTGCCCTCATCTCTGTTGTAGGCGGTGACCTCTCGCTGCCGGCCGTAGTCCATGCTATGGTCGGCGGTGAGGAGTCCTGGGACGCGGTGGTCTCCTTCTGCGAGACAGTTATCGCGCAGAAGGAGGCTGCGGAAAGGGAGAGGGAGATCACAACCGCTCTCCCTGCCCGCAGCAGGCGCATCGGGCGTCGGAGGAGGGCATACGCTGCCCTCTTCCGGCCCCCCTAACTGGGTCCAGGGGCGGCGGACTTGGGGATGTCCGTCGCCCCCCATTCATCCGGACCCGAGGTGGCGGCGCGTGGTGTTCCCGTGCGCCCCTCTTTGACGTAGCGAGGGGAGTTAAACACCTCACTCCCCTCGCCGACGCGAGGTGGCCCGCAGAGGCGGGCCGGCACCAGCCGGGGATTGCGGAAGTCGCATACGTTCCCGCGATCCCCGGCGTAGGTGGGAGATGGAACACCGGGGTGGTTTTAGTCAGTAAGAGTCTGACAGACCCCTCCACCCGCCCCAGGGTGGAGGATTTCCATGAGGATTTCCCCCCGAGATCAAAAAAAAAAAAAAGGTAGGTAACGTCAGTAATAATCTTTTACCTTTAGTTCGCCATGTGTGTATTATGTTTAGTCCGGCGCAGGACAAACGGCTTAACGTACATTTTGAGGCACGGGGGTGTCACACCACCAACTTCCGAACTCCGGCCTGTCACTGAGAAATTCCTATTGGAAAAACCCAACAACACTTTTTGCCCGACCTGGGAATCGAACCCAAGACTCCACGTCCGGCAGTCGCGCTCTCTCCGGTCGTGTCGGGTTGCCCTCCCATCGGAATATGAGGGTGATGGAAGAGGGAGGGCACCTGTGTTTGCACACACACTTGTGCACTATAATATGTCCCGTGCCGATGGCTAGCCTCAGTTGAGATTGGCCGCCATAGCCAAAATCGGTCAGGAGGACTGTAATTGTATATGTTTAGTGTACTTTCGGATGGAGTACACAGGGCGTGTTTATTATTTCCAAAATGTGCGATGTTTTGTTTTTTGATTCCCTCCAAGATCCACACATAACTCTATTTTTAAATAAGGGAAATTAGATGAGAATGTCAGACCGGAGAAAGCTTCATCTGGCTGCCCTACTATTTGCCATATTTCTCACAAAAAAAAACGGACTATCTTTGTAGTAAATTGCAATTCAAAATAAGATCATTTGCCTACCTCTTGTTGACCTTTTTTTTACGGATGGGAAATCATCAAATGACTTCTTCCTCTGGGTGGAGCGGAAGGGCGTGTCAGATCTTACTGACTTAAACCCATCCGTGTTTCTTCTGACTTCCTTTACGTTCCAGGGCCGCGGTAACTCTTTCGAACACATTTCGCAACCCTGGACCTCTTGTTGACCATGCCACATAAAATTGCTGCATTCCGTGGAAGTTTCAAATTCGCAGCTCCTCGTTGCTGGAAAGACCTGCCGCCACCATTTCGTGCTATAAAACGCTTAGTACAGACGCTAGTACATCAAGTTACCCGAAACTGTCAAATTTCCTAAATAAACCTTAAACCTAATTCTTTAGAAAATAAAGTTGAAAATTGTAGCAGCTGGCATCGACGTCCAAGCGCTGCGCGCGCGTTCATACAATTAACGTCGTCTTTTTTTTTCTTTGAGTGGCGTCTCGCATTTCAACCTATGAGGTTGTCTACTGCTTAACCAGACTTTCTTACGATGTCTTATCGACGCGCAGCATTTTTAATTCGTGCAAAAACGACCCGCTCATCTATACCTGCTACAAGTGGGCAACGTAATATTATCATAGGTCTCTTACCCTACATCTATGTAATTACCTAAATGGAACTATATATAAATACCAGCTTCTAAAATATAATTCAATCAATCCAAGTACTCTTTGACTTACTCATCTCCTGACACCGGTAAAAATCTATAAAAGAAATTTGACAGATTTTTGTAGCTTGATGTGCGAGCGTCTGTACATTTAGTTCTACTTCAAGGAACACCTAATACGCATTCAAATGGAAACCACAACATGAAATTACCTATCTGCACGCTGTTAGTACTGTGACTTTATGTTCCATGTGTACTTCATAACTCTTTCTTGCGACACAATCCGCAACCATTCAATATTATTTTTTGTTATAATTAAACGCTACTTTAGATGCTAAAAGTCACTATGACTTTTTTTTATTCATAACTGTCCACTTGCGCCCGCGCGTTCCTTCATTTGTCTATGCCCTCATCATTTATTTTTTAATTTCAAAGCATATGCTGAGAATGGAGGGAGGGCATCGTTTTGGCCTTGCACGGGTAAAATTCATGTTATCATTGTTATTGTAAGTTTTCTAATTTATCCCCAATAAATCTTTTCTGACTTTCAAAATATAATCCCACATAATACTCTCTCTCTACTCTCGTCACATCCAAAATATAAACAAGCAAGGTGTTCTCATAACATTTACATGGAGCTCTGTAATTCGTGGGCAACATACCCCCGAGCGGCGTAAACAGTGATTAAGTTAATTCGCAGCGAGGCCGAGCGACGCCGAGGCCGGCACAGCGGCACAGCGCGGCTCGTCGATCATCGGCCACCGACTAATAATCCCTCACTTTAATTGCTATGAAATCAGCTGCTATTTATATTGCATCCTGCTGTTTACGGTCCGCCGTTTTTCAACCCGTTAATTAACTGCATTGTGCTATGTAATGACCCCATACTATAAATACGGTTCTTAATCCCAATCATAATGAGATAATAGTTTGTTTTATGTGTTTATTGTTTGTTTTCTCGTACATGATGTAACAGCACGCGCGTACTGCCGCCGGCAATATCATGACGGGTGACGGATCACGACAGAATGGGTAGCGGGCCTATCGCCCCCGGGCGCACTACTGCCCCTTTTCCCTAACAAGACCTTTACACCCATAAAGAAAATGTGCAAGTTTACAGACATGTAAAAAATAAAACATAAAACCCTTCTATAAAATACATTCTTCATCCCTTAGCCTAATTTCGCATAAAATTAAAGTGACACAGAACACAAAGGAGAAACCTATTGAAGATTTAGCGCAAGGACATCTTGATCGGTTGCTACATACTTTGGTGAGGGGCTAGATTTAGTCTTTGTTCGGGATAGCTCTATTTAGGCAGAAGAAAAAGATTTATTACCTTTGACGTTCAAGATAGACGTGCAAAAAAAACGAAGACATGACGACGGTCTGAAAACGTCTATTTTATGTTGAGTGTGTATAAATAGTGGGCCGAATGCTTAGCAGTATATGTGATATGATTTTACAGAGAAAAGGTTCCCGAAGAATAACATACGGACAATTTTGCTCACATACAAAATGTTTAGGTATACATAGACAAAAGAAAGGAACTCGGGCCTGTAAAAGTTTTGCAAGCGTGTTCTGTGTATGTAAGATGTGTGTTACATCTTGATAGGTAAAAGACAAACGCAGAGGATATCAGTTGCTTGTCAACTTGCACCAGTTATACGCTGAACTATAAGGTATACGAATATGCGTATCTTTTTTATCGTGGAGTCGTTATGTTTGTGGATAGAGAGATTTTTTAAAGATTTTCTGTTACTCAGTTACTGGGTTGTGGAGGCCACATAGGCAGCCGCTCGACTTTAAATACTAGTATTCAATTGAATTCAATTTGACTGGAGGCCGACCCCAATACAGTTGGGAACAACAGCAGAAGTAAAAAATGTTGCTTGTGCTAGAAATGGCTTGTAGAAAGTACACTGAGTGAGCAATTAGATATCAAATTCATAACCCATTACTTGAAAGCCAGTGTCTTAACTATTGAGCTTTTCCCTAAAAGGAAGTTATATTAGCACTGCAACAGGTGGAGACAGAAGTCAAGACCTTTGACTGCTCAGTCTGTTAATTGGTTGGACAGTAAATTTTTCATTTTTCTTGTTTCATGTCGGGGGTGCATGTGTTTGTGAGTTTTGTTCCGATAAACACGGCCTTTTAGAAATAACTCATTAATTCTTACTTATATTTTTATGCGAGAGTGAGTATATTATTATCTCTACGCTTTCACGCCTAAATAGTCGAACCGGTTTTGAAGCATTTTAGTACAAGGATAGATTTTTTATGGTTGACAAAATCATCAAGTGACTTCTTCCGCTCTGGGCGGAACAGAAGTGTTACACTCTTACTGACTAAAACCCATCCGTGTTTGTTCTAATGCCCTTTGCGTTTCAGGGCCGCGGTGACTCTTTCGAACAAATTCCGCGTTATCGGTAACTGTTACGCTAGTAAGGCCGCGTGAAAAGGCTAGTATTCATGTTATATCATATTTGTTCCTAGTTTCAAGTCTGGGTATCATGCTAACGTAAGCTGGAACCATATTAGCACTGATACATGCAAATCAAACTTAAAACCACCCTTTTAAAACCATGTAAAACGAGACTCATTCAAAAATCTCTCACAGATAATCGTGGTCCAGAGCCGAAGGACTTGTCAGATGATAAATCTTCATTTGCCGTGTTCTCACATCCGACCCGCCTCCCCCAATTAGTTAGCTGGCCCACGGTAACAGAAAAGGTGACCACATCGGAAATCCGGGCGTGTTGCCCGGATTTCCGATGTGGTCACCTTTTCTGTTACCGGCGGTACGAATCGGCCACGGTATATTTACTTGATGTACAAGGTACCTAATATTGCGGCTTGTGTGAAAATATTATTGGGGTCTGAGTGAAATTAACATTATTTTGGATACTCATTGGAAGTTTATTGAGGAGCTGAGTTTTTGGTATAGATGTTTCGTTTTGGAATGTAAATAGAGGTCCTTTATATGTCTTCATAGAAACCCGAGAAATGAATTATGTGACGGAAGTAAGTAAAAAAATATGAAGATCTCGATAGATCAGGATCGATCAGGGTGGCTTTATCCATGCTTAATATTATAAATGCGAAAGTATTTCTAGTTGTCGCTCCGCCTGTCTGTGAGTTACCTTTTTGCGAACGAATTTAGGTGAAACTTTTCACACGGGCAGACCATATTCTGGAATAGAACATAGGATACTTTTTATCCTGGGAGTATTTCCAACTTTCAAGCAGGAGAAGCCGTTGCCAGAAAATAGTGTCTATATTATGTCACTCAGTGCAGGTGGGTCTGTGTCTTAAAACAATAAAAGTCACTGCATAGCTTTGGCCACAAAATGTGAATAATGTTACAAAATTCTATTATTTGATATTTTTCTTTTTATTTAAAAAAATTAACTTCTACAATCGAAAAGTTCGTATGTATTTGTTTTTGTCAAAATTGTTATGTACTCCTTCCTATTAGTAAATAATCCTGGACAACGCAACGGTTAATTCCACATTCCAAAAATAATTACAGCTTTAAAAAAAAAAAAAAACTATTGCGTTGAACACAATGGTCGACTTAATTGCACGACTCCATATTGACATGATTACTATAATATTTAAAACGTCCTAAGTGGAACATGTGCGGGATAACAAAGAAAAGTCGGTGAACTGTAACTAGAATATCAATTTTATAAAACTTAATCGAATTTTGTAACATTGATATGTTTACCGCATTTTCTGGCCAAGGCTGTTCAGTGACTATTGATTTTATTTATTTGATTTTTATTTAGGTGTTGACGACTTTTTAAATTTTTGTACTTTCTCATCGAATATTGTCGCTGACTGTACCTAGCATTTGTAAAATGATTGGGATCTGTGTAAAATTTTCATTATTTCAGAAACTGGTTGGTATTTTGTTCGGATCTCAGAGTTTTCGAAAATATGGGATGGTTTTAGTTTTGGGTTGAAAAGGAATGGTGTGGGTTGAGCTGATCTTGGGCTGATTGTATTTGGGGTTTCCAAATACAATTACATCTGGTTTATTAAGGATAGCTGAGTTGGCGAGGTTCTGGTATGTGTGTGAAGTTATTTGAGCACATGAAGTTGTTTAGGCAATATTCTGATCTCCAATATTGGCTCTTTCCAGATGTTTTAGAAGAAAACCACTTCCATCAAGTAACAAATTGCTAAAAACTGTAGGTACTATGTATCTAGTCAAGTACATGGCGTAAAGTTTTCCAGCATTTTCTTTTCATATTACTCCTTACGCTTAATTACTTTATCCAGAATAAAATCGTTTAACCAACCATGATATTATTTTCCGTCTACAGAAATTATTAATCAATTTTCTAGATGGAAGAAATTAACAAGTTTGTGGATAGCTTCAAGCTGAAATCAAATTACTAGACTCAGTTAATTAAATGGTAGGATAACCAAATTGTTTTCTGGAATTTAGGATCTATATTCTATGTATAATATTTTATGTAGGTTAAATACCTGATCTTCAGTAGGTATTTTTGGTTGGAAATACGGTAGTAAAACTGTAAATAATAATACCAACCGTCAATTGAAATATTATATAAACACCTGATTTAACGATGAAAATACTTGTTAATGTATGGGATACAAATAGCTACTAGTTACCTACTTTAGACACTTCCACATTTATGTTTAACGGCTATTCAAAATCAAAATACCAACAGCAATTTAAAAGAATACTAGCCTTTGATTGCGACTTCGCGCGTATCCCGTTTTCCTCTCTCCCCCTCCCCTACACTCCCCAAATAATCTATATGCGAAATTTCAGCCGCCAGTAGTTTCGGCTGTGCGTTGTCTGTCAGTCACTCAGTAACGGAATAATTATTTTGATTGAGAAGAGGCATACGATACCTTGTAAAGGCATGGGCGTGCAGTAGGCTACAGTAAGGGTAGGCCAGCCCATATATAATGCTCAAAAAAAAAAAAAACACCACATTATTCAAGAGTTGAAATCCCGATACTGATGATGCGAATTTTCGTCCACTTTGAAAGTGGACCAAAATTTGTTTTTGGCCATTGTGTATGGGCTGGCCTACCCTTACTGTAGCCTACTGCATGCCCCAGTAAGCTTACAAAGAAAACTATCCAAATTTAATAAAGTGAGATTTTATTTACGAAAACATAGTGAACGAAAGCTTATCGGTTGAAAGGGGAAATGTAAGGTGGTATCGGCCCCAAACAACATGGGGCTCTGTCAGGGTGGCGGAATTGGTTCCTGCCAGGGTTGCGGAATTTGTTCGAAAGAGTCACCGCGGCCCTGGAACGCAAAGGACATTAGGAGGAAGACGGATTGGTTTTTTGTCAATTAGAGTCTGACTCTCCCTTCCGCTCCGCCCAGAGTGGAAGGAGTCATTAGATGATTTCCCATCCTAAAAAAAAGCAACATGATGACCAATTTCGCTACATTCAACCCACTTTGACACTTATAGGTTTGTGTTTTAAAGATGGAAATCTTCTATGCAACTCATTTTAAATCTATAAGATTTCAAACAAGCACTTAATATCACATTGCCGTGACTTCTCGGCAAACACATTAGTAATCCGTGAAGGGGTAACGACCGCCAATGAGCAATGTTTCCCATTTCTATGCTAATCGTATTTAGCCAATGAGCGCCGGCGATCTCGGGTCCGGTCCACGTTCTTGGTGAATTTATTTTTCCTATCAGTATTGTTTTCTCTAGTGGACCGCACTCACGATTTATGATTGGAAAGTGTTTAAACGTTATGAAATATTGTTGTTTATAGTGTAGATTTTGGCTATGTATTTAGGGATAGTAAACCGTTTGGTAACTCGTTAGTCATAAATTCTCTTGGCTTATTATAAGTGTTATTTAAGTGACGATGAAAATTAATTTGGCCAGCCAGTAAGAATGAGCAAGATGAACTTTGTGACTTCAAAAAGAATATATTTCAATTAAAAATGTAGAAGTTGAAAGGAAACTTAGAGTATGAACATGATCTTTTGATGTTACCCCGCTCAAAGAGGCATGATGAGGATTAAAACTTCTCTATAAAAATCTCTCATTTCAGGATATCAATGGCGCTTTTGAATTACAAAAAAAAAGAAACGAATTGGAGTCGTTTTCAGAAACTCCATAAGACACTCTCGAAGTAGAAGTATGGAATATGCGGAGAATTCCGACAGCCATTGCTTCGGCCTTTTGTGTACATTAATCTGTACTTTTCTAAGCATCTGCTTTGAAAAGTAATAAAAATCGGCTTAGCAAGACACGTATGTCGTAGAATGCGAATAATACGCGAGTGGCAATTTTTTTTTTGCCGCTGGCAACACGTCCTCGCCCCTTCTTAACACTCTTTTGTAGGTGATTTTCGAATTTGCCGACAGAAAAAACATATTTGTCGAGACATATTCAGAGTCACGTCGAGTAAACACGCTTGAACATGCTCGCAGTTTTATTTCACGTCGGGGTAAACACTTTCTAAGATGAATTTCCCGCTTCACAAACAAAATGAAATATTTTTTAATATTTTTTCCATTCACAGTAGCGGATACCTGTCGTCGTATTCATATAAAATATCTGTGTAAATTTGAATTCGACAGATATGTGCTTTTAAAACTATTTTGAGGGATAAGTCCTATATTTGAAAATGAACGTTTCATGCATTTGCTTTCGTAAGTTATGTGTATGGTATGAAAGTATATGTGCCTTAAATACCTGTAGATATTTAGATAAAATAAGTTCCTGTAAGGGAACTAACTCCCGGGATAAAAAGTTTCTAGGCCTAGGGCATTGTCTACCCAAGAGTAGTGAGTGGCATCAGGGCATTCACTGCTAGTATTTCTGTCTATTCTTGGCTCTTAAGCATTTTGAAAACCCGCGAGCCGAGAAGGTAGCCATACTTACCAAATCTCAACTATTTAAACTAGAAACTAACAATAAATCATAAAATCCTTTTGAAATCTCACGGACGATTCATTTTAAAATCTTGACGTGCTGTTAAATGGCTCTCAACATTAATCACGATGCAAGGAGGTGTGAAGAATAAGGTTGAGACATCCCAAGACAAGACATACGAGAGAAGAACGTGACGACGGGCCGTGGACGGTTCGGAGACGGTCCGGCGACGGTACCGGGCCGGGAGGGGGGGCGGAAGAACGGTCATCTTCATCGCTCAAGACAGAGCATCCGACCGGATATTATGCTCTGACCGATTTAGCTAGGTACACAAATACGATGACGTTGAAAAATACGGGGCCACTCCGTGTTGCGGATGGCAACATTATTTAGATGGTAAGCACTACGTGATCGGTTTTGTAAGAGGCTTTTTGACGTGTGGATGTCTTGGTAATAGTGTTTTTTTCATAGCCGTATCTTTTTAATATTGCGTGTGGGACCGAGGTTTAGTTTGTTTCAGCTGAGACCTTATGAGATTTTAGGAAAGTACTCTTTTTCTTTTATCATGTTAATAATGACCTCTATATACATATATCAGTTTTAATAAATACTTAACTAACTATATACACTAGAAATAAAAATATAAACTCCTAACTAAATTAACCCTAAAATATGACGCCAAAAAATTCATCCGTATCGCTGTGGACTGGAATTGTACCCAAAAGACTGGCGGCATTGCCACGTTGTATGGCAATGCTTATTCTTTGACCAAGGTCATGCGAAGTGTCAACTAAGCGTCTTTAGAGATCTTTTAACAAGTTATGCGCACTTGGACCCCACGATTAATTAATTAACTAATTAAATACATATATTAATTAATGTAACCAACAAATGAATAGAGTTACTCGTCCTTTGAAAGGTTCATTAGAAAATCAGTGTCACACAGCTTCAGTTTGTTTGTTGTCGCTGAAATGAACCTTTTTAGCGCAGTCGTGTGGGACGCACTTAGTTATTCGAATATTTATTTTGTAATATCTACGCGCTATGCGTATTACATGATTTTGCTAAATAAATGTTATTCCATTCTATTCGTTTATGAGGAATAGATATATACATACATAGACACATTTATTGTAACAGCAGCGGTCTCACGCTAGTGCTACTTGTGATATTATTATAAAATAAAACTATGTTTAAGATTTAAACTTCATAATATATTTTACGTCAGTCTTCAACGAGTGCTGGCACCGGAGTCCCGTATAATAAACAAAACATAATTTTATATTCCTATTTCAAATTCTCTTTTACTTTTCGCCAGACGCTTCCATAGGGCTACCTTGTCTGCCAGAGACCTGGAGCCAAGGATATCCTCCTCACAATATATACATAGACAGATATATATATACATAGGCAAGTGTAGGTATTACATAATAGATTCACAGTTATTGCACCATATAAATAATTCATATTCAAGATACTTTTAAAACTGTAGTCTTAATTTTATTAAATATTAAACGATATATTTTTGACACCTTGGACAGAATGTTTAATAAATTGCAAAGGCCAAAGTAAATTGTACCTGCTTTCAAATTAATTAATTAATTGCTTATTAAATAGTAAAGAAATAAAAGTTTTAATTTTGAATAATCCGTTATTAATAGTTTTTAAGAAACTGAAAAGTTTTGAACTCTTCGTAGTTTTGATTCATGAGTATTTAATCGACCTCTTTTATGTCAGTTTCAATTATTATTTTCAAAGTTTTTAATAAGTGAAGGCAGGGAAATTATAAGTTTACCACGTTTATCACTTTATTAAGTTATATTGCTCAGAACTAACTCGCATGCAAATGCGAAAACTCCAAGTAAATCTGTGCAGTATCTTCAGAGATTACCTTTAACAGACAGACAGATAGATCGGCAAAAAATTTAATGACTTATGATTTATTGTTAGTTAGAATATAAGAATAGAATTCAATAATAAAAAAGCAACAGACATATTAAAAATTAACAAAAAAATAAAGAATAACAAATAATTTGGATACCAATAAATAAAATCAAATAATAAGTGATGGCAATAATAAAAATAATAATCTGTGGCCCGGCTGTCAAGAAGACAGTCAAGAAATTTTTTCTCGCCGATTTTTATTGTGATTTATTTAAACCAAACTATCAAAAACCATCAAAATGAACTTGAACCCGAAAACCACTAAAAAAAAACAATAACACAACAATAGAACTGAAAAACATATAACATATGGCGCAGAAACGGTGTAATTGATGACATGCTGACGAGAAGCCAGGCACGTCACCTAGCCACACACCCATCACCTTCGGCCTCGTCGCTCAGCTCCGCCTCGCCGCCGCCGGAACCCAGCCCCACTGTGAGTGCTGTGACACTGGCCGTGGCAGTTGCGTCGAGCTCAAGCGACGAGTACTTCTCACCGTCCACGACGCCACCACCTGCACGTCGGCGAAGAGGACGCCGGCCGCCGGACGGCTTAGGACCTC